>CM040618.1:113303701-113348831 GCA_022817965.1 Solanum lycopersicoides
AACATTGCCAAAGAACCTATGCGTTTCAAAACTATCATTATTGCACGCATTTTATTTAGCTGATATCCATCTTCATTTTTAGAAAGACCATATAATATCTACCCCTCTTTCGAGACATGCATTGGTTTATCAGCATTGCACGTGTAATTGCTGCTGGAATACACCTCTCCTCAGTTACACTATAACTTCATTCTTTTTCTTGTTATCCTTACTGCACTATCATTTCTGGTTATCAGTTTTCCTTTCTGCGTCTTATGATTGAGAGTGGACAGACCGTCTATAGTATCTCCTGCTGACAGCAGTCTCCCACATGATTATCTCAGTCGCGATGTGTGGAAGATCCCAAGAATTCTTTCTCGTCATGGCCGAATTTATTTAGGTGGACTCTGGAGCCAGTTCCCGGCTGAACAAGACCTGGTTAGCTAGGGCTTGTGCCCTGTATAGTCGGGTCCAAGTGCTGCAGGTGCAGGGGAAGAGGGTTCTTGTTGGGACTTAAAATCCTCAGTCCAGAAAAGGCTTTCCCACCCATCACAAGAAGGTCAGGAAGAAAGCGATCTGATTGGATATCCCAATACTTCACAGCAGACCATCACTGATGAAAGCAGGTGAACAGTAATTTAATATCATATGCGCGCTTTTAGATGTTACACTTCTATATTTGTTTCATAAACTGCCAAACGTCAATCAGGGGACGAGGTCTTGGCGCCAGTTCATCCGGATCCTTTTGGAAGTCGAGAAGGCCGAAAAAAAGTACTTAAGGTTATAGGCACAGTCCCTGATCCGGAGTTATGCTTAACTTCTAGCTCATTTGTGCCAAAGAAACTTAAGTAATAAAATCATGCGAGGAGCATGAGCAGCAGACTCTGTGGAGGCTATCCTCTAAGGCTCCGGCAGAATTCTCTGATGGACAGAGATGTGTATGCCTCATGGCCAAAAACATTCCTACATTTTCTTTTCATTTCGTCATATGATTATGCATTTCAATTGGAGAATTTAACTCAATGTTCCTTCTCAACTTATAACAAAACCACTCTTTGATCCTTTCGAAGTCTGAGTCCTATTAAGTCCTAAAGTTTACTTGTTTGGCTTAGGCTATTTCATTTTGAGTCAAATTCAATTATCCCCAGCAGTACCATATTTACCTCCCGCTGATTTTAATCCAAAGCATTTTTTGAAAAATATCTTTCCAAGACAGAAAATGAGCAAAGAAATAATACTAGCTTGGTAGACCTTCTTTTTCTACTCCCCTTTTACTTTATGTAGATTTTGGAATGATCTTTTTCTTGATACTTTAATACCATAATTTGAGCTGGACTTTTACGTTGTTAGGGATGGCCTAAATTCAATACAAGGCTTGTGATTTCAGATAAGCATAACTTGAAGGACTTGAGACAAGATCTTTGTTTAGGAATATCAGTGTACTTTCCAAAATTAGGGACATTGCCATTCCTTTTTTTTTCTGAGAGAAGGTAACATAAGCAGAAAGGTTGTGTTAAAGCCATATTTACAATTCAACAAATGTGTCTCCTCGTTCTATCTACAAGGAGTCTAGATTGTCAAGTAGAGGAATACAGCCTTGAACAGTTGTCATTTTGTTGTGACTAAAATCAATTGTTTCTTGTCTATGTTCTTGTGTCCTTAGCCCTCAATACTTCTGACTTGCTGTACAATTTCCCATTTGAATGATGTGGGATAAGTTCCCTTGCTGAAAGTAATGGCGTAATTTATATCAAAGTCCTCATATGCTTCTAAATTGTGTCCTTGGAGTGAATGAAAATTGAAATACCCTGCTGGACATAGTTTTGCATTTTCTCTCCATGGTACTTGATATTTTCTTGTTGTTTCCTGTCAAATTGTTTCTTTAGAAAAATAAGTTTCCCATTTCAATCATCATAGGAAGGTATGATATCTAACATCATATTTTTTTGCTTCACTCTCTAATTAGAGAAGATAAAGGGCCTACATGTTTTAAGAACAAATATGTATCTGACATAGAAACATATTATTTTTTTTCACGTTCAAGTTAATTAGAGAAGATAAATGCTACATGTTTAAGAACAATACGTATCTGACATAGAAACATATTAATTTTTTTCAAGTTCATGTTACGGACGCTTTAATGTTACATATTGACATAGAAACATATTAATATTTTGGGATAACCTTGGTGTTTGGACCAGCTTGGTTGCACCTTGACTAATTTCATAGGATACATGCTACTCCTACTAGCACATAAATTGGGTAACTGTCCACTAAGACTTGGACAGATGAAAAAGATCACCTAGTTTTGTTTGCCTCTGCTGGAATTTAAGTCTTCGACTTCATGGTTCTCAACCTACTTCATTGACCCTCACCCTTGGAACTAGAAACATATTAATTGGATCAAATAAATGACATGGAAAAGAATATCTACACAAAAGCACATAAAGGCAGATACTATTTATCATGTACAAGAATTATGTAAATGTGAAACAGTTAAAGTTGAAGCCCAATGTGTTAAATGGTATTTAGCTGTGTTGAATACCATAACAGGAATTAGGTTCCGGTTGACGGTATTTATTACATAAGTGGTTTTTCGGAGACTAAGAAGTGTAAGATGGAACATTAGTCTTCATTCGTCAACTTTAATTTTTCTGATAGTGAAGCATGAAAGCATGCGATTGTTGTGTGTTTCCACCAAGATTACATGGAAAATAGTCTGTAATCACTAGTAAAGTGGATCCTGGGATCCGTCTGGTGTTGGAACACCTCTTACGTAATAGCAGTGCTATTCTGATTGCAACTGATCAGGTCGTAATAAGTATACTTATAACAAAAAAGTTCACTTGTAATTAATATTATAACAACATCATTGTGTATTGGGAAAAAAGAAAGAAGACTAATGTGCTTTTATCTCTCAACATCTGCTTTTTATCAACTTCATTGACCTACAAGTCACACCTACTGATAACTGATCCCCATACTTCCGTTCCCTAATGATGTGTTTCTGCTGCAGATGAACATTTCATGCAAGCAATGAACGGGAATGACATGACAGTGATACCATGATTGTAACTGAGTGGTATATAGAAGGTGTGGCACGAACCACTGAAATAATAGCTAAATGGAGCTAAGGGGCATACATGTATTCTGGATGGGTTCGCCATATGTTATGAAACACAGAATGACTTTAGGTCAGTTGTATAATGTCATGCTGAAGGAGAACTTATGCTAACATTATATATTATTGTATTCTAGTTTTTGTCTGCGTAGGCCCTATTTGTAGTTGGATTATTGTTTCATCTAGTGTCAGCCAGTTTAGAACTCTTGTAAAATTAAATGTTAGCAATTTAACGTGTGATCATGTAAAAAAGAAGGTTTTATTGTTGGCTATGGGAAATTGAACAGCTTAACTATTCTTTAGTCTTTCATTTCATTGTTGATTGGTTTAAGTTGTAATAGTATATTTGCCTTGTATTAGAAATTTTGAATAGTCTACACTAGTTAATTATAGAGGAACTTTTAAAGCTTTAAAGGACAGCTTTAAAAGATGAAAAAGAAACCCGATTATAATACTCGTAGGCTTGGGGTATTTTCATTTTCAAAGAATGTGATTTATAATTTCTATTTTCACATTCATCTCAATTATGCTTGGGAAATCCTTTTCAAAGTTTTTTCTAAGAGGATTGACTCACTCAACTCTTAGATTGTCGGGGAATAGCTTCACCGGACATATAAGAGTATTTATAAGCTTTGCTATAAAGAAGCTTTTCGATAAGTTAAGAAGGTTAATTTATCGAATCTAATTGTATGAGGTGTGATGCTTGTGAAAAGTTACTTTGGATATAAATAATTTCTATAAGCCTAAGCGTTTGTTTGGATTGTCTTTAAAAAAAATAGCTTTAAGTTAAAAATAAAAAGTCAAATTGAAATGACTTTTAAGTCAAAAGATAAAAAGTAGGAGAGACCTACTTTTGATATCTGACTTATTTTAAGTTATTTTTTACTTATTTTAGGTCATTTTTTACCTTACCAAACACTCTGTATCTTTTTTTAAGTCATTTTTGACTTATTTTAAGTTATTTTTTATATTTACCAAACACTTTCAGAAGTCAAAAACCGACTTAAAAATAGGTTTGATCGATTTTTAAGTCGATCCAAACGGGCTTCGTTTGGGTTTGGGGGGGGGGGTGATAAGTCCTATTCACCAATATTTACACAATTTGGTTATTTATAAGATACACAATTATAAAAAATAAAATCTATGACGAGCGTTATTAATTGAAAAACTTATCTAAGTTTTATAATGTTAAGAGTTAATTATATTATCTACCTATCCTTTCCAAAATTACAAAAACAAACTCCTTAAATTTATAGGATCTTGGATACATCAGGAAACTTGAGAATACATAGCTCACAGATGATGAATGATACATTACTTAATGGGGAACAGGGACGGAGCCACGTCGGTACAACGGGGTTCATCCGAACTCTCTTCGACGAAAAATTATACTATTTATAATGGTTAAAATAATATTTTATGTATATGGTAGTTGTTAAACCTCCTTCGGCTACTCCGTGTGTCTATTTCTACAAATTTTGAACCCCCTTATTGAAAATCCTGGCTCCGCCATTGATGGGGAATGTATTCGAGAGGAAAGAAATGTATCTATGGAGGGACAATTTATCCGAGAAGGGATAAGGATGTATCAGAGAGAAGAAATGATGTATTAGAGAGAGATTTTTTTTTAAATGGTAAGAGATTTTAAATTTTATGATAAAAATTATTTATGTAATTTTTCTTTGTTAGTGACTTGAAAAATAAAAACTAGCATGTTATTACTAGTATAAATCTACAATTGTATAAAAATATAATTCTACGCTATCAACGTATATAACTCGAAAATTTAAGTTTGTATAGTAATAAATTATCATTTTTTACACCATACATAAAGTTATTTGTAAGTAATTTAATAAAGAACATGCAAAAACATGTTAAATCACATCGATAGTGTAAAATATAAAAATTAACACAGCAAAATACACAGCTTAAATATTTTTTGAGGTACATGGATTTACGTGCTCACAGGTGATTTGCTTCCTAAAAATGCAACTTGTCAAACATGGGGTTTATGAAAGTATATTGGGACACTATTTTTGAAACATCCTAAATTCTAAAGTGTGTCTGTCTGTTTTTGTGTGTTATGATTAAATTAAAGTACAAAAAAAAAAAAAAAAAAAGTAGTAAAATGAATAACTAGAAATATTAAATGTCATACTATTATCACCTATGTAGAAATTAAAATTAACTCCGGAGGTAATTAGATAAAATATGATATAGTTTCAACTAATTGAGATCATGTCTTTAGATAAGAAGGTATGAATATTAAGAATTAGGATATAGAAAACTTGCAGGTAATCGATATTTTTGCACGATTAGTAATATGATTTAGGTATCACACAATATTTTTTCTTTAATGTGTATTAATAATTGTTGCTTCAAAGTCTACAATCTACATTAGTTTTTTATATGTTATTATGTTGTTTCTTTTTTTCTTCTTCTTATTTTCATGTGTCAGTATATTTATTTAGTCGAATAACTATTAAAAATAATCTCTCTTTCTCGTAAAAATAAAAATAAGATATAAGTATATTCTAGACTCTTTAAATACTATTTATAAGATTACACTAAATATTTCATTTACTTTATTTGTATCGACATTATAAAAAAAATTAAAACAATTTTATTTTATTCACTAACAAGACCTGAGTAAGCCGAGTAATTAAACAAGACCTGCGAATAAAGTTTATTGTCATATTATGACTAGACGAATCACTTGATATCTTAATAACACCAATAAAAAAATCATGATGCATGCAAAAGTAACATAAAAATTCCAAATGTAAAATAATCAATTATTTATCTTATTTTGACTTAACATGACATTTAAAAAATTAAAATTTTTTTGAAATTATGTCATTATAAATTAAAGATAATCAAATATATAAAATAGCATGTATATGAACACTTGAAATTAAAAAGCTGATATAAAAAGTATATATTATTTCCAAATAGACTAAAATGAAATAATAAGACAAATAAAATTAAAACGAATGAAATATCAATCATTAATAGCCATCTCATTAATAATTCTTGATACACTAGTTTGCAAAGGATATATCGAGCTATAAAACAAATCTTAATTATTCACTCAACTAATTTTGTCGGTTGGCTAAAATCTTAATTTTGAAAAGGGATAATTATAAATGGTTTTTAAAATTAAAAAAAAAAAAGGATCTATCAATTTGTAAGCGATTTCATAAAGTAATTTTCATTGCTCTAGCCATAGTTTAGTAGATAAGTATTTAATTTGTAATGATTTAAGTTTTTGTTAAGGATTTGAATCCTAGACGTTTATCCAAAAAGAAAATTATTTTGCTAACTACATTACTTTATACTTTATCAAAAATAATGCGATGTGCCATAATATCTTATTTGCTAACCACATTAGTTTATAATAAATTTACTATTTTAATTATTATTTTCTTAATAGATAATATATTAAGTTCGTGAACGTAACAAGTATATAATATATATATATATATATATATTATATATATATATATATATATATATATATATATATATATATATATATATATATATATATATATATATATATAAATAAATAAAATGAGAGAACACACATTATATACTTAAATACAAAAGAAATACAAGCGAGCGTACTTCCACTATTTTCATCTGTTTATGCGGTCATATACTCCCACCTACTGAAAGTTGCGGAAATGAATATGTTGAGATGGAAAAAATTAAATAAAAAATGAAGATATTCAGGATAAGAGGTATGAACGGCTTTAATGGAGAACAAGTTATGGAAAGCAAAACTAAAATAATCTAGGCATGTAAAGAGGAAATAGAGAAAATGGTCAAAATAGACCTCAATGTATAAGGGTTAAATTATTTTGGTCCTCTCTATTTATCATGCTATCTAAATAGTCCGTAATGTATACAAAATCATAATCATTTTAGCCCTTAGCCCTAAAACTAACCAAGAAAATTAAAAAATCTGTTAACTTTAACAGTGGGTCCTTTGAAATTGAAACCCTTCTTCCTCAATATGCTCTTTCACCATTACCACAAGCCCACCCTTTTCCTTATCTTTTTTTTGCTCCATTTGAGGTCATGCTCCATATACATTACACCCATTTCTCATATCCCTCTAAAAATCTATCAACATAAATAAGAAGAAAAATATCAAGATTACCAAAATAAATGGAAACTAAGTAAATTGGATAAAGTCTCTATTTGCTCTCCGAGGAGATCGACATAAATAAATTCTTTTAAAATTGTAACTAGATTCTCTCTTATTAAAGTGGTCTATGATGGATATAGTTATCTTTTCGTTTTAACTTTTTCAAAATTAGTAAATTTTTCAAGCATTATTCTTCATTCCATTTTTAAAATAAAAGGGTAAAAATTGAACACACAGATAGGAAATAAACATCTTACAAATGTTCAATTAAAATGTAAAGAAACTTTTGCAAGTATGAGAAGATTTTTGGCAGTGAAAATTGTAAAAGAATTGATAACAGAAAGAAGAAGGGTTCACCCAAGTGTGGGACCTACTGTTAAGTTTAACAATTTTTTTATTTTTTCTGTTAATTTTTAGGACTAGGATCAAAATGATACTCTTTTAGTATACATTAAGGACTATCTCAATAACATGAAATATATAAGGGACCAAGATAATCTAACCCATATACATAAAGGACTATTTTGATCATTTTCTCACATGAAATGCATGAATAATTTCGTGTATGGATGAGAAAAGTTGAATATGGTGAAAGTAGATAAAAAAGTCTTCAAAAGAAATGATTAGATAGAACTTGATATTACTTTAGCTTTTATCGAGATTGTAAAATTGTACTGAATATATTGTTATTACTTTCTCTATCCTAATGTATATGCCTAACTTTTTTTTCTAGTCGGTGTCAAAGAATTAAACATGTTTATATTTAGTAACTATTAATTTTAGAATGACACTTTTACCTTTAGGATCAATAGACAAAAATAATGTATACATTAACTATGTGTATTAGTAGTACTAGTACCTTATCTTTTATACATTTTCCAGTATTAATTATACATTCTATTGCATATTAAGATATGTACCTTTCATATCATTAATTTCTAGATATTAGTAATACGAAAAAATTTAACACTTATATTAGATTAAGTAATGACAAAACTATCCTCAAAACATTTTCCAATATTTTCTACCATAAAGTGATACTATTCTCAAAACTTAGGTCAAAGCTCCTTCATCAAATCTAAAACTGTGCCAGCAATATATGCACAAATTGGTAAAGCTTTGCCAACTTTCCTCAAAATGGACGATACGTTTGGTTGGAAAAAGTAACTCTTTGCCAAACATTCCTCAAAAATACTCTGAGGCAATACTAACATTTATTTTTATTTTTGGGGCAAAAAAAGAGTCAATGACGTTTTGAAAACTAACTCCGTTATAATATTTTAACAAAGAACTTTATTGTAAAGGGAAATATACAAAGCAAAAAACATGACGGGTATTTCATGAATAAATATATTTTAATGGAAATCATACGAGATTTGTTATATATTAAATCAATCAGTGCATATGAAATAATGTAAGTATAATTAATACAAACATTACTAATATATCATATTTAACATTTACTCTTGTACACTTTATCAAACTGCTAGTAATTTCTTAAATAATCACTCTTGTTTAGAAATTTACCCTATAATATCAGTTTTGTTTCTTGATCTTTAGCGAAACGACTTATAGTCACACAAACATGTATGACTTTATTTAGACTATAAATTTCAAGTCCATTTTCTTAAATTTTGTGTCGGATTAAATTACCTCGCATAATTTAAGTGGAGGGAAAAAAGTATTTTCTTTGTGTCCAATAATACTTGCCACTATTGAATTTACATATTTTTTAAGAAATTATTAATAGAATGATAATTTTATTATATTACTTTTTGAATATAATAAACACAATGTCTTGAAAAATGTAATCAAGAAAATCAATGATAGGAATATATTAAGAACCAAGTATAGGTAGACAATTATTATTGGACGGAGAAAAATATTATTTATCTTAGTTTTTTTGAGCTGGAAAAAGAATAACTACAGGTGTGTAAAAAATCAACAACTCCATACAAACATGTTAAATTAAATCTTTTTTCTCTTTAGTTTCTTCCTTCTGTTTCTCCTACAACTTTAAACTAATCTTTGGTGACCAATGGCATGGTTGAAATAGCATAAAACTAATTGAGAAAAAGAAAATTCACTGTAACAAGGAAAAGGTACAAACACCAATAACATGTTACAGAAGCAAAAGAAGTGAACTAATTCTAACATGTAATATTCCCAAAATCAAAACCTGACACTAAAAATACAAGATGTAAAAATATACACTGCAAAATGAGACTAAAACTCCTACTAATTCATCATAATTTTACCTCCTTGACCGTTTCTTTGGCCGTTTCGTTGAATCATCTTTTTCACTATTTTCCCTTCCACGTTTTTCCTGCACAACTACTTCTCTACCACCTCCACCTCTCTTTGGTGGTCGACCTACGCTCCTCTTCGACGGACTACCTTCATCCTTGCTAGCACCACTGCCTCCACCACCACCACCGCCACTTCGCCTCACTGGAGCTTCTCTCCGTTCATCCACTTTTTTCTTTTGCTGATCCTTACTATTTTTACCTTTAACAACAACAACATCCTCTGGAGGATTATTCTTCAGCGCTTCCACCATCGTTCCTTTCGTAGGAGAATTCTTCTTTATCCTCTTCAAGAAGTCCGCTGCAGCTCCTCGTTTTTTACTTTCTTCTTTCTTCTTCTCTGGTTTCACCTCTTCCTTTTTGTCCCCACTACTATTGCTTTGCTTAGCATTCGTGTTTTGATTGCTGTTGGATTGTGAAGCATTATTATTATTATTATTATTGTTATTCGAACGGCCTTTGCTGCTCCTCCTCATACTTCTTACCCCAGTCACTGGCTTTTCTTTCACCCCAAGCTTGATTGAACTTTCTTCTTCATTCGAAGAAGATTTAATCGCAGGTGGCTTTGGGTTCAGAGGAGGTTTACTATCAGCTGGTTTTTCTGACTTGTTATTACCAGAAGAAGCTGCTGCTTTTGCTGAAATGGAGCTCCTCTTGCGACAGACTACTATAGGAACAGTAGACTTGTGTTTAGCAAGCAAGGAATCGGATCTCTCCAATTCGGGCTTGGGTTGGATCTTAAATGGTGATAGATCCTTCGACTGGGCTCTGGTCTTTTTTAATTCTTCCATTACAATGCCACGGAGTTCGTTCGCTGCAGTTGTCTCTGAGGATGACTTAGCGAAGTAGACGATGGCATTGTTGAAGATGAGTAGGAGGTCCAAGTAGAATTTGGATGGGCAAGAGCAATAGGATCCGTCGTCAATCCGGGCTTGAACCGTTTCAAGATCCATATGTTGTCGGATCATACTCTTGTACTTGTCCGTTTTCTGCATGAATGAAAGTCAACTTTAATTCAATTTTTTAATATATGAAAAAAAAACAGAATTGGAATTAATGAAATATTATAGCTAGGGTGCGTAGGTGTGGCATAAATTCCATTCGTTCGACAGGAAGAGAAGGGAAATACATTGAAGTTGGCAAACCAACGATTTAAAATAGTTTTTTTTTTCTTCTATATATACTTCCCAACGCTACGCAAAAGAAAGTGGGGTAGGGTTGACCTAAATAACGCGCTCGTTAGTAAATAGCATTTCATCTCTTGGAAAAAATAAGATAACAAAACAATGTCTTTCACACTCCTTGTTTTCCCAACACAAATCATAATAAAATGTCTAAAATATCCTCCATCTTTGCAAGCACATGGAGAAACCATCATCTAAGTTACTCATTTAATATTAACTTGACACAATTTTAAAAAGTAAAAAATAAAATGTTCATTATATTATTATTATTTAAATACAAAAAATTCAATATTTAGGGAAAGACACAGAAAAATTACTTAAGTTAAGAACAAAGATCAAAATTGAAAATTCACTTTAATTTTTAAAGTGGACATATTTTGTTAATATAATATAGTGGACAAATTATGGACACATAGAATACTATCAACTTCTAGCTTAACACCAAAGAACTTTTCGAAATCTAAGGATAACATTATTAACTGACTTGTTTCACGATATACATTTTTTCTTGGGTAAATTTCATTTTTTCATGAACACGTAAAACTTTTGAACTTGAACTATGTAATCTCAATATTGCAATTAATTAAACAGAATATTTTTAAGACAGACATCAAAGTTATACAATACAAAATATATAGATCTGGAAATAAAAACATTCAAGCTTATGGTACATCTCAGTTCCGGACCACATCTCACGTAAACTAACCGTGGTTAGAATAGGAAAGAGGTAATTTTCCCTTATGCTTAGAACTATTTTAATAAAAGAAAAAAAAAATGCGCATGTCAAAAAGTTAAACGATAAATAAAGAAGCAAGATCAAATAAAGAAATGAATAGAGATTTGGTTTTATAATTAACTACAGTATTATTATTATTATTTTCTATTTCAAAATATAAGTTGGTAGGATATCATTTCCAAGGGAACGAGAGTGAGAGTATGCATTGGGCTTCTGTATATCATTTTAAAGGCCTCTTACAATATTCGTGGGCTGACCCACGCTATTCACCTGATCCATAAAAGTGATCTTTTTCTTATTTTTTAAAGTGATTTTAAGATTAAGTTCTAGTGGCTCCAACGCACTGCGGCAAAAATGCATACTACGCATCCTCGTAAGTGGGTCCCATTTTCCGTCCAAATTCATCAATTTCCCTCATTTGTTCGGGAGTTTTAGTTGGGACCTATTATCACCCTATCCTAAATTACCTTACACTTCTCAATTAACTCTTAATAAAATAAATGCATACTGTTACAAACATAATAATTAGTAAATATTAAATTGAGAAATTTTGAGTCAACAAACATAGAACTCACCAATTTATAGCCTCACATTAATGTTATCATGACACATAAAATAAAATAAAATAAAATAAAATCCAAATTACTAAAACTTATAAATCTACAGTTTTATTTAGGTAGCCTATTTAAAAACAAAATAATATTTCCTCTTTTGCATGGGAGCAGTTAGATCAATTAGAAAAACTCCTATTTTCTTTCATTTTTAGTAGGAATAATCAACAAGTTTTCCCCGACTGTCACATGTATAGAATTCATATGAGAAACGATTCCAATTATTGATTATTTTACTTTTTTTTCTTGTAACGATATAAATCTAAATATGAAATTAGTAAATAATAATTGTATGAAAAGAATAAATTTTAGGCAACAAATGAGTACACGTCATATATTGAAGCCACTAACCCGTTTTGTTTTATCCACTTTTCTCTTTTACCTACAAATACTATATTCTGTATATGTTTTTTTCTTTTACATTTTTTCATCAATTTTTGCATGTAATTTTTTAATACAACCGAATCACACCAGTTAATATTAGTTGGTAAATTATTTACCATTTTGTTAATCGATTTTTGCAAATATTTTAAGTGGTCAAAACGACCAAAAATTGATCAGCTAATAGTTGTAGGCCAACCAATTCGAAAATGCGATGTAGAGAAGCATTACCTGGCTGTCTAGCCGGCGCTTGAATACAGAGCCGCGCTTATGCGACCTGATAATATCTAAAAACTCAATTAACGGCTCTGATTTCGCCGCACCCTCCCTTTTAATTCCAACGGCTGGGGAACCCATTTCTGCCGCATCTCCGCCGCTTCTACCACCATCGCCACCGCGCTGCCGTTTTCTCTTCGTCAAAGTTGCCGTGCTCTGCACGTCACTGTTTTCCCTAGTCTCTTCCTTAGACACGCTAACTGTATCACGTAAATCGCCCGAGTCCCGACGGGCTTTCTTTTCCTCTTGTCTATCTGAACTGCTATCGTTATACGAGTCCTCTTCACTGACCGGTTTAATCTCCTGAACCGGTTTTTCTTCACCGATCTCGACCGGTTCCGGTTCATTTTTAACACCGGTTTCTCTGTTCTCCGTCGAATTAGACTCGTTAAATGACCGGTTTTCGCGGTCTGACTCCTCGCTCGACACGGGCTTTCCGGTGGAATCCTCCGGCTTAACATCAGCACCGCTGTTTTTGTCGTTTTGCGATCTCTCTTCCTTAACATCCTCCAGATCTGGTTTCTGGCCATTGTCTAAACTCTGCGCCTTCAAACTCTGTTCTCTCTCTTCCTCCATCTTTTTCACTTTCAACTCCAACGACCTGTTCATATCACATCACAGATCAAAATCTCTCAGATCCAATTACTGAATTTTTTTCCACGTAAAAAAAAATCACATACAACCGAAAAAATCAAAATTAAAAAAAAAAATCAATAAAAAAAAAGGAAACAGAGAGATTTTACTGGATCGAAAGATCGTAGCGTTGAACCTCTTGTTGAAGCTCAGCAACCCGTAGTTGTCTCAACTCCTCAATCCAAGGAATCGTTACATCTCCATTTCCATCTACATCCTGTTCTATGATTTTTTCATCATAACTATTGTTATAGCTATTCATGAAGCGGCGGCGGAGGTCTCTGTATTTCTCCTTACAAATTTGAGCGGTCAATAGAGCAGGTAACGATATACGATTTTGTAGTTCCATGGCTACAGATTCCCAGTCCTTTAGCCCATGCCTTTTCACAGCAAACGCTAACAGAAGCTCTTCCCATGTACTCCATATCGTCTTCTTCGTCGTCGTTGTAGCTGCTGCTGAGTCTTTTTCCATTCTATGTTCCTTTACACATAGACGCACACACATATATATAACATAACATACGAAAAATGGGAGTTATAAATTAAAATTACAGGTAATTAAGCCTAGGGTTTGATTAGGTATTTTATTTTTATTTTTTTTGGTTAGGTTTTTAGTTTTCGTCTTGTTCGTGTAGATTAATTTTAGATACCCGTCTTTAATTTTATCTTTTAGTATGTGTTTTTGAGTTTTTTGTGTTGTGGGTTTTGAATGGGTAGACGAATTGAGGCATTTGGGCATTTATAGGTGTAGTAAGCCATGGGCCTGATCTGAAGCAAGCGATTTGATCTATTCAATTGACGATTTTGCCCTTTACTTTTACATGAATTCCTCATTTCACCCTTCCTTCAAATTGTATCGGAAGCGGGTAGCACGTGCGAGTTGCGGAATTGGTTTTACTACTTTCGCGCTTTATTTATCGTTTAGATAAATTTTAATAATAAAATAATTCTAAATCTTTTTTTTTTTTTTTCAAGGAACAAAAATTTATTTTGTCCTGTTTTTCTTTCCGATTCATTGTTTAAGAAAATGTTTCTTTCGTTCTTTAACAAATCTTTAATTATAATTTTAATAGAATAACTTTGACATATATCAATATAAAAATCGTATTTATATGTTGCATAATTGCGCTTCATAACAAACATAAATATGTATATTTTGCTATACATATATAAAAAAAATGTATAATTCTTCGTACATATACAAAGAAATCAGTTGTATAATTCGTTATACATATACAAAAGAAGACAGTTGTATACAAAAGATCAATTGTATAATTTATATATGTATAATACAAGAAAGAAAGAAAGACAAGAAAATTGGGCAGCGAAATATTTGTATTATATAATTATCAGTGAGGCGAGAGTGGCGAGCAAGATCTGGAGAGTGGCGAACGAGATTTGGGAGAGGGAACGAAAAAATATGTATATATACAATTTTCTCTCACTATATATACATTTGTGTTTATATAAAAGCGAGAGGGAGCGAGAGAGAGAGGGAGAGTGGCGAGCGAGAGTTTGAGGGAGAGGGATTGACAAATAGTTTGCTACAAGACACAAATAAATCAAAGTGTGGTTATAATATTTAATTTGAATTGTTAGTTTGTCATTACATACAATGTTCCCTAGTTTTTATATGCATACAACATGTTTAAGATTAGAAAATTAAGTATTACAAGATTTAATATATTTTTTGCTTTACTCCTTCTATTCGTGAGATAATGTACAGTTATTAAGAAAAACATTTAAGGACATAATTTAAATCATAGTTTCTGTTATTGTTCTTAGTGAAATCATAAAATATAGTTTTGTGTTAGTGCAATTTATCTCTTATTGTACTCCCTTTGTTCCGTGTTAAATGAATTTGTGAGGCATTACACATTTATTAAGAAAAATATTTAAGGACATAATTTGAACATTTTCACTATTTCCTTTTGGGAATAATATATAAAACTTTTCATATAGTGCAATTTATCCTTTAAAATAGAGAAGTGTTAAATGGCCAGAATTTGGCTAGAAAATTTAAAATTATAATATTTTTTACTATAAGAAAATTGTTAATTACACGGGGATTTTTCTGGGAATTAATGTGAAAATTTGCAGGAAAATAAGATTTCTGCGGATTTTCATACTAATCCCAAGGAAAATTGAGGGAAATCCCCATGTAATTAACAATTTTCTTATAGTGTTTTATTTTATAATAAACTGATTTTTTTTATTTTTTAGTAAAAGGTATTAAAGCTACAAGGGTAAAAATAATTTTAAAAAAGTAAAAATTACATTAAAAAAATCTCATTCTAACCGAATTCTGGCTAAAAAAAATTTTCCTTTAAAATATATCAAACATCTTCGAGGAAAGGGCAAATATAAAAAAAACATTTATCATGAACTTTGAATAATTAAAAAAAAATCATAAAAGCTTAATTAATACTTATGGAGTAAAGGGAATACCAAACTTCTATAAAAGAAAAAGAGCAAATATGAAAAGAGAATTAAATATTTTTCTTAAAATTTGAATAATTATTTTAAACTTCCTATCAAATCAAAATAAAATAAATAAATTATACTTTGTGCGTTGATTAGACTACATCCCAATTTTTGAGACCAAAACTCATCACTTCTAACCTTGGACTGCTGTATTTTTGTTGGCATTTATTTCAAGAAAATTAACAAAAAGTATTTTTACATATCATATGGGTGACTTCGTTAATTTGGTGACTGACCTTTTTCTTTCTATTTAGAAAGTGGAACATAACTAGCAGCAGATAGGTATTTAGTTAGCTTAAAAATAAACTCGTAATTAGAAATTGCTTTCTCAATATTTAAAAATTATAAAAAAAAAAAACTTCCAACAAAAATTCTTATATTAATTGATTTTCAATGGACAATATAATATAAATAAAAAATAAAATAATTATGTTCTGTCTCTTTCAGTATATAAAGGAGAACTAAGCTCCAACATCAACGCTAAAAGCATGAGTTGGGTATATTATCAAAACGAGTAGCTAACATAATTATTACAATAATTTTCAATTACAAGACTATCAATAAAAATTATATTGAGACCGTAGAAATTTACAAATTAACAATAAAAAAATTTTAAAATATCAACCCACTCAATAATAAAATATTTATCAATTATTCATGAGGATTATATGACTACTGTAGCAAACCCGATTTCTAATATAAATATATATATATATATATATATATATATATATATATTGTTATCGTTAAATACAAATTATAATGTATAATACGCACAACAGAGTAATACAGATACATAGAAGAAAGGTAACAAGAAGGGGATGAGATACTAGACCAGAGAAAGGGGATGAGAGGAAATTGAAAATCAAAACTTCGACATTATTTTCCTAACCATTCTTTCTAATTGCTGGACCTTTTAACTATAGCTAATTGGGTCTGAATTTCAAATAAAAGTCTCTAATAGCCTATAGGCCCTTAAGAAGTCGGCTCGGTTAACAACAACATTAGCCTTTTCTAATCAGAAAATATGAAGAAATATTATTATTATTACTACAGAAAGATTTATTATTATTATTATTATTATTATTATTTGTTCGGCAAATTCGTTACTAGAAAATTGTAATATTTTTCTTGACAAAAAAGGTCATGGCGAAATCTATTATATTATTTGAGTAAACTGTAAATATAAAAAGAAAATAATTATGTTTTTTTTTAAAAAAAGAAAGCTTTGAAGATAACGTCAAAAGTATTTTTAATTAACTCATATTCATACATTAATTTTATGTATTTTTAATAAATATATCGGACGAGTGGTTCTTACATCACATGCTTTAATTATTGTGTATCTATCTTTTAAGAGATTTTTATTTTCAAATTTTTATTTTCCTATGATCGAATAAGAATTTATAAAATATATATATTTTAGAAAAAAAATTAAAGATAACATCAAAAGTATGCACAAGATAATATTAAAGCGATTTTAGCTAACTCAATTATCACATTGATTTTAAATTTTAAAAAAATTCACATTAACTACAATTATATTACGTAAACCTCATTTCTCTTCCAATAAAAAAAAGAGAATACACTGATTCCTTATGTTACACTAGCACAAACTACAAAATTGTAGTTATAATTTTAATACTCAGTTACTTTCGATAAATTACTTTTGGAGTATTGACATTCATTGAATTATATTTTAGAATGTTAATTTATGAAGTTATGCGATTACATTGCTCTTTTTACTCATAAAAAAATGTAAATATTCTAAATATATTTGGCGTTAGACATTTTTTGGTAGGAATAATACGATCTTATCTTTTAGGTAAATTTCTAATTAAAGGAGGCTAGGAAGGGTGTTGCCGTAAATTATTATTTTTTTACACCTAAAGTGTTCTCTAAAATTAAACCACTAAGAAAAATTTTAAACCACTAGATGATTTCAAAATATTACACTGCCCAATTAATTTTTTCTTTTCAATAAAAAACACTACTCAAGAAAGTATTTATTTATATTCGTTTCAGTACCTCTATTCACTCTCTTTTTTTTAATTTTTTATCTTTCATTGTTGTTTATTTTTCCATTCTTCTTCCTTTTAACATCTCACCGTGTTGTTTTTAAGGAGAAAAATAAGATATTATTAATTTTTAAAAAAAATTCTTTAAAATAATATTCATTAGTTTATTGATTAATTTTTACCTCTACAAAATAAGTATATTTTACAATGTCAATAATTATATTCCACATTGAGAATAACACTGTTGATTTTCATGAAATTCAAAATATTTAACGAATTTATTATTTTCTAGTTAAATTGATTTTTTAATAATATTTCCTTAAGAGTATTATTTCAGGGATAAAATGAGATAAAATAATTAATTTTATTTTAATTTAATAAATAAATAAGTAATTTAATAAATAAAGAAATAAAAAAATGTGACCAACTAATACAACTAATATGGAATGAAGAAAATATTGAATTGCGACGTAAAAGAAATTTGGAAGCAGATAATCATCCATCTTTCAAAATTTGCCTTGTAATATCATTTTTGTTTCTTTTAGGATTACAATGTTACTGAATTATTCCTATTTTTCTCAAAATATAAACCTCACTGCTAATAAAATGTCATGCAACATTATTATTATTTTTAACAATAGAATGAATACACTTATCTCACTCTTGAATTTTATAAGAAGCAATAAAATATAAATTTATATTAAGTAATATTTTTTATTTATATGTAAATATTTTAAAATTTAATTATAGAAAATTATTATCTTATTTAGTTGAGTACATTAATTTAACATTGTTCGTAGAATTTTTTTTTGTTATAATAAAAAAAAAAATATGTTCGTCTTAAAGCCATTTGTAGACAATATGGTGTGGCAACTCCGTAGGGCAACCATTCATATTTATATTTTTTCTCTTTTTTGATGTCATTCTTTATTTTTCCTATTTTCTTTATTAAAATAAAATAACTGAATTTAATTAAGAAAGGAGAATGCATGATTAGAATTTAGTGACTTCTTGATTCTTCATTAATACATGTAATAATTAATAGGAAAAAAGATAAAAAATGTCTTTAAATTATGTGAAATAAATAAAAATATTCTTCGTTAATATTTTGATTCAAAAAATTCCTTTACAGTCATTACTTTGGCTCAAAAATGCACTTGTAGTCAATATTTTGGTCCAAAAATGTTCCTATAGTTATAAAATGGGTCAAAAATGCTCTTTTATCGAATAAATATATTATTTTTTCTTTTTAAAACACATCTTCTTCTTAATTAAAATATTATTAAGGAACAATATTTTGCTTTCGTTCTTCTAAAATCACTTTCACAAATCAAAATGTAGGAAATATTTTTTTCTTTTTAATCTCATTTTATAAATTAAAATAGAATAATTTCATGTATCCTTTCGATAGATAATATATGCTATATATATAAGATCATAGTATATCTATCATTAATTTATATTTAAATAGCGATAAAAAAATATTGATGATAAAATAAAATAAAAATATTTTTTTTTGAATTAAAGTAAGATAAACATTTGCTAATTTTATAAACAAACATTAATTGAAAAAGACGTCAAAAAGAAAATAATAATATATTTATTTAGAAAATGAGCTTTTTGACTCGTTAAATAGCAATAAGGACATTTTTGTATCAAAAAATTGATGACAATAACATTTTTGGACCAAACTACAAAAGGGAGGCATTTTTGTTCTTTCACATAGTTTAAGGGTATTTTTGAACAAAATATTGATGACAATGGCTTTTTTGAGCCAAATTTATAAACTAAGGGCTTGTTTTTTCCTTTCACATAGTTTAAGGACATTTCTTTTTATCCTTTTTCCTAATTAATATAATAACTAATACACAAAAAATTAGTATGGTCAGTAAAAAAAGTCCAATTTCATTAATCTTTTTATTCAATTTTTTTACTTTTTTTTTTTTTTATAATTTATTAGCAAAATCCAAAAATATTTCTTGATATCAATTTAAACAACAAAAGTCGATATCCATTTTAATGAAACTTTAAGGAATTTGAATGAACCCTCTTGTGAAAATGATATTCATTAATTTAACGTCATGATTAATAAATCTGACTAAATTACCACAATAAAATGATTGTCATTTGTGTATTAGATTATATGGATGAAATGATACATATTTAGAGGTTCGAAGCTTAAAAAAGTTGTGGTTACCATCGAAAAAAATTATGTTGAGGATTACATTGAAGAAGATACAACACTTTTGAACCAGTTACGAACAAGGACAAACTTTATCACTTTTAAAATCATTACAATATTTTTGGTGCAGTCCAAAAAGGTAACATCGAATTTTTAGATGTTATAAAAAAGTAGAGATAAACTTCAATTAGATCTATTTTTTTTAAAAAAACACAAAATCATATTTCACTAAATTATGTTAAATATTTTTATCATTTGTAATATTAATAGGCCATATATTTATATAGAAGTCTTCTGATATCAAAATTAACTATTGACACAAATTAAAAATAAAAAAAATATATTTTTTAAAAATTATAAATTTATTGAATATTAATTTAAAGAAATTGTTCAAACCATGATAACTTTAATGAATACAAAATTGCCCTCAAGTTGCAATCTTTCAGCTCATGATAACTTTGATGAATACAAAATTGCCCTCAATTTGCAATCTTTCAGCTCAAGTTACATAAATTTGTTCATATATAATAAAGTAATAGCCGATTCCCAAAAAACTTAAAGTTGGTTAATGCCAAATAATTATAACATTTTATTTTCTAATATCTTTCTTCAATGAATACATAATTTTCAAGTTGCAATCTTCATTTTCTAATATTGACATATTATCTATTTACAAATAATATATCAATATCATGATATGTGTACATAATTATACCAAAATATCGGTGATTTGTTCTATCAATTTTTGCAACAATTTTGAAGTATAATTTTAATGTGTGCCTTTAATTTGAACTTTTTCTTTGCAAATTTTGTATGTGAAATTTAATTTGGTCAGAGTAACTTTTTTTTACTTTTTTAATTATCGTTAATATATGATATGTTCTACTATAATGAAATCAAATGGTGAAATATTTTGTGAGATTATTTATCTCATTTTATATTTCATATATGATAGTAATTTTATAGAATAAACTGTCCCGATTAGCTAATATTCTAAATTAAATATGTGATAAAAATTAATCTCAAATGATCACGTAGAACATTATTTATTCAACCAGCTATATGATCACCTAGAACATTATTTATTTTAAACTACATATTTTCTATACAAAACAAAAATAAAAAATAATAATTTAAGACATAAGCACAACAAATTCGTGTACTACTACTTCTCCAAAGTTATGAAATTCAAAGGATATACACGTAAATGACTACATATTCAAGACAAATAAAAAGAGGAGCATAAAATCGTAGAACAAGTAGGACTCACTTTTTGAAAAAACATGAAAATAACATAATTGTATTAGATATAATTACGTAAAATTTATATTATATTCTAAACATATTAAGTAAGAAATTTTAATAATTTAATAGATTGACTATTTAGATTATCATCTCATTAGTATTTAATTTCACATCTTGTAATTTTCTCTTTCATTTTTCTTTATTATATTTCTGATATGATAAACAAAATTATAATAAAATAAATTTGAAATATATATATATATATATAATTAAATAAATAAGTTTCACAACTACAAAATTGATTTGAAAAAATAATCGAAAAAAGATTGTTTTTTAAAAAGCTGAAAGGGAAGAAATTCAAAAAAGAAGGGTGGGGATAAAGAAATAAATGAAGTCGAGAAAGACAGAACTCACAAGTATATTATTTTATTCAAAAAGTAATTTTTCTCTGTTTGGATTTGACAAATTATTTCTTGAGCAGAATTTATTTCTTTGAAATTGTAATACTTGGGACAAATAAAATAATCGTAAGTAATTTAATTTTTGAGGACATTTAAATAAAAAATAAATTTACCAATCCACCCTTATTAGCCCCTTCTAATAAGGAAAATAACTCAAAAAAAATAAAGTAGTGCCAATTGGTTCCAAAATCAGTGGTGTCAAATATATTTATTAAATATATAAAAGGAAAATAATAAACAATATATTTAAATTATATTCTTAATTATTTTCCTTAATAAATGTATATTGCCTCACTAATTCACTTTAGTAGAAAAACTAATTAATAACTATATGCCTTATATGAAAAATAACCCGGGAATATGAATCATATATATTTGCCTTTTAAGATTTTTACACCACCATCAGCATATTTTAGTGTCTTAATCATAAAAAAGTTTTTTTTTCTATTTAACTATTACTACCATTTATCTCTTTCTAATAGTCTTATTTAATTTAAATTGAACTTCACTAATTGAAACTGTACGAATTATTATTTTTCAAAAAAACAAACTAATACTATTAAATTATATCTTGATTTCTGAATTATCACTTCTTTAAAACAAAACTCAGCTTGCCAAAATAATTATTGTATCTGGAATAAAGGGTATATCGTTATTTTCCATAATATATATATATATATATATATATATATATATATATATATATATATATATATATATATTATGAAGTGTTTCCTTTAAAATATGAAAAGACTGTACACGTATATCACCTTTAACGTCATGGATTAAACAATTCAATTTTGCTACAATTTGAAAAAAAAATCGATTTGAAAAAGTCATATATAGACATAATTTTAACTTGATTTAAATTGACCTCGTAAATAGTAACAGATCCTCATAAATAGTAACAAATGTAAGGTTCAATCAACAAGTCCATCTACATTCATTATTCCTAATTCGGAGTGTAAATTTATATATAAAAATCTACTAAAACTATAATAAATTACAGGTTTCACTACAAACTTCACATAAAACATATATATAATAAAGTGATTAAAAATGTTTTTAAACATTAAAACATATTTATAATAAAGTGATTAAAAATGTTTTTAAACATAGTAAAATCAATCAATATATATATATATATATATATATATATGAGGATCTTCATTCCGCCTATGTGGCATGCCTCAATGATCAGAAAAATATTTTTCTATTTTTTAAAAAAATTAGGGTTTTAAAAATTATTTCTTACACAATAATATTATGTGTATATATATTTTACTATTAATTATTTATATAATGAGAATTACACCTTATCAAGGAATTCCAAAAGGCTATCATAAAATATTTTTATAATATTTTTTTCCTAATGTCCATTTTCTACCTATTATTTTTAAGTTTATATTATTATAAATTTTTTAGTTTTTATTATTATTATAATTTATACCTTCTATTTTTATTATTTTTTAAAAATAAAAAAATTATATATATAATAAAGCTAAATAAAAATTTAGGTGATGTGGAAAATCTCAATCTCAATGGCCACCATTCATATTTATCTTTTTTTATTTTTATTTTAAATTCATTCTTTATTTATATGCTACATTAAAAATCATTTTAAAATTATATTTTTAATTACACCTCCCTCATTAACTCTTCTTTATTTCTTATTAAAAAAATCAGTTTATAAAACTCAAAAGACTATCATTAATCCTCTAATAACTCCCCCTAAAAGGCTACTCTACAAAATAAAATGATTTTTTATCTCTTGTGTTTAATTCTCATGACTTTATCTATCACTATATAAGTATCCGAAACACATGTGTGTTACATATGACAAAAATTGCTATCATCTCAATGATTTAGGATATTATTGTTAAATATTTTGTTTGAATGTTTTTTTTTTCAAATTTTCATTTTCAGTTTTTATATGTACTGATTGGTTCCAACATATGGAGTCGAACTTCTTATTTTGCAGGTATATGTTCAAAGGAGCATGTTAGAGGAGCGCAAGATAATCAAGATTCGAGACTAAAGAAATGCTTTTATCCTCCACATGATGAGTAACAAGTTTAATGTTGCTTCCCTAATTTTATATATATTAGTTGAAGTGCTTAAGATTTTTTGTTATT
The DNA here is from genome assembly GCA_022817965.1 of Solanum lycopersicoides. Classification (NCBI taxonomy): domain Eukaryota; kingdom Viridiplantae; phylum Streptophyta; class Magnoliopsida; order Solanales; family Solanaceae; genus Solanum; species Solanum lycopersicoides. Next base: position 113,327,607 of record CM040618.1, read on the forward strand.
TTTTGTAAGTAGTTTGTTATTACATATGACAAAAATTGCTATCATCTTAATAATTTAGGATATTATGGTTAAATATTTTTGTTTGAATGTTTTTTTTTAAATTTTCATTTTCAGTTTTTACATGTACTGATTGGTTCCAACATATGGAGTCGAACTTCTTATTTTGCAGGTATATGTTTAAAGGAGCATGTTAGAGGAGCGCAAGATAATCAAGATTCGAGACTAAAGAAATGTTTTTATCCTCCACATGATGAGTAACAAGTTTAATATTGCTTCCCTAATTTTATATATATTAGTTCAAGTGCTTAAGATTTTTTGTTATTTTTTGTAAGTAGTCTGTTATTTAAAGTTCATCACGAATTTTAAATATAAAGTTTTTTTTCTATTAAATTATATGTACAAAAAAGTAAACTACAAATGTGTTATTTGAACTTTTTTTTCAGCTTTTTTCTTATAATGTTGTCGTAGGAGATGTGATGTGGCATGCTTCTAAAGTCAAGGATGACATTTATTTATTTTTCTCAAATTTGACATTTTCTTAATTTTTTACATTTATATAATTTATTTAAAACCTACAAATTATATATCACTTACATTAATTTAGAAAGATCAAAAGTCATTATTATTTAAACTAAATAATTGATACATTTTAGATTTTACATTTTACATCAGTTTTGCTCATTTTTTCACGGGTGAATATTGAACCATAATTATAATCCAATTAAATTGAACAATTAATATATTCAATGTCTTATGTCTGTGTTTCTTTATGTTTTTTTATATTCCTTATTTATTTTTTGTGATTGTGAAGCTTCACTTTTGCAAGTCGTTCGGTTCATGCCTAAAGGTTAAAATGTCTAATTTTACACACACAAAAAAGTCAACAAAAAAATTCTTTGATAATTAAGTTTGTTTAAATACATTTTTTATATTTTTTTAATATTATTTTATATTAAATTGGGATAAGATTACGTGTTATAACTCAAAGGAATAATATCAATTTTTACTTTGCAGATTTACGGTATTTTATTTTAATTTGCATCTTTCATACTTTATCTTGAGAAATTCATATGATATTAAATATTCTATTTTGATAAAACTTAATGAATTCATTCTTACGGCCAAATTAAGGTATGTATTATTTTGATTGAGAACTACTTTATAATTTCTTTATTAATTCTTACTCAACATTCAAATCTTGATATTTTGATAAATCAAGGAGTCTCATACTATATTTCAATTACTAAATAATTGATGTATTCTTTTGATTGAGAACTAATTTGAAATCTCTTTATTAAAATATTTCTTACTCAATATTTGATAAATTTTGATATCATGTATTATAATCTACATCAATGATTCTCATATATTCGACCTATAACATCTACCTCAATATTGAATTCTAAAGTAATTACTGCTTCCGTTCATTTTACTTATCATATTTTACCTTTTTATGGTTAATACTATTCTCAACGCTCAATTGAATTAGATTAATTCACTATTTTAGAATTAAAATTTAAATATTTGAAATATGTATGAAAAAATACTATAAGATTCAATATTTCTCACATTAATATGATTAAAAAAAATACATATTAAATATAACACGGGTGAAAGTTCATATGATTTAACTTTCAAACAAAATATAAGAAACAAAATTAAATGGGATCAAAATGTATATACTCTAGAAAATCATAAATATTTTTCTACTTCTTAATTGACACTGTAATTTTGAGAGCTATTTTTATGTATCATTTATTTAACAATAGAGGCAAAACTTAACTTTTTTATTACAAATATATCGTTGCAGTGAAGTTGAAATAATTCGTACATATTTTGTAACTTTTTTTATTGCACCGAACAATGATCAATCAAACGTAAGTAACAATATATACTACAGTAAATGGAATACGAGCATATGATAAATCAATTTTAAGAGAGAGGATGAAGAGGCTAACACCCTAAACAACACAAGCTCTAAATACATATAGAGCTTGTCAAATTAAATACTTTTAAAAATTTTGTAAGATAATTTATAATATTTGTTGGTTTATTTAAAAAAATTAGTATAATGATGTTTTCTCCAAATTTTTGATGATTCATTTAGTCTCAATGTTCGGAAAATTGATATAGACAATATACTTTGTGGTTCTTATTTTTTTTTTATTTTTTTGATAAGTATATTTGTGTATGTATTTGTGGTTCTTCATTTTTTTTAAAAAATAGGTTTAAATTTTTTTTTATATATATGCTCAAAATATATACTAATTTTCTTGAAATTCTTTTCTTTCTCTACTTCCTATTAAGAAAACTAATTATTTTTTTCTTTCACTTATAAGTTTACTACACGAGTACCTATAGAAGATTAATTTTTTTAAGTGATTATAAATAATAAATAATATATAAATTAAAGATCTTTTAAAGAAATAATTGAAATGGAAGTATGATTTGTGCGTAAATTTTATTAGAAATATATAAATACAATTTATATAAAAAAATTAAAACTGCACGTAGCGCGATCAAATTCACTAGTTATAAATATTCTCAAGTAACATAATCAAAGCGCACATTCTTAATTAATTAAAGACTAAACACATGCTCAACAAAATATCAACGACTAAAGTCATAGAGAAAAGGCTCAAAATAGTCCCTCATCTTTGGGTTAAGGCTCAAAGTAATTCTTGAGTTTTTACATGAAGCACTAATAGTCCTCATGTTTGCAATAGTGGTGCACTTTTGGTCTTCCCCTAAAACTTTGCCTATTTTTTAACATTAATTTTGTCCAAAATTTTATATAAGGAATGTCCAATCGTCTTTTTATATATTTAATAGAAATAATAACTCTATCTGAGAGAAGATGATAAGAAAAACACCTTGTTCTGTAATTAGAAATATTACTGCAACCAAACTAAGAACATCTTAACATATGATTTTGCATGAAAATAAAAAATTATAATATTGCACGTGAAATTATCGTGATGAACCTCTCGATTTACATGTAATACGATTTTTACTAAGCAAAACAAAGTGTTTTTCTTCTCACATTCTTTCATATGGAGTTGTTATTTCTACTAAATATATAAAATAACGATCGAACATCTCATACATAGGTTATGGATAAAATCAATTCTAAAAAATAGATAAAATTTTGGAGGAGGACCAAAATTACACCAATATTGCAAACATAAGGGACTATTCGTATTTCATGTGAAAACTTAAGAATCAATTTGAGCCTTAAACCAAAGAAGAGGACTATTTTAATCCTTTCCTCAAAGTCATAATTAGAAGGAATTAAAGTGATATTAACCTTTCTTTTAGTTGTATTATGTTTAAAGTTTAATAATTGGACAAATCACAAAAACACGTTAAACTATAATGAAACTACCAATTACATATCTGAACTGTGTAGGATCATGTTATGATCTCTGAACATGATTATTTTGGCTTTTTCTTTTTAACATATCTGAACATTTTTTGGCATGTAATAATATATATGCATATAATATAGTTATAATAATAATAATAATAATTCGGAATAAGTGCTAAAGGCTAAGTAGACATATGTACCCCTCTGATTTACCTCTAGTAAATTTTTGATATTTTTTTTTATATTAATTAGTATTTCACTTAACAAGTTGAATTTTGAATTATGAAATAATCTTTTCTGTCTACTAAATTAACCCTCTTGGTCTGTCGGAACATACTATATGAAATAATTATGCTTTCAACTTATGATATTAACCAGAATGATAGGAAGTTAATTATTTTATTTGGATACGTAATTTTTTTTAAAATGGTTTTTTTCTAAACATTAAAACATGTTATCGAAAAATTATTAAATTTATCTCAATTCTTATACGATCTATCAAATAGACAATATATCGTAACTCCTTAGCCGCATTAGCATATATCCATGTTCCATTATAAATAAATGTTAGTGATAATCGAAATCACAATTTTGAATCCCTAATTATACTTTTTGGAGAATTCAAAATTTGAACCATGATCTCTAATCACATGTTCAAACATAAATCTAAAATCATAAAAATTGTTGATAAAATATGTAGGATTATTACATATGGGAGTTGTTGTGGGACACTAAAGGCAGTGTGAGTGACCTTTTGCCAGCTCCTTTTTCCTCCCTTATTCGAGGAAAGACAGTGGAAAATAGGCTCCACAACATTCATTTACAAACAAAATATTGAAAATACAGTCACTCCTTTTCTCTTCACTTTTATTTCCTCTTATTCACAAAATTATGTTCGATAATTTTAAAAATGAGTAATTTTGAAAATTTTAATTCTTATTAGCCCTAGAAAATCATTAAGGTTTACAGTCGAAATTATTATTTATGACGTAAATTTATTAAACTTAAAGTTTATCTATACTATAAAATAAACAGAATCAAAAGTTGAACATCATTTTATTTTATTTTTAGGAATAACTCTTATTTTGAGATGATTTTCAATTTTATCCCTCAAATTCATGATTCTAACTTTTGTCTCTTACTGTTTTCTCTTAATAAACATTTGTGTGTCAAAGTATTTTTAATTATTATCTAAGTTTCGTTGGTAAAACTTTTTTTAACCCTAAAACATAAGTTCTATAGTATCTGATTCGCTGGGCAAAACTTTTGCATTGTGGTATAACCTAAATCACAAAGGATATAAGTAAGCTACTTTTATAATAAGAATATATTAATTTAAATCGCAAAATTAAAAAAATATATCAGACATTTTTACATAAAAATATTTGAGCAAATAGTCGGTTTAAATAGGAACTTTCACATATAGTTACTAAAAAATAGCCTAATTTACTCTCTATAACTATAGTTTGATAATTACAATTCGTAGATATATGTCATAGGGAGGAGATAGGCGAGCGAGATTGGGAGAGAGAGGAGAAAGTCGAGCGAGAGAGGGCAAAGAGTGGGAGAAAGGTGAATTGTATATGTATATCGATTAGATAATTGTGTATCATACATATGTATTTGTATATTTAGCGAATTATACATATACAAACGTGGCTAATTATGTAAACTCGAAGTCTATCCACATAATTAATATATAATATTAGTTGCGAGTGATAATTATAGCAAACTATAACAATAATAAATAATTAAATACGTAACATAAATTTACTTAACCGTATAATTTTCTCTATAAAATATGTCCTTTTCCAAAGTGATTCTCGTAAAGTACCCACATTTATTTTGGGAATGTTACTTAGTCCATGAGGAAACGAAATGTGAATCTGCGTTTACTTTTGCCATTGTTTTCTTTTAGCCCATAATTTGTTTTTGAGATATTACATTGATAAGTAGAGTTTTTTTATTTTTCTCGGTCACAAGAAAAATCAGTTTTTTTTTTTTTTTTTTTGGACATTTACAAGGTAAATTCTGCTTTTATATAATAACTCTCGAATTTCGAATCACACTAGAGAGGTAATCCATATCAGATAAACGTAATACAACAAGTTCGATCCAGAGAAGACAAACCTGTTGAGAAAATTTCTCCCAAGTTGGTTATTACACATAGGAAAATACTATGTCCTCCGGCCATCATGCATCAATTTGTTGAAACAATTATTTTAATCCACTCTACACTTGCCAGTTGCCTCACTTTAAATAGCTTTAAACCCTCTCTACCCTACATAACTTATAATCTCCATTCATTTGTTATCCCTATTTTTTTTTTATATAGACTAGTAAATATATTTAGGCTCAACAAATTAGAGCTTTTTCTTCCTTAAAACAATCCTTAGATATTCTAAATAGCTATAGGTAGGATTTAAGTTTCAACCACAACTAGCATTGCTAATTAGTATGTACACTTATAAACTTGTCTTTCTCCTAAACTTTGGTTGAGTTTTTTTTGCCTTAGTGTTGTTATTTTTTTTAACTACGACCTAGCAAGCTTGAATATTTTGTATCTTTCATTCTAAGATTTACGATTAACAATTAATATGTATTGTGATTGCTGTAAATTTCCAGCTCATAATAAAAAGATAGTATACCGAGCGAAAGACTGATCATTAATTAAGTAGTTGTTATTTAAACAGACAATTACAAGGCATTAATCACAGAGTATTAACTCCACAATTCTTCTTAATCTCTCCACTGCTACCACGCTTTTCTACTTTTTCACTCTCTCTATCATTCTTCTCAATCTCGTCATCTTTCTACCACCGGCGGCCGGCACTAACTTCCCGGCAGACATCTCTGATTTCATCTCCTCCAGTTCCTTCCACAAAGACTCTTTCTCCGACTCCAAATTACCCAGCTCTTTCTTCAGTGCCAAACACGCCCTTGCCACGTCATCACCATCATTCCCCCACGAATTTCGAACTATCCCCGCCTTGTCCTTGCTCACGTGTTCGATCGCCAATTTGCTAAACGTCATGTACGGCATTTTCCCCATCGGAAAACCAGTCTCCGTCGCCGAATACTTCAAACTCCATCCTATCTTCCCCACCACCTTATCCACTATCGAAAACACCGTTCTCGCGTATACTTCCCCGCCAAATAACCACTCCGCCACAAACAAATCAGCCCAGGTCAATTTCCCGCTCTCATCCTTAGGGACAATATTGTTGCTCTGTACGTCGTCGTTTTCGATTTTCCACGAATTGACCGATCTCCGGATTGAAAAATCACCGAATTTAGGTTTAAAGTGAAGGAAAAAGCTAGGGTTTCCACTACCTAGAAAATTAAACTCCGCACTCATGGTCATGGGTGCTTCAATAGGAGAACCAAGAGATCCGACTCCGGTTTTGACAACCAAACCGAAAGGCCGGTCTGAATCATTGGGCCGGTAAAACAGCTTCAGAACCGGACCGGATTGGAAAAAGGTACTGAAACTCAAACATAAATCTTTGTGTTTGACATCATTACTGCTAGTTTCAATACAAGACCGTAATGGAAAACCTAATGTGTTTAATGGGATTTTGGCTTTCACTATTGGATTTTGATTTTCTCGAAATTTCAATGAAGCTTCCATTATTTTTTCAAAGATGAATTCTCTTTTGAGAAATGTTGTAGAGCTTTAATGGAGGGTCTTGCCATTTCTTTTGAGTAGCTAAAGGTTATTTTCAGTGTGTTTAATTTTGGGAGGTATAGTTGCTATAAAGGGTAAACATTAGTATGATATTAAGTGATGTGGCAACTAGTGAGCCGTTTGCTTGTACCCTAACCAATATGACTTATTTTTGTGATGCTTTAACGCGGAATTTAGACATCAAAGCTGATTTTTATTGATAATTGATTAGAAATAAATTATTTCGAAATTATTATTTCATTGAAATAAAATAGTACTACAATGATATTACAACAAATAAGTTTATGTTTTATATTCCTCGTACCAAATAAGTCCATAATTAACTATAAAAAGTTCACATATTTTCATATTATTTTTTAAATAATCATAATGTGCACGGTGGCAAAGCTACAGTGTCCTCGAGGGTATCCAATTGGACACCCTTGCCGAAAAATCATACAAGTAAATGCTACTTGTAACGGTTAAAACAAATAATTTGGACACTCTGAGCACATTGACTTGCTTCGGCCCAACGGTCTAAAGCTCCCCTTCTCACTTTGAAGTCGTGGGTTCCAATCCCCACAACTGCATTTTTAAATACAACACTTTATTTTATTATTCATTAATTTATTTCTTTAATTATCTAAACTAATTAAATTACATTCTTAATTAAAACTTAAAATTTACTAGCTAATTGAATTTCAATGAATTTGACTTTTTATTTCCTCCCATTAAAATTTGAAATAAAACTTCATTTTAAATACAACACTTTTATTTTATTATCCATTAACTTATTTTTTTAATTGTCTAAAATAATTAAATTACATTCTTAATTAAAAATTAAGGTTTACTAGCTAATTGAATTTCAATGAATTTGACTTTTTATTTCCTCCCATTAAAATTTAAAATAAAACTTCACTTTAAATACTACATTTTATTTTATTATCCATTAACTTATTTCTTTAATTGTCTAAACTAATTAAATTACATTCTAAATTAAAAATTTAAGTTTAGTAGCTAATTGAATTTCACTTTTTATTTCCTGTCATTAAAATTTGAAATAAAACTCAAATATAATTATTTAATTTAAAGTTAATAAACAAACTCTAAACTATTTCTATAAAACCATTAAAAGCGACCAAAGAACACCTCATTTGATTTGCTTCTATTATTCATGTTTCGTTATTGTTGTCATCACAATAGATTAGTGAAAGCTTGAAACGTTAAAAATGATTTCAATTTAAGCTTAATGCTCCCCTCTTTTTTTTTTTTTTTTTTGCTTTGTTAGTTCACCTTATATTAAATTAAACACAAATATTAAAGCTAAATATTATGTAGTTTGATTTTTCAATTTTTTGAACATTTATTCGTAAAAAAAAATAATATTAATATTATGTAGTTCAATTTTGATTTTTTCAATGCATCAATTTATCGAAAAAATATTAGTGTAATATTTGAACGTTTTTTATAAAATTTCTAGCTTTGTCACTGAATGTATATGTATTTGTAGTCACAAAAATCTTATAGAAACACAATTAGGATTGCACATAAGGGATTGGCTGTTAGTTTTGTTGGGTCGGGCTGAAAGTCTAACCAATGTTTGTGGGCCGGGCTAATGCTAAAGTGATAACATTGGGAGATTTTGTTCTAGAGAGGATTACATAGATATAACTTCTTTTTAAGAAGGGTTATACATAATTAATTTATCTCTCAATTGTTATTTCACTTTCAAATATATAATAAGCATAATATATTCTCTGTTTAAAAAGATGACATACTTTATTTCTAGTTTTTTAAAAAAAAAATAGAATGACTTCTTTCTTTTTTTAGGCAACACTTTAATTTCACTTTTTTTATGTGATGTTTTTAACGTAACTTTAATTTATGATCACAAAATTGAAATGCTTTATTTATTTTCTTAATCTCCTTATCAAGCCAAATTAGGTAATTTTTTAGAAATGGAAAAGTAATTGACACAGACGTACAACTACTTCCTCCGTCCGGAATTATTTGTCATGTTGCGCTTATCGAAACTCAATTTGACTAATTTTCAAAGATAAATTAGATCACATTAATTCGATATTTTAAACAAAAAAAATTAGATATTCTAAAACTACATGAAAAGTACTATAAATTACAATTTTTTGCATATTAATATGATGAAAAAATACATCTTAAAATATTAGTCAAAGCTTTTATAGTTTGAATCTAAAAATAGAAACTATGACAAACAATTCCGAACGGAGGGAGTATTATATAATTGACAATATATAACCCCATATTAATTAGTAATTAATAGCCTAAAATAAGATTACCATGTATTAGCCTAAAAGAAGTAAAACCAACTTTTTATAGTTTTTTTCTTTTAATGATGCGCAACCAACCCGCATTAATTAAGAAAATATGAGATTACTTTTTCCTCCTTGTTTTTAACCGTCTATTTAAGAAAAATAGTAACACAATTTACAGAAATATAAAGATATAGTTTATTGTTATTTTATGAATTACTACTTTTTACGAATCAATAATAGTTAGTTTATTAGAACTGATTGCCTACTTTTAAGAAATGAAATACATATATTTATTAATTAACCCATTAAAAAAAAGTTACACCAACTTTTAAGGAATGAATTTTTTAAAATTCTTTAAATAACTTATTGTGACTACTTTTAAGGTAAGAAAATGTATTATTAATGCTCTAACGTATATTAATTATCACATAATCAAAAATAATTAATCAAATAATTTTAAATGACATTTTATTAGAAACTGTAATAAAACATATGCATAAATTATAAAATAATTAAAATTGTGATTACATAATGTATACATAAAAAATATGTATACACAAAAAAATATTCATAAAAATAGACATGTAAATTTCATTGATGTATACATTAATTGTAGCATGTATACATAAACTTTATACTATATACATAAGAATATTACCATCAATTATACATATTACTATAATGAATACAAGAATGAGATTTATATGATACATATATAAATTTTATTCATTAATTGCAGATGTTATTTTGTTTATGTTACAGTAACTGCATTATGTATACATTAATTCGTACTCATCGTGTATTCAGTGAATTGTATTCACGTAATAACTTGTATACTTTAATTTGAATTGAGATTGAAATTCATTTATATACATTGGGTTGTATTCATCAAAATCAACATTCTGATTTTTTACGAAGAACTTACGAGAATCTTTCTTACACATGAAATTGAGAACAAAATTTTCAAAAAACTATTACCTAATTTTTCGCAAAATTTTTTTTTTTTAAAAACTTTAGTTCCACAAATCACAAAATTTCAAAATTAATGGGATGAGAAATGCTATATAATTATATATTTAAACAAATTATTGGAAGAATCAATCAATAAACATACAGTTATATCTTATTTGCATAGACAAAGTAATTTAAAGAGAATAAGAGAAAATTTAGAAGAGAAGCAAGTATACATATGAAAAAGATTTCAGAAAGAAAACAAAAGAAGGTTAAATAACCTAAATTTTCGCAAAAACAAAATTTAAAAAACTTCAATTTTACAAATCATGAAATCCAACAATTAATTTGTCAAGAACAAGATTATATATAAAGATGATTTTAGAAATATCCATGAAAAAACATATTGTTACGTCCGATTTTCATAAACAAATTAAATTAAAGAAAAGAATTGAAAATTAGGGAGAGAATTACGTATGAAAAGAATTCTGACAAAATAAAAAAAGAGATAAAATAGGAATGATAAAACAATAATTTTTGAAAACGTGTGTTTGAGAAAAATAGGAAGAACAAAAATATATTATTTTTTTTTTAAAAAAAAAGAAAAAAAATTATTCTATGCCAAATAAATAAATAAAGTCAAGATGTTGCTAACTTGATTGAGGATTTCGTTGATAAGAAATTTTAAGAGAGTTGATTTGTAGAAGCATGGTCATATTTAACAAGTGACTATTCTGATTATTTGAAATGATTGTTCTAATGTAATAATTGAAATACAAAATAAATTTACATGAGTGCCACATAGATAATAGGGCTGGGAAGACGAGAGTTAAATATGAAACTATATTTGATGGTAAGGTAAATATATGAAAAAGTATGATCAGGAATAAATATAACATTTTTTTAAGAGTACAAAGGTAAATTTAATTTCTTTTCGTATTTATTTTTGAAAAAATTATATAAATACACAACTTAAGATATCATAATCTCTAAATTATTTTATCATTTAAAAAATTACAGAAATCCTCTCTAAGATACATTCATCACATCCTCCCTCGAATACATATCTCCAATTCTCCATTATGTAATGTATCATTTGTGATGTCTCGAACATTTAAAGAATGAGAGTAATGAGAATTAAAATGATACTCGTTTTAAAATAAATAAAGTGCATAGGTAAATCATCATTAAAAGTAAAATTATTTTTAAAACTACTAATCTAAATAGCATAATAAAAAAACAATTTCAATAGCACGGATGCACTTAATATTTTTATGCATTTTACCGAATGAATATGAGCATAATGTGCAATTTCAACAATATTCACATAAAATCAGAAAAGAAGAAGAAGCGAGTGTTTGTTACTCCCCCTATTCAATTTTAAAGTATTCTAATTTTAATATTAATTATTGATTTCAAATTATGTCGTATAATTATTAAAAATTATATATTAATTAATATCATTGTTTGCCCTAAAAAATGCAATTGAATTTGTCAGTGAGGTTATAATGATAAGAGAATTAAAGTGATCAAATGCAATAAAATAACAAATAATGCTGAACGTAAAAAATAAAAATTAAGTTGATTCTGGCGTAACGTTCCGCCACGATTTCAGTTTGATTTCGCGTCTGGATAGGGCAGAACGTTCTAGAATTGTGCGGAGAACTCTATAACCTTTTGGAAGTCTTAAGAAGGCTAGGGAAGGTTCCAAAGCATTGTAGAATTCTCTAGAAACGTGACCAAAGTATAAATATTCTATGGACTTGTAAAATAAATATTAATTGCACTTTAATCCCATGAAGTAGTATAAATAGAGGTGCCCTTCATTTGCAAAGGCACCAAGCAAGTTGTAAAATATTCTCCAAGCAATATACAAAGTCTTCTTCAATGCTCTCTTTCTTGTTCTTTCTAAGTCTTTTCAAGCATGAACTCTTATAAATACATCGTAGCTGACATGAGTTACTTGACAAGTATTCGAGGACCGCATGGAGTCTTAACAAATACTTTAAATTCGTGATACTAGTGATTCTTATAAATACATCGTAGCTGACATGACAAAATAGAAATAGAATAGAAATAACGTTACTTGACAAGATAAAAACATAAGATTTTTGACTAGCAAAACAATTTTATTATATATGGTGTCATGTCCTTACATGGAAAATGTTTGCATGATTTATATACAAAATTTGCAACCATTTAGTGTATGTTTCATCTTTAATCGCTTTATCAAGTTAATTTGTTGTTGAGTTCTGTTTAACTATCTATGAAGTAATATCGTTTATCTTTAATATTATATTGCATGATTTATATATAAAATTTTCTATTATTCAGAACATGTTCGAGTTTCAATTATTTTATCAACTTAATTTGCCGTCAAGTGTTATTTAGCTATCTATTAAGTAATATCGTTTGTCTTTCACGTGTTGTAATCTAATTCGCACAGATTTACACTATGTTTATCCTGTACATAAATATCATAGTAAAATGTATAATTCATTTGTTATTTTCTAATATATAAAAATATGACAAGTAAAATGTATAAATTATAATTATTTTATTTACTTCTCAGATTATAATTATTCTCCAGTTTAATCCTAAAATAGGTATTTGTCAAATCATCGAATCTTTTAGACCTTTATTGCTTACTATCAATCATTCATTTTGGGATTCTATTATTTTTGGCATTATGATATCTTTTATATTATTAATAATCTAGTCATAATTTGTCTTAGTATCAAATAACTCTTTAAACAATCTAATTATGCATAACTTAGATTTTTTGGAGGACATATCATTTTTAATATAGGGCAAATTTTATATATAGCAAAGAAAAAATTATAATTTTAAGCTATAGCAAATTATTTAAAATTGCATTTCGTAGCAAAATAAAAGTTTGCTACGGGTGAATTTTTGTGTATAATAGTTAAGCAGATTTCTTTCTTTTATACAATTCAGTTAAAAAAATAGGAGATAGATAAATAAGGAAAAGATTCCACAATTCACGCGAAATCAGTTTCAGTTTCATTCTGTCTTCTTCTCCTTCACTCGAAATAGCTCCATTATAGACAATTCAAAAAACTGATCAAGCTATTGAAGGTTTTAATCAAACAAGCAAGATTATTAGTAATTATCGTTTGCGTCTATAGTGTACATCATATACAGAAATACTTTACATATAAGTTCAGTTGAATATTTATATACAATTGTATAAGTTTTACAGTTCATAAGCTTGGAAATACATAATTGTATAAGTTGTTGTTTAAGTTGAATGTATATTTATACTTTATAATTTGTATAAGTTTTACAGATACTTAATTGTATACTTATACAGTTCATAATGAATTAACAATTGTATAAAATGTCGAGATTTATACAGTTAATGTGTAACTATATGTTGTTATTTAAGTTGAATGTATATGTATACTTTATGAACTATCTTATAAGCCTTGAAATGTATATGTATATATCCAACATAAATGTAATCCTAGTTTTATATTGTTAGTGTATAAATATAAATTGTATAAGCTTGTTTGTATATTTGAAATTTATAAACAATTGTATAATCCTAATAATGTATACTTATACAGTTTATAATGAATTAACAATTGTATATAATGTCGAGATTTATACAGTTAATGTGTAACTATATGTTGTCATTTAAGTTGAATGTATATATATACTTTATGAACTATCTTATAAGCGTAGAAATGTATATGTATTAACTAGTTTTATACTTTATGAACCTAATGAAATATCTGCTCGATGTTAACAGGGATAAGGATGTTATTAACGGTATGCCAAGGTGCAGCGCAGCAACATGAATTTTGTATCCATTAATGTACTCAATAATCGACTCCTCTGTACTCTCCTTGTTGACTATACTATCAAAATTGTGTAAGCATCCCACACATTGGTAATCAGTTTATTGAAATTGCAATCCACAGTAATAAAGCTGAATGCAGATTGGGCATCCCGCACATTCTCTTCGATGGAGATTGGGCATCCATTGATTGAACCAAAATTCTGAAGGGATTAACAAGTGAAGTGAAAAAGTAGTTTTAAGAAATTCAAAAAAATGAACAAAAATTGATAATGTGAGATGAGTTTTAGGCGGTATCTTGAAATTTTTGAAATAGTTTGAAAAACCACAATGACGTGCTAGAAGAAGTTGATAGTTTGAAATTGCAATTGTGGAGAAATTGAAGGAAGAAGAAGAAAGTGTATAAAAAGAACGGAAAGAGGGAAAAAGAGGGTTTTGTTTTGGGGATTTTTTTTATACGAAACGGTGGGACCGGTATAGCAAATTTACGGAGAGTTTGCCCTTTTAAGGGAATAACTGAAAGATGATTTATTTTGATTTAATTATCTTACTTAGTTTGTCATTCTCCACAATTTTCCCTTTAATATATCGAATCAGTTCATAAATTAGAATAATATCAATATGACTAATATGTATTTCATTGATTTTAATATGGTCAAAGGACAAAAATCACAGAAATCTCTCAAATTGATACAATAATATAAATGCTGATACATAAATTTAATACGTGAGATACATTGATCGTTAAGTAAGATACATTATATTTTATACATGATACACTAATCTTATGTACATTTTATACATGACACAATAATCTAATGCGCGAGATACATTAATCTGATGCAATACATTAATCTGATGCGTGAAAATGATGATTTTTGGAAATTTGTGAAACTAATAAGGAATAATGGTAATAAGAGAACTTAAAGATGAAATTTCTGTCATTTATCCTTTTAATATTAGTTGAGATATGAAACAGCTAATGAGACGTGTTAGATATGTATTATTTATTTATTTTATTTGGCTAAATTTGCTGCTTAATACGCATTGCACTATGATATTATACGTTTATAACAAAGGCTATTAGTACACAAATAAACATGACTTAAAGACAAATTATCTCTGATACACTAAAACAACAATAAATATAAAAAAAATAATTCCTTCGTTTTAAAATAAGTGAATTATTAGATCTTTATCATAATTTAAAATAAATAAATTGTTTAAAGTTCAAGTTATTTTCTTTCTTTTTTACCTTTCGTTTACATTTTCTAGCTCATAGTTTCAAAAGAATTAATTGTTCGTATTACTAAAATAAATATTTTGAAAAAATTATGTTTTAATAATAATTTGACAATAACTTATGGACAAAAGTGGAAAATGGTATTCAATTTACTTTGGTAAATCTTTTTTCTTGATACAATAGGTGTATATTTGACTATTGAGAGTTTATTGACTTTGAATTATTTATATTTTTAAAATTCATTAAAAGGACAAAAGTGGAAAGTGGTATTGAATTTAAATCTGCATTGAATTACTAATTTATTAATTTTAAAATGGAGGGAGTATTTAATTAGATATGATTAATTCCAGTCAATAGTCATTAGTAATACATGTAGTTCACTAATTACAATTTGTTTTATTAGGTGTCAATGAAGGAACAATTACAAATACGAAGAATTACACATTCAGCTGCGGATCTAAAAGCTGCTAATTTTTGAATCTCAAAACTTTAATCGCCCAATTCTCTCTGCCCAAACCAAAACCCTAGCATCTTCCAGTGCTTTTGTTTTGGTTAATTTCTTTCATTTTTTGGGTGTATTTATCTGCTTCAATTTCACTCTGTAACGGCCGATAATGGAGTTTGGGAGGAAGAGAAGAGGTGGCGGTGCTTTCGGTAGCAGTGGAGGCATGAAGAAATCAAGAGATGGTTAGTTTTCTCTTTCTACGTCTACTTCATTTTCTCTAATTCTACGCCTTTTTTGTTGTAAAAGCGACGAGTTTTTTTTCCTAAAAGTGATCATCTTTATAGTTTTCGGAGTTGTTTCATGTTACAGTAAAGGTGAGGTGATTTTGTACTAAAATTGGGTTATTTGCAGCATTCTACTGTGTGAAACTGTGAATAGTTTGATCTATTAAATATATTGGTAATTGCTATTGTCACCGGAAATTATGAACTAAGGAGAAATATTTTATCTTTTGTAACAGAATCAGAATCCTTTACGACTGGTGTAGGAAGCAAATCAAAGCCATGCATGAAGTTTTACAGGTTTCATGCTTCATCTATTAAAAACAAGTTTTCTCAATTTGATTCATTTATGTTAAAATGTTTTGTAATGCTTGAACCATAACATTTGGAATAACAAGCTTGTTAGGGTAAAAGAAAAATCCAGATGTTATTGGAGCACTACCTATCATGTCATCGTAAATGTAAAAAAGAAGCCCCAGGGTTTAGTTCAAGTAGCAAAAATTGAGGGACTTGTGAGTTGTGGCTTAGGTCACAGGTTTGAGCCTTGTGCCTGCAAACTAAGCATGGTATTCAAGTGGAGAAGGGTAGAGGGGAGGGCCTGCTATCCCCTAGTTTAGAAGGCTGCTGTTGGTCTTAAGGGTTGGCCCTAGACTATTTCTCGCTCATAAAAATAAAAGATAGAAAAAAGGGAAAGAAACAAGCAGTCTTTACCTCTGCGTCTCCCGACATGGGAGACATTTTCAATCAGCTGTATTTACTCACAGGTTCCCTATAGAAAATTTCTATACCATTAAGGATGTTCAAGCCAAAGTGTTGGATCAAGCACTGTTTATCTAGGATATGTCGTGGGAAGATGTTTTTCAAGTTTGAGGTTGAGTGTGGATGTGTGTAAATAGAGCCTGAAGTTGATACTCGTCAAACTTCCCATATTTTCTATATAATTTCTGTTAAACCTAATCTTTATTACTGTATTCTCTAAGTCTCTATAACTAGTATGCCTGTGTTGTGAGCTTCTAGCAATGCATATTGTTTTAGATTACATGCTAGGTTTTAGCTACTGGACTAAATTAGCGACAATGTTCTCTAATAGAACCATAACTGTCTGGTAGCCAACTAGACTGATAGTACTGGAAGTCATGAATACATCTGGGATTCTGAGGGTGGTATATGAACTTAGTACAACTGTTTTCCTCATTTTAATTATTCAGTGATTGTAGTGTTTTGTATTGTTGGTCGAACTGATCAATTTATTAATACCAAAAAAAGTGCACATTACAAAACCAAGTGCTGACCACTTACTTCTCATACTAAGATTGTAGTGTTTTGGCTAACTGTTCTTTATCGTACAATACAAGCATTAAAAATCCAACTTCTTCAATAACGACAAGAAGATTAAACAATAAACTTTCTTTTCTTAGCCAGCTAATATTGTTAACTGAAAAGTCCATAAATGGTATATGGACAAAAAGATACTGTCGTTAGAATGTTAACTTTATCAAAAAAAGAAGAAGAAATATTGTCGTTGTAGATATGGAGTCTATATGAAATGAGTGTAGTGTTTAATGGTCAACGGATGTAGGTAAGCTGAACTTTTGTCTGGTAAATACCATTATTTATATCATTCCAATATGGGGAACACTATTTTATTAAACTTACATTAGGTCACGTATCTACAAATCTGCATGCCAATGTTGGACAATTGTATTATGTTTATAACCTCTCGTGTTACAAACCGTTAGTTATCTTAAGTACTGAAATAAAATTGTTCCTTATGGAATTGATATAAAAGTCACATAGACAACCTTACCTCAACTATTTTGAGGTTATGGTGTGGTCGACGTCATCATTGCTGCTATTGTACCATATATAATAACTAACATCAAACATTTCTTAAATGTTACGTATATGCCAAACATGCAAACCTGGAAGCATCATAACTTTTGTGCTTTTTTTTTTGTGTGTTAGACTATTCTTCATTTGAAATTGTAATTTTAACTCGCCTTTGTGAGTTGTGGTTAATAGATCTGATTTATGTTTTGAGATGGAACTGTTTAGCATCAAGAATTCGATGTAGATGAAGAATGAACCCGGTAAATCTATCTATTTAGTTCAGGCTAAAGTTCCTCGTGTACTTTCTCTTTCCAATTTCAAGTAATCAGAAAGCATTTGATCTATGAGCTGATTTACCTGGCATCCAGATTAATGATTCTGGTGTTGGTTTCTCGTGCATCATGCGTTACAATTATGGAATAAGCTCATTTGATATTCATATGGTCATTGTTTAGTGAAAAATATTTTTAGCACTATTACTTGGTATATTATTTTCAATTATCTCTCGCAGTCGCAAGTAAGTTCATGTTGAATAGACAGGTTTTTTTAAAGGTGGTAATCTTATTTCAGACAGTAATATTTTCTTTCTAGTGCCATGATATCTTATATGACAATCACTCTATGTAAGTAATAGTAGGTAGTGTTTGCTCAAACAAAGTTACGAGCCTGTAAAATAGGAAGGGAGAAAGCTAATACTTTAAACATGCTGGCGTTTAACAATATTCACCCCCGTGTGTTCTCTTTTGTTGGCTCCATTTGCCTGTCTCTTTGGTTGCTCAGTTTCGCATACACTAACAATCATTTTCTTGATGTGGTGTAGCACTTCTGGATGCTCATTTGGGGCGGGATGTCACTTTCTTCATTATGTTCCTGGCTACACTGCTATGAGCCAGCTATCAAACATGCGTTCAAACCCAGCACCTCCATTTGGAAGGAATAGTGCATCTTTTAGTGATGGTCCTGGCCCAGCTGTGAAATCAAAGTTCTGCAGCAAGTTCAACACTGCAGAAGGGTGCAGGTTTGGTGATAAGTGCCACTTTGCTCATGGCGATATGGAGATTGGGAAGCAAGTGCGTCCAGCGTACGATGATTTCCAAGCCAAAGGTCCTCCGAGTGGGTTCTCCGGCTACCTTGAACCGTCCCAACCTGGTCTAGCTGCTACAAACTTTGGAGCTTCTGCAACAACTACCATTAGTGTAGATGCATCTCTTGCTGGAAACATCATAGGGAAGAGTGGTGTGAACTCAAAACACATATGTCGGGTTACTGGTGTCAAGCTCTTTATTAAGGAGCACGAAACGGACACTAACAAAAGAAATGTTGAACTCCAAGGAACCTTTGATCAGATCAATCACGCGAGTGCCATGGTAAGGGAGCTCATATCGAATATCAGTACACCTACAGGCGGGCTGAAGAATGCTGTCCCATTTACTCGAGGTCCTCCTGGCCCTCTTAAAACAAAGATGTGTGCGAATTTTTCAAAAGGTCTGTGCACATTTGGAGAGAAATGCCATTTTGCGCATGGGCCCAGTGAGTTGCAGAAGCCATTGACTTGATTTCATGGCATTCATACTGTGTATTAGCAAACATATTGCTTGCTTATAGGAGATAGTACAAGGATAAACGTTGAAAGGATACTGTCTGTGCTGTGTTAGTGTAATATATATCCCTTTAGGATGAGGGTTGCCCAGGTATTTCATATCTGTGTATTGGTGACTGGAAAACGCTTCTATTATGTGAGTCCATAGATAGGATCTTGTTACTGCCGCTTTAGAATAATTGGGCTTCAAAATTGAGAAATGTCTAAAGAGTTCAGTACAATCCTTTTTATGTCTCTTTTTAGCTATGATTACCATGATGAATATTTAGTATCCCTCTACTATTTGGGAAAATCAAGTTACTACAGTTTCCAAATATATGTTTGAATTATGAAACTATTTGTGAAGTTTTTATGCTTGAACTAACATAAAAAGTTAAATAGTTTGATTATTCGAACTCGCAAATTAAAATGCAAGGGAGGGAGTAATTCACTTTACGATGGTGGTCCTTCCTCCCTTTCAGTTCTGGATTTGCCAAGTCGCATGATACTATCTGAAAATCAATTATTGTATCGAAGAAATTATAAGACAGAAAAACTTGCCAATCAATTTCAAGTTCTGGATCATCAATGGAACATGTGAACACAAGTCACTGTTACCTTTATCCTGTCGAGCAATGTACTAGGCTAATCTAATTAAGGATTTGCCTCATCATTTTTCAAGCCTTTATTTATCAACAAAACATTTAAAAGCCAAGTTTTAGGTGTGACTCTGACTCCTGCACTTCTCCACAGAAACAAGGCGCTTCAGACAAACTGATTCAACCTGCAATAGTTGAAGAGGGGAAATATCACTCTTGAGCTTTTTAAGCCAAGTAAAAATGGAAGGAATTTGGGAAGTTAATGCACTTTTACCCTTTCAGTTGTACCACACAGCCTTATGAGAAACATTAGTACTTACCATAAAACACGCGCCAACTTGCCTTTTCCCCAAGCTGGTCCCTTGAACGAGACAGCCTTAATCAGCGTATGGATAAGATGAGCTTCTAGATTTTGCTGGATGCCTCTACCCAAACCCTCTGATACTTGTCCTTCTGAATACTAGTGGCTTTTGAAAGGGAATAGTTTCACCCCAAATCTGGGTGTTGGCATTAAATAGTCCCCACTGCCGCTAAAAGAATTTGTTAAAATGATGTCTTCAGTTGGCTGGGCACGCTGACAAATCTGTCATCCTGGAAAAGGGATTGAAGCTGTCGTTAATTGTGAAATGCTGTAGAAAAAAAAAAAAAAAAAAAAAAAAAAAATAAAAAAAAATTTTTTAAAAAAAAAAAAAATCTTTAAAACAAAAAAAAAAAAAAAAAAAACAAAAAAAAAAAAAAAAAAAAAAAAAAAAAAAAAAAAAAAAAAAAAAAAAAAAAAAAAAAAAAAAAAAAAAAAAAAACAAACAACAAAAAAAAAAAAAAAAAAAAAAAAAAAAAAAAAAACAGAAAAAAAAAACAAAAAAACAACTACCATTCTTGGTTATCACGAAAATCTGGAGCCATCAGCAGAAGAGAAGGGGGAACACGCAAGAATGAGATTTCACTGGTACAGAATAAATCATGTAGCATGAAGGCAATTATGCCATCTGCGCATGCCCCTACGGTTTATAAAAAATGGAGTCCAGTAGGAAGTACGTTCAAAACATTCAAAAGAGGCCTAGCTTCGAAGGGGCAAAGCAAAAAATAAAAAAGTGTGTAACCAACAGATCTGGATTGATGGCAACGGTTCTTTTAATACGAATTGTTACC
>CM040618.1:113348856-113369421 GCA_022817965.1 Solanum lycopersicoides
TTTAACAGTCGAAATTATTATTTATGACGTAAATTTATTAAACTTAAAGTTTATCTATACTATAAAATAAACAGAATCAAAAGTTGAACATCATTTTATTTTTATTTTTAGGAATAACTCTTATTTTGAGATGATTTTCATTTTAATCCCTTTCAAATTCATGATTCTAAACTTTTGTAGTCTCTTACTGTTTCTGTTTCTTAATAAACATTTGTGGTGTCAAAGTATTTTTAATTATTATCTAAGTTTCGTTGGTAAAAACTTTTTTTAACCCTAAAACATAAGTTCTATAGTATCTGATTCGCTGGGCAAAACTTTTGCATTGTGGTATAACCTAAATCACAAAGGATATAAGTAAGCTACTTTTATAATAAGAATATATTAATTTAAATCGCAAAATTAAAAAAATATATCAGACATTTTTACATAAAATATTTGAGCAATAGTCGGTTTAAATAGGAACTTTCACATATAGTTACTAAAAAATAGCCTAATTTACTCTCTATAACTATAGTTTGATAATTACAATTCGTAGATATATGTCATAGGGAGGAGATAGGCGAGCGAGATTGGGAGAGAGAGGAGAAAGTCGAGCGAGAGAGGCAAGAGTGGGAGAAAGGTGAATTGTATATGTATATCGATTAGATAATTGTGTATCATACATATGTATTTGTATATTTAGCGAATTATACATATACAAACGTGGCTAATTATGTAAACTCGAAGTCTATCCACATAATTAATATATAATATTAGTTGCGAGTGATAATTATAGCAAACTATAACAATAATAAATAATTAAATACGTAACATAAATTTACTTAACCGTATAATTTTCTCTATAAAATATGTCCTTTTCCAAAGTGATTCTCGTAAAGTACCCACATTTATTTTGGGAATGTTACTTAGTCCATGAGGAAACGAAATGTGAATCTGCGTTTACTTTTGCCATTGTTTTCTTTTAGCCCATAATTTGTTTTTGAGATATTACATTGATAAGTAGAGTTTTTTTATTTTTCTCGGTCACAAGAAAAATCAGTTTTTTTTTTTTTTTTTTTGGACATTTACAAGGTAAATTCTGCTTTTATATAATAACTCTCGAATTTCGAATCACACTAGAGAGGTAATCCATATCAGATAAACGTAATACAACAAGTTCGATCCAGAGAAGACAAACCTGTTGAGAAAATTTCTCCCAAGTTGGTTATTACACATAGGAAAATACTATGTCCTCCGGCCATCATGCATCAATTTGTTGAAACAATTATTTTAATCCACTCTACACTTGCCAGTTGCCTCACTTTAAATAGCTTTAAACCCTCTCTACCCTACATAACTTATAATCTCCATTCATTTGTTATCCCTATTTTTTTTTATATAGACTAGTAAATATATTTAGGCTCAACAAATTAGAGCTTTTTCTTCCTTAAAACAATCCTTAGATATTCTAAATAGCTATAGGTAGGATTTAAGTTTCAACCACAACTAGCATTGCTAATTAGTATGTACACTTATAAACTTGTCTTTCTCCTAAACTTTGGTTGAGTTTTTTTTGCCTTAGTGTTGTTATTTTTTTTAACTACGACGTAGCAAGCTTGAATATTTTGTATCTTTCATTCTAAGATTTACGATTAACAATTAATATGTATTGTGATTGCTGTAAATTTCCAGCTCATAATAAAAAGATAGTATACCGAGCGAAAGACTGATCATTAATTAAGTAGTTGTTATTTAAACAGACAATTACAAGGCATTAATCACAGAGTATTAACTCCACAATTCTTCTTAATCTCTCCACTGCTACCACGCTTTTCTACTTTTTCACTCTCTCTATCATTCTTCTCAATCTCGTCATCTTTCTACCACCGGCGGCCGGCACTAACTTCCCGGCAGACATCTCCGATTTCATCTCCTCCAGTTTCTTCCACAAAGACTCTTTCTCCGACTCCAAATTACCCAGCTCTTTCTTCAGTGCCAAACACGCCCCAGCCACGTCATCACCATCATTCCCCCACGAATTTCGAACTATCCCCGCCTTGTCCTTGCTCACGTGTTCGATCGCCAATTTGCTAAACGTCATGTACGGCATTTTCCCCATCGGAAAACCAGTCTCCGTCGCCGGATACTTCAAACTCCATCCTATCTTCCCCACCACCTTATCCACTATCGAAAACACCGTTCTCGCGTATACTTCCCCGCCAAATAACCCCTCCGCCACAAACAAATCAGCCCAGGTCAATTTCCCGCTCTCATCCTTAGGGACAATATTGTTGCTCTGTACGTCGTCGTTTTCGATTTTCCACGAATTGACCGATCTCCGGATTGAAAAATCACCGAATTTAGGTTTAAAGTGAAGGAAAAAGCTAGGGTTTCCATTACCTAGAAAATTAAACTCCGCACTCATGGTCATGGGTGCTTCAATAGGAGAACCAAGAGATCCGACTCCGGTTTTGACAACCAAACCGAAAGGCCGGTCTGAATCATTGGGCCGGTAAAACAGCTTCAGAACCGGACCGGATTGGAAAAAGGTACTGAAACTCAAACATAAATCTTTGTGTTTGACATCATTACTGCTAGTTTCAATACAAGACCGTAATGGAAAACCTAATGTGTTTAATGGGATTTTGGCTTTCACAATTGGATTTTGATTTTCTCGAAATTTCAATGAAGCTTTCATTATTTTTGCAAAGATTTGAAAAATGTTGTAGAGCTTTAATGGAGGTTCTTGCCATTTCTTTTGAGTAGCTAAAGGTTATTTTCCGTGTGTTTAATTTTGGGAGGTATAGCATAGTATAGTTGCTATAAAGGGTAAACATTAGTATGATATTAAGTGATGTGGCAACTAGTGAGCCGTTTGCTTATACCCTAACCAATATGACTTATTTTTGTGATGCTTTAACGCGGAATTTAGACATCAAAGCTGATTTTTATTTATAATTGATTAGAAATAAATTATTTCGAAATTATTATTTTATTTGAAATAAAATAGTACTATAACGATATTATAACTAATAAGTTTATGTTTTATATTCCTCATACCAAATAAGTCCATAATTAACTATAAAAAGTTCACATATTTTCATATTATTTTTTAAATAATCATAATGTGCACAGTGACAGAGCTACAGTGTCCCCCGAGGGTATTCAATTGGACACCCTTTGCCGGAAATTCATACAAGTAAAATATTACTTATAACTGTTAAAATAAATAAATTGGACACTCTGGACACATTGACCTGTTTCGGCCCAACGGTCTAAAGCTCCTCTTCCCACTTTGCAGTCATGGGTTCCAATCCCCACAACTGCATTTTTAAATACAATACTTTATTTTATTTATTAATTTATTTCTTTAATTATCTAAACTAATTAAATTACATTCTTAATTAAAAATTAAGGTTTACTAGCTAATTGAATTTCAATGAATTTGACTTTTTATTTCCTCCCATTAAAATTTGAAACAAAACTTCATTTTAAATACAATATTTTTATTTTATTATCCATTAATTTATTTCTTTAATTGTCTAAACTAATTAAATTACATTCTAAATTAAAAATTTAGGTTTAGTAGCTAATTGAATTTCAATGAATCACTTTTTATTTCCTGTCATTAAAATTTAAAATAAAACTTAAATGTAATTATTTAATTTAAAGTTAATAAACAAAGTCTAAACTATTTCTATAAAACCATTAAAAGCGACCGAAGAACACCTCATTTGATTTGCTTCTATTATTCATGTTTCGTTATTGTTGTCATCACATAGATTAGTGAAAGCTTGAAACGTAAAAATGATTTCAATTTAAGATTAATGCTCCCCTCTTTTTTTTTTTTTTTTTTTGCTTTGTTCGTTCACTTTATATTAAATTAAACACAAATATTAAAGCTAAATATTATGTAGTTTGATTTTTAAAACTTTTGAACATTTATTCGTAAAAAAAGTAATATTAATATTATGTAGTTCAATTTTGATTTTCAATGCATCTATTTATCGAAAAAAATATTTATATAATATTTGAACATCTTTCGTAAAATTTCTAGAGTCGCCACTAAATGTACATGTATTTGTAGTCACAAAAATCTTATAGAAACACAATTAGGATTGCACATAAGGGATTGGCTGTTAGTTTTGTTGGGTCGGGCTGAAAGTCTAACCAATGTTTGTGGGCCGGGCTAATGCTAAAGTGATAACATTAGGAGATTTTGTTCTAGAGAGGATTACATAGATATAACTTTTTAAAAAAAAAGGGTTATACATAATTAATTCATCTCTCAATTGTTATTTCACTTTCAAATATATAATAAGCATAATATATTCTCTGTTTAAAAAGATGACATACTTTATTTCTAGTTTTTTTTTTTAAAAAAAGAATGCCTTTTTTATTTTTTTAGGCAACACTTTAATTTCACTTTTTTATGTGATGTTTTTAATGTCACAAGATTAAAGAGAATTTTGGTACATTTAACGTAACTTTAATTTATGATCACAAAATTGAAAAGCTTTATTTATTTTCTTAACCTCCTTATCAAGCCAAACTAGGTAATTTTCTAGAAATGGAAAAGAAATTGACACAGACATACAACTAGTACCTCCGTCCGAAATTGTTTGTCATGTTGCGCTTATCGAAAGTCAATTTGACTAATTTTCAAAGATAAATTAGATCACATTAATTCGATATTTTAAACAAAAAAATTAGATATTCTAAACTACATGAAAAGTACTATAAAGTACAATTTTTTGCATATTAATATGATGAAAAAATACATCTTAAAATATTAGTCAAAATTTTTATAGTTTGACTCTAAAAATAGAAACTATGACAAACAATTCCGGACGGATGGAGTATTATATAATTGACAATATATAACCCAATATTAATTAGTAATTAATTGCCTAAAATAAGATTACCATGTATTAGCCTAAAAGAAGTAAAACCAACTTTTTATAGTTTTTTTTTAATGCAACCAACCCGCATTAACTAAGGAGATATGAGATTATTTTTTCTTCCTTGTTTTTAACCGTCTATTTTAGAAAAATAGTAACACAATTTACAGAAATATAAAGATATACTTTATTGTAATTTTATGAATTACTATTTTTTACGAATCAATAATAGTTAGTTTATTAGAAACCGATTGCTTACTTTTAAGAAATGAAATACATATATTTATTAATTAACCCATTAAAAAAAAGTTACACAAACTTTTAAGGAATGAATTTTTTAAATAACTTATTAAAAGATTGTGACTACTTTTAAGGTAAGAAAATGTATTATTAATGCTCTAACGTATATTAGTTATCACATAATCGATAATAATTAATCAAATAATATTAAATGACATTTTATTAGAAACTGTAATAAAACATATGCATAAATTATACAATAATTAAAATTGTGATTACATAATGTATACATAAAAAATATGTATACACAAAAAATATTCATAAAAATAGACATGTAAATTTCATTGTTGTATACATTAATTGTAGCATGTATACATAAATTTACTGTATACATAAGAATATGACCATCAATTATGCATATTACTATAATGAATACAAGAATGAGATTAATATGATACATATATAAATTTTATTTATTAATTGCACATGTTATTTTGTTTATTTATACAGTAACTGCATTAGTATACATTAGTTCGTACTTATCGTAATTCAGTGAATTGTATTCACATAATAACTTGTATACTTTAATTTGAATTGAGATTGAAATTCATTGGTATACATTGGGTTGTATTCATCAAAATCTACATTCTGATTTTTTACGAAGAACTTACGAGAATCTTTCTTACCCATGAAATTGAGAACAAAATTTTCAAAAAACTATTACCTAATTTTTTGCAAAAAAAAAAGTTTTAAAAACTTTAGTTCCACAAATCACGAAATTTCAAAATTAATGGGGCAAGAAATGCTATATAATTATATATTTTAAAAAATTATTGAAAGAATCAATCAATAAACATGCAGTTATATCTTATTTGCATAGATAGAGTAATTTAAGGAGAATAAGAGAAAATTTAGAAGAGAAGCAAATATACATATGAAAAAGATTTCAGAAAGAAAACAAAAGAAGGTTAACCTAAATTTTTGCAAAAACAAAATTGAAAAAACTTCAATTCTACAAATCATGAAATCCAGCAATTAATTTGTCAAGAACAAGATTATATATAAAGATGATTTTTAGAAATATCCATGAAAAAACATATTGTTATATCTGATTTCATTAACAAATTAAATTAAACAGAAGAATTGAAAATTAGGGAGAGAATTATGTACGAAAAGAATTTTGACAAAATAAAAAAAAAGATAAAATAGGGATGATAAAACAATAATTTTTGAGAACGTGTGTTTGAGCAAAATAAGAACAAAAATATATTATTTTTTTTAAAAAAAAAATAACAATTCAATGCCAAATAAATAAAATAAAGTCAAGATGCTGCTATCTTGATTGAGGATTTCGTTGATAAGAAATTTTAAGAGAGTTGAGATGTAGAAGCATGGTCATAATTAACAAGTGACTATTCTGATTATTTGAAATGATTGTTCTAATGTAATAATTGAAATAAAAATAAATTTACAATAGTGCCACATAGATAATAGGGGTAGGAAGATGAGAGTTAAATATGAAACTATATTTGGATGGTAAGGTAAATATATGAAAAAATATGACCAGAAATAAATATAACATTTTTCTAAGAGTATAAGGGTAAATATGGTTCCTTTTCGTATTTATTTTAGAAAAAATTATATAAATATACAACTTAAGATATGATAATCTCTAAATTTTTCTATCATTTAAAAAATTACAGAAGTCCTCTCTAAGATACATTCACCACATCCTCCCTCGGATACATACCTCCAATTCTCCATTATGTAATGTATCATTTGTGATGTATCGAACATTCAAAAAATATATATGAGAGTAATGAGAATTAAAATGATACTTATTTTAAAATAAATAAGTGCATGGATAAATCATCATTAAAGGTAAAATTATTTTTAAAACTACTAATCTAAATAGCATAATTAAAAAAAATTCAATAGCACAGATGCACTTCATATTTTTATGCATTTTACCAAATGAATATGAGCATAATGTGCAATTTCAACAATATTCACATAAAATCAGAAAAGAAGAAGAAGCGAGTGTTTATTACTCCCCCTATTCAATTTTAAAGTATTCTAATTTTAATATTAATTATTTATTTTAAATTATATCGTATAATTATTAAAAATTATATATTAATTGATATCATTGTTTGCCCTAAAAAATGCAATTGAATTTGTCAGTGAGGTTATAATGATAAGAGAATTAAAGTGATCAAATGCAATAAAATAATAAATAATGTTGAACGTAAAAAATAAAAATTAAGCTGAGCCTAGTGTGATGTCCCGCCACAATTCCAGTTTGATTCCGCGTCCGAATAGGGGCAGAACGTTCTAGAGTTATGCAGAGAACTCTAGAATCTTTTGGAAGTCTCAAGAAGGCTAGGGAAGGTCCCAAAATATTGTCGAATTCTCTAGAAAGGGGATCAAAGTATAAATATTCTAGGGACTTGTAAAATAAATATTAATTGTATTTTAGTCCATAGGAATTAGTATAAATAGAGGTGTCCCTCATTTGCAAATACACCAAGCAAGTTGTAAAACATTCTCCAAGCAATATACTTGTTCTTTCTAAGTCTTTTCAAGCATTCTCTTAGCGTTCCAAGTCTTAAAGACTTCCTTGTGTTCTTTCTAAGTCTTTCCAAGCGTTCTCTTAGCGTTTCAAGTCTTAAATGCTTCCTTGAACTTACAAGATTTTAAAAGATTAGTGATTAAGTCGTTGAGGGCCGCACGAAGTCTTAACAAATACACTAAGTTCGTAACACTAGTGACTCTTATAAATACATCGACATGAGTTACTTGACAAGATAGAAATAGTAGATTTTTGACTAGCAAAACAATTTTATTATATATGGTGTCATGTCCTTGCATGGAAAATGTTGCATGATTTATATACAAAATTTGCAACTATGTAGTTTATGTTTCAACTTTAATCGTTTTATCAAGTTAATTTGTTGTTGAGTTCTGTTTAACTATCTATGAAGTAATATCGTTTGTCTTTAATATTATATTGCATAATTTATATATAAAATTTGCTATTATTCGGTGCATGTTCGAGTTTCAATTATTTTATCAACTTAATTTGTCGTCAAGTGTTATTTAGCTATCTATTAAGTAATACCATTTGTCTTTCACGTGTTGTAATCTAATTCGCACAGATTTACACTATGTATATCCTGTTATGCCGTAATTTTTACTATCTTTAGAAAAATCACTTTTTTTGAAATGTTCTAAGTATAAAATAATTTAGAAAAATACTTAGAAAAGAGTCGCCACTTAATTTTTTAAAGAAATTAAGAAAACTTAATTTAAAAAGATTTTAACAGATTAAATCTTAATAAATTTAGAGAAAATGGGTAAGAGGTTCTTATTTACACTTCAAGAAGGTTTTTAAGGCATTTGAAGCGCCCGCTAACATGCGGTTATCCAACGACTTAGGTTAAGTATTTTTTTTTTTTAGAAAATGATTAATTTGAGAAAATAATTAAACAAAGAATAGTTTTTAATTCACAAGAAAAGAGAATATTAATTGAAATATTTGAATTAAATTGCAAGTGATTAAGATTTTAACAAATTAAATAAATTAGAATTTATTTGATATGTTTTTAATAACAATTTAAATCAATTTAATTATTTAAAGCATGAAAACCATTTTAAAGATATTCAAATAAAAAATTGAATTTTATCAAAATAAACTAACATAAAGATTATAGCTATCTTTTGGAGAGTTTAATTGAGTTAAACCATAACAATACAAAGGTTAGAGTTAACATAAAATCAACACAAACAATTTGCAAGTAAAAGATAATCAAGCAATGAAAGAAAATAATGAGTTTGGGCTATTCTTGGTGCCAAACCCTCACTTCCCAAATAATTGGGCTACTGCTGCAATTGTATTGGGCTTTGGCCCCATTTTCGCCCTTGAAATTCAGTGTATACACAGAGTATATACTGTTGTATACGGGTCATATCTTGACCCATTTTCCTGTATATCAAATTGAATATCAACCGTATACACTCCATTTAAATCTTTCATCACCTGTATCTCCACTTTGGACTTATATTCCGCTATTTAGACTTGTATATCACTGTATAATGAGTGTATACGGATCGTATGCAGTCCACTCCCTTAGACTTTAGGACCTGCAACATATTCCAACCCCTCTAATATGCTGCCTTTTCTACCTGTTCATCGTGGTCTTTAAATTGACAAGCATGCTGACTCGATATGGGATGGGTATAGGCCTTTACAGCCTTCTCAGAATGCAAGGGAGAGGAGAATTCATTCGAACTCGGAGCAAGTTCACACAACAAACGGAAAAAAAAAAAAGAAGGATTAATAAGCATCTAAAAAAAAAACTAATCTAACAGATCTTTAGGACAAAACATAAATCAAATAAATGAAAAAAAAATAATAAAACAATTAACTTAAACAAACAACCAGGAAGAATCAACCCAAAATACTTAGCATATCAATTGACTTTAAAGGAAAGGAAAGACCCATCATGTCTTTGTTTTCCATTTATTTGAACACAAACTTGCACATGCTCTCAAATAATATTAGAAGGAATAAACTAGGAGGACATTGCCATAACACATATAAATAAATGGACAGAATCTTAGGCCAAACTACACACAAATGTATTTAGAAGTTGACACCGGAATGTGTTAAAATCATAACCAAAGATACTCAAGACTACACTAGTGTCCAGACATTATAAGTTAAAGACATGTATGCATATAACATGATTAGAGCAAGAGCTTATGTTTTATTGCTAAATGCAGTAAGTAGCAATACACATTAACTTATGCCATATCACATCCAAATGCAGATTCATGATAAAAATTATTAAGACAACAACATTTCATCAACATGTGAGTTATACTGGAACTAAGTAGCAATTTTGAGGGAATGGGGGCCCAGAAATTTAACATATCTAAAAATCTCAATATTATAAGTAGAGCAAATCAAAGCATACATAAGAAATTTAAACGATAACAAACTCAGAATCAAAATCATTAATACGTGAATGAGGGGAGAAGTGTTACCTTTCTTGGAGCAGCGTTCCAGGACGACAAGCTTGACCTCAAAGCAACTTTCACCACGAATTTCGACTACACAAGATTCCGATGAACTCGAAAAATTAAAAATTATATTATTATTTATTTATTTTTTTAACTCTTGATCTTACACTTTTGAAGACATTTGAGGTATGTATTTTTTAGATGAAAAAATTTCCCTATCGATTTCTTTTTTTCTCTTCTCTAAAAAAAATTTCTATCAATTATTTTTTTTTTCAAAAAAAAAATAAAATCCGATCTCCTCTAACTTTATTTTCCTCACCACCATTTTTTCTCTAACACTAAAGAAGATGGAGGTTTATATAGAGGGATTTGGGAGTGATTTTTTCAAATTTAAATCTTGAAGAGATAAGATTCAAAATTGTCCATGGTACCAAATTTTCAACGGAAAAGAAAGAGAGAGGGGAAGAGGATGTGATTTGCTGCGGAATTCTCGTGATTTGCAGGGATTTTCGTTGATTTTTTTTCCTGATTTTTCTGGGTTTCACACAAGGAAGAAGAAGAAAATTTGGGGGTGGGGTCGGTTTGTATTGTTGTGTATGCAAATTTTTCTGCATATGTAGTATTGGGATGGGCTGAAGTTAAATTGGGTTGGGAATTATTATTGTTGGGAAATTGGGCTGAGATTTTTGGTGACTTGAAAGTGGGCTGAAAGAAAATTAAGTTGGGCCGCTGACTTTGAAGAAAAAGGCCCAAAGTTTGGTCTTTTGAAGGATTTAAGAAGTGATCCAAAATTGTTTATAAATTAATTAAGGAGTTTCTTAATCTTAACAAAATAAAATAATTAATTCTATTATAAGATAATTAACTCAAAATATAAATTATAAATTAGCTAAACTAATTAATCAAATATTTAAGTTAAACTAAAATCTTTTGAGATGATTTTCAAACATTAATATATGCAAAATCATATAGAATATGTAAATTATTTTTTAACGTTTTAAAATTTATAATAATGATAAAATTACTTAAAATAACTCGAAAAATATTTAAAATTTTATAAAGTTAATTATTTCAAATCGTTTAAAATTTAAGAAGCTCGATGACTAATTTATATTGTGGAAGGCCAAAATTGGGTGTCAACAGCTGTCCCTCGTTTGACTTGGATTGATGAAAGAAATTCGAGGCAAATGAAATTGACGAATCCAATTTTGACCTATCACATCTTCGTATTTGGGAAAAGTAATTCTGGTATGGGCTTTAGGAATTATGGCCGAACCCCGATATTGGGTTTCCTACATATCTCAGGTTATATGAGAATTCAGGCCACTTGTAGTTCGATACGCTTGATTTAACACACGATTATTAAAGAATTCAAAAGTCATTTCGATACCAAATTATGAAGGGACCGGAATGCTGGAGAATAAGACTTGAAAACAAATATTGGAATACAGCCGAGTTTTCAACATTGAGCCCGTCTACATATCCTCAAACCTTGGGAATCAGGCTGTTTGTAGTTCGACTCGATTGGTTGAAAAGGAAATATATTATGCAAGATGACCTTTGGTATTGGAGGAGTGACAAATAAAACGAGTGTGGAAAAGAGGCTTGCAACCTCTTAGCTATGAATGTGGAGCTCTTCACATCCATAAGTAAGAACTTACACGGACATAATTTCCAAAGTTCGTGGCGCACTGTCACTCAGATTAGAAAGTTGCCTCCGGTGAGAGTGAAATATTTCACGGATGCGAAATTAAAATTGATGAACTAAAAGAAAACCCACACGCCTTTGATAGGTGTGTGGTTTGATTGTGGTGGAAGTTGCTCCTCAGCTCGCGTCCTAAGAGTTTGATACTCCTCTTTGGACTATGTCCCAGTTCGCTGCTAAGAAGAAGTTCCACGTTGTGCTGCATCCCTTTTGATGTCGTCCGCACCTGTGGTTTGATTTGAGAATTCATCCTCTTGGATGCTCTCAGCAGAGATTAAAACAAACTTGTTAGTAGAAACTGTAATTTACATAGAGAGGTGTTATGTTTTACCTTCTTCGACACACATTTTCAAAACTATTCTGACGTTAGCTTCCATCAGTTTTGACACAGTAGGGGATGAATTGATATGATAAAACATGATGATAACTTTATCGATAATGTAATATTGTTGATGACGAACTTCATTGATAGGATGACGTTGATGCTCGATTGATAGGATGATGATGCTATATTTACGATCCATTGGTAGAATGACGTTGATTCAATGGTAGGATGATGTTGTCGAAACTTGATTGGTAAGATGATGTTGCTTTCTTGGCATTGGAAGAATCAATGACTCTCTCGCAATTTGAAGATGATGGCCCTCTCGGCGTTTGAAGATGCAATGGCCCTCTTGGAAGCTTGAATGCAATGGCCCTCTCGGCATTTGAAGATAATGGCCCTCTCGGCGTTTGAAGATGCAATGACCCTCTTGGGATCTTGAATGCAATGGCCCTCTCGGCATTTGAAGATGATGGCCCTCTCAGCATTTGAAGATGCAATGGCCCTCTCGGCGTTTGAAGATGCAATGACCCTCTCGGCATTTGAACATGATGGCCCTCTCGGCGTTTGAAGATGCAATGTCCCTCTTGGTGGCTTGAATGCAATGAACCACTCGGCATTTGAAGATAATGGCCCTCTCGGCGTTTGAATATGCAATGACCCTCTTGGAAGCTTGAATGCAATGGCCCTCTCGGCATTTGAAGATGATGGCCCTCTCGGCATTTGAAGATGCAATGGCCCTCTCGGCGTTTGAAGATGCAATGGCCCTCTCGGCATTTGAACATGATGGCCCTCTCGGCGTTTGAAGATGCAATGTCCCTCTTGGTGGCTTGAATCCAATGGCCCTCTCGGCATTTGACATTACCGCGTCTGATATCAACGGGATTTGTGAATATTTTCTAATAGTTCTTGATGCTGAAGAAAAATGTAATTTGATTTTTTTTTTTTTTTTTTTTTTTTGTACATGTTGAGAGTGATGTCTTCACTTGTTCCCATCTTGAACATTTTGTGTTCAATGTGACTGATGCTTAGTTGGAGATTTGAACGAGGTGTTATTGCTCGTATTCTGAACTGCTGCTTTTCTTCTAAAGAACTCCACAGAAAAGTTATCGATTTTAGGGAGCTACTCGTCCTTTTGAATTTTCCATATTCATTGAATGGAGGAATATGATGATCTTGAGGCAATCTTACATACCTGCATCCACAGAAAAATTGTTAGTTTTTAAAACAAACTGATCTGTGTTGATTTCTTCAATCGCTTGCTCCTTCTCTTGATATCTTCAGTTGATCACTCCGATCTCTTTCTTCTTGACAGACATAAGATGAAATTATACCAAAATTTTGACATAATAAGAAATCCTTAAAAAAAACTTTTGAGAATCAATTTGAAAGAAGTCACTGTCAAATGTCATGTCATGCAAAGCTTAAATGATCGTCCTTGGTTTAAACTTTAGACGTATCCGATAGCTTGTCCTGGAGAATTTAGAAAATCGCTGAAGCTTGAGAAATTTCTGAATTGGCTCTCCCGAAGTCCTCCATAGTCAGAAAGTTTTGAACTTGTCTCCGAAATCCAACAAAGTTTGAGATTGCTGAAGTTGACTCTGAACTTTAACGATGCTAGAGATCATTTGAAGTTAGCTTTAAACTTCTTACCATGCTCGAAATGTCCAAAATTAACTAAATACTTCTAGTGATGCTTGAAGAAATTTTTGAACCCATTCTCAAAAATTTCTGTCCCAGTTAGATGTCTTGGAGTATCTCAAATATTTGGTATATGAGTTGTAGATTTTTTGAGTCTCTCAAATAAAATTCTGCTATTCACCATGTGACTTTAATATTGACTCGTTAGAGATCTTCTTGAGAATTTTTGAGACCCTCTCAAAATTTTCGTCTTGATAAGACGTCTCAACGTATTTCAAACTTTTGATATATGACTTGTAGAATTTTTTAGATCTCCTAAAAATTATATCCCACTTGCAACTCATAATGAATCTTAAATCTTGACTTGTTGTAGATCTTCTTGAGAATTTTTGAGACCCTCTCAAAAATTTCGTCTTTATTAGACGTCTCAACGTATTTCAAACTTTTGATATACGACTTGTAGGAATTTTTGAGACCCCCTCAAAAATTCTGTCCCAGTTGCAACTCACAATATATCTTATGTCTTGAGAATTTTTTAAGTCTCTTCTTGAGAATTTTTGAGTCCCTCTCAAAAATTCTGTCCCAGTTTGTATTGTAATGAAAAATAGAAATCTTACGGGAGATATGACCGAACCCTTGTGGCGCCTACGTATCCCGTTGAGGCAGGAATCAGGTCATACGTAGTTCCCCTCTCGAGAATTAACAAAACTAAAAAAAAATTTGATAAAGGAAATGACCGAGGCCGACATAGGCCTCTTACGTATTTCATTCTTGAGAATTCAGGTCAGACATAGTTCAAATACAAAAGATAATTTCCTAAATATAAAAGATAAGATGATTACAAGCAAATGATGCGATTACATGGAAAGAAATATAAGAAATTTAAATCTTATAACATCTTTTGATAACACCTGAGTTGATTAACCACTTGAGATGAATGTCTATGCTTAAACTTATCATGCCATCAAAATAATGTATCGATATATTGCCTGAGCAATCTCTTGAGTTCTCTTTCTGCGCTTCTATCAGATGAACCTCAATTTTGTCTTCTTTGATACATTCATCCTTTAGTAAATTCACTTCTTCTATATCATCCAAATTCGACTTATCTTGATTCTCAAACCATTTAAATATTTGGCAATGTATCATGATCTTCTCATCATACTCTTAGACACATCAATATCTACTTCATTTGTTCATTCAGCTTGTGACATGACATGATATTGACAGATTTTAAAATTAATTTTACTAAAACAAAAACAAAGGTTGTTAGATAGAAAAGTTAAAGCAAGTGGAATAAATTTTCGCATAGAAGAGGCTTTTATCAAAAATAAGGAAATACGAACTTTGAACATGATCATGGGCCATTTTGCCTTTTAAAAAATACTACGAGGAAAATAAAAAAATATAAAATTCATCTTTGTCTATCAAGATGAACGAAGAGTCAAGAACGGCGTGGAAGTCCAATTAAGAACTTGTTCTATTGGCTCATCATCTCGTACGCTTGATGTCTCCTTCAATTCTTCCAGTATGACATCGCCTTCTTAAAGAAGATCCCTAGTTCCTTATCTGAGATTATCATCATGGGCATATTCTTCTACCGGAAAAGACATATACAAATGGCAAAACATGATTGACCTCCTTCTTGCTCTGATCATCAATTTTCTTCGGCCTCGACCATGCTAATGGTACATTCTCTATGATTCGGCATTGAATCCACATTAGCACTGCCTACGACAGTTTGAAGAGTTACAACCTTTTGATCAATCAAATCTTGAATTTTATGCTTCAAGTTGATGCAATTTTCAGTGGTATGTCCGACACCTCCTGAATGATAAGCACAATGAAGATTGGCCCTGTAATGTCTGGAATTGACATTTTTTGGGTCAACTATTTGTATCAGACCGGCTACTTTCAATCTCTCAAAAAGTTGAGTCTGGCTTACAACCAATCGAGTAAAAATTCGAGGTTGTTTTCTCTTAAGTTTTGGACGAGGAAGATCTTGATTATTTCGTGGAGGTTGAGGCACTTGATGATAAAGTGAGGGATTTTGGCGAGTAGGTGTCGGTGTTCGAAAATGTGGATTTTGGAAGATTTGAGGAGCATTAAGGTAATTTGGCGATACAATTTTGATACTCGATTGTACATTTGGATAATTTGGCAATGAAGTTTGGTAATTTGGATAATTTTGTGCTGGAGCTTGGTAATTTGGATAACTTAGTGGTGGAGCTTGGTAATTTGGTTTGACATAAAAGATGGGGTAAGGATTTTGTGGAGTTAAGGGGTAGGTTTTGGATGGTAAAGGATTTCGAACATTGTGACCGGCATGCCTCTTTGATTTTTGATTCGATTCAAATGAGATAGAGGAAACATCTTTCCTCTTCCTCCTTAATGGTCTTGAGGATTCACCTTGGGAAATTATTGGTATGATTTTTCCGGTCTTGAGACCGTCTTCAATAGCTTCACCAATTTTGACTATCTCACTGAACTTTCCTTCTAAAATGAGAAACATCCTACTATAGTACTCCGGGTCTTGAATGCGCACGAAGATTTCAATAATCTCTTTCTCAGTCAGTGGAGGCCTAACCCTTGCAGCCTCTCTTCTCCAACGGTAGGCATATTCTCGATAGTTTTCACAAGACTTCTGTTTGATTCTCTCCAAATAGTATCGATCAGGAATGAATTCCACATTGTAACCTAACCTTTCATCGAAGTGTGTAGTAGATGCGATTTTTAGAGGTATGGGTTGAGTTGTTAGAGTAGGAATTTGATAATTGGGAGGAAAATTGTGGAAATTATTGGTGTTTGGATTTTGAAGACTAAGTACCTTTTGGCGTGAGGAGCTAGCTTGATGTGGGTTAAGGATGATCGAGTCGATGATGGGAGATTTTGAATTTGTAGCGGTGGTTGAATTGTTTGCAAAACATTTGGAGGCTGGATCGGAAGCAGGAAAATGGAGTGGAGGTCTTCCATTGTCTGAAGTAGAAGTGTTGGCAATGATAGCCATATTTATCGAATCTCGGGACTTTTCCATTTCAGCCCTCATTTCAGCAATTTGTTGGAACAATTGTGCAATCAGCTTGTTTTGTTCAGCGATGATAGGGTTGTTCACAGTGATTTTGCTCAAATCAGTGTTCTCGACATTTTCAACCACTTTTTCTTTGCCTTTTGATGAACTTTGGTCAAAGAAGGATTCTTTGGGACCTTTAGACCTTGTGAAGTATGGATGTTTAGTCATTTTCTCAACACAGATCAGTTTT
Organism: Solanum lycopersicoides; assembly: GCA_022817965.1. Classification (NCBI taxonomy): domain Eukaryota; kingdom Viridiplantae; phylum Streptophyta; class Magnoliopsida; order Solanales; family Solanaceae; genus Solanum; species Solanum lycopersicoides. Next base: position 113,365,930 of record CM040618.1, read on the forward strand.
ATGTACCTGAAAAGGAAAATAACTCAAAAGACAAATGTATTAATTTGTGTCTATGATAAATAATACAAAATATCACACACATGATCCACAAACACATAAGAGTTGCTCCATTTGAAGATAAAAGAGCCCACATATATGGAAAGGTGACTAAATAGACAGGAATTTGTCTATTTAATTTTGGAAATAGTGAATTGGAAAAGTTAACTTCCGTGGATTCAGTGGACTTCTGTATGTGTAATTGACATACTTTGATTTTGATAAAGAGAGAAACTCTAATTTTTATGGGAGAACGGAAAAAAGTAAAAAATTTAAATATGCGGACCGAGTCTTGAAAGACTGCCTACGTATCTCAAGGGGAGAATTCAGGTCCTACGTAGTTCGACCTTCATTTTTGAATCTCTTTTTGATCTGAAATGAAAATTACCCCTTTTTTTTAGATGAGAGAGTAAGATTTAGGATTTGAAAGGGAGTTTTGAATATATGTTTTTTTTTTTTTTTTGGAAACTAAAGACTCGAAGAATATTTGGACGCACTTTTGATAGTGACTTGATATTTATGCTTAGAGGTTTCTAAAAATTATATGAAGAGGAGTGAGCTACAATATCTCCAAATAAAACAACATTTTCACATAAGCAGTTATAACACATAAATAATTATTTCGTATTCTAAATAAATATGTGACCCTTTTTGCCAAGGGTAGGCCTAACGATTCAAAGAATGTGATTATGATAGATTGATCTGAGCCATTAATTTGTGACAACTCGAGTTTTCATTGAATCGAACTCACTATGTCAAAATTAGGCTTGGGTCCGTCTATCATTGTCACTTTGCACAAAACATGCTCGTTAGTCGTTGGGTCGTGAAACCCGTTGACATAAGGGTGGACTTCTTAAATGTCGAATCGATACACATGATCGATCCACCTAAGGCATATGCATGCATGACATAAATTGAGGGGTGGTTTAGCTCTATCTTATGTTTTCTAAGATTTGGCTTTCTAAACACAAGGTTCCCGAGTGGACAACTCGAGTGAGAAGGCTACGCGGTTACGCGGAAAAAGATCCGGACACCCCGCGCATATGCCAACTCTCTTAACTTTAGGAACTTTGAAAGAAGTTTGCGGGTGCACAAAGCACACCTCGCGTGTACGTGTGATAGTGTGAATTTCCAATAAGTGGAGAAATATGAACGGAATGACAGTTTATAAAGCAGTAACAAATATACAATTTATGAAAACAATAACAATAAACAGTTTATATCACATAAGTATAAAATAAGACATTAGGCATGCAATATAAGCAAACAAATAACCATATGCTAAAAACATTAATAATTAACCTAAGTCTATTATGGTTAGAACCTATTAAATCCCCAGCAGAGTCGCCATTTCTGTTATGCCGTAATTTTTACTATCTTTAGAAAAATTACTTTTTTTGAAATGTTCTAAGTATAAAATAATTTAGAAAAAATACTTAGAAAAGAGTCGCCACTTAATTTTTTAAAGAAATTAAGAAAACTTAATTTAAAAAGATTTTAACAGATTAAATCTTAATAAATTTAGAGAAAATGGGTAAGAGGTTCTTATTTACACTTCAAGAAGGTTTTTAAGGCATTTGAAGCGTCCGCTAACATGCGGTTATCCAACGACTTAGGTTAAGTATTTTTTTTTTTTAGAAAATGATTAATTTGAGAAAATAATTAAACAAAGAATAGTTTTTAATTCACAAGAAAAGAGAATATTAATTGAAATATTTGAATTAAATTGCAAGTGATTAAGATTTTAACAAATTAAATAAATTAGAATTTATTTGATATGTTTTTAATAACAATTTAAATCAATTTAATTATTTAAAGCATGAAAACCATTTTAAAGATATTCAAATAAAAAATTGAATTTTATCAAAATAAACTAACATAAAGATTATAACTATCTTTTGGAGAGTTTAATTGAGTTAAACCATAACAATACAAAGGTTAGAGTTAACATAAAATCAACACAAACAATTTGCAAGTAAAAGATAATCAAGCAATGAAAGAAAATAATGAGTTTGGGCTATTCTTGGTGCCAAACCCTCACTTCCCAAATAATTGGGCTACTGCTGCAATTGTATTGGGCTTTGGCCCCATTTTCGCCCTTGAAATTCAGTGTATACACAGAGTATATACTGTTGTATACGGGTCATATCTTGACCCATTTTCCTGTATATCAAATTGAATATCAACGTATACACTCCATTTAAATCTTTCATCACCTGTATCTCCACTTTGGACTTATATTCCGCTATTTAGACTTGTATATCACTGTATAATGAGTGTATACGGATCGTATGCAGTCCACTCCCTTAGACTTTAGGACCTGCAACATATTCCAACCCCTCTAATATGCTGCCTTTTCTACCTGTTCATCGTGGTCTTTAAATTGACAAGCATGCTGACTCGATATGGGATGGGTATAGGCCTTTACAGCCTTCTCAGAATGCAAGGGAGAGGAGAATTCATTCGAACTCGGAGCAAGTTCACACAACAAACGGAAAAAAAAAAGAAGGATTAATAAGCATCTAAAAAAAACTAATCTAACAGATCTTTAGGACAAAACATAAATCAAATAAATGAAAAAAAATAATAATAAAACAATTAACTTAAACAAACAACCAGGAAGAATCAACCCAAATACTTAGCATATCAATTGACTTTAAAGGAAAGGAAAGACCCATCATGTCTTTGTTTTCCATTTATTTGAACACAAACTTGCACATGCTCTCAAATAATATTAGAAGGAATAAACTAGGAGGACATTGCCATAACACATATAAATAAATGGACAGAATCTTAGGCCAAACTACACACAATGTATTTAGAAGTTGACACCGAATGTGTTAAGATCATAACCAAAGATACTCAAGACTACACTAGTGTCCAGACATTATAAGTTAAAGACATGTATGCATATAAATGATTAGAGCAAGAGCTTATGTTTTATTGCTAAATGCAGTAAGTAGCAATACACATTAATTATGCCATATCACATCCAAATGCAGATTCATGATAAAAATTATTAAGACAACAACATTTCATCAACATGTGAGTTATACTGGAACTAAGTAGCAATTTTGAGGAATGGGGCCCAGAAATTTAACATATCTAAAAATCTCAATATTATAAGTAGAGCAAATCAAAGCATACATAAGAAATTTAAACGATAAAAACTCAGAATCAAAATCATTAATACGTGAATGAGGGGAGAAGTGTTACCTTTCTTGGAGCAGCGTTCCAGGACGACAAGCTTGACCTCAAAGCAACTTTTCACCACGAATTTCGACTACACAAGATTCCGATGAACTCGAAAAATTAAAAATTATATTATTATTTATTTATTTTTTTTAACTCTTGATCTTACACTTTTGAAGACATTTGAGGTATGTATTTTTTAGATGAAAAAATTTCCTATCGATTTCTTTTTTTTCTCTTCTCTAAAAAAAATTTCTATCAATT
>CM040618.1:113370421-113397726 GCA_022817965.1 Solanum lycopersicoides
TTGAGTGTGGATGTGTGTAAATAGAGCCTGAAGTTGATACTCGTCAAACTTCCCATATTTTCTATATAATTTCTGTTAAACCTAATCTTTATTACTGTATTCTCTAAGTCTCTATAACTAGTATGCCTGTGTTGTGAGCTTCTAGCAATGCATATTGTTTTAGATTACATGCTAGGTTTTAGCTACTGGACTAAATTAGCGACAATGTTCTCTAATAGAACCATAACTGTCTGGTAGCCAACTAGACTGATAGTACTGGAAGTCATGAATACATCTGGGATTCTGAGGGTGGTATATGAACTTAGTACAACTGTTTTCCTCATTTTAATTATTCAGTGATTGTAGTGTTTTGTATTGTTGGTCGAACTGATCAATTTATTAATACCAAAAAAAGTGCACATTACAAAACCAAGTGCTGACCACTTACTTCTCATACTAAGATTGTAGTGTTTTGGCTAACTGTTCTTTATCGTACAATACAAGCATTAAAAATCCAACTTCTTCAATAACGACAAGAAGATTAAACAATAAACTTTCTTTTCGTAGCCAGCTAATATTGTTAACTGAAAAGTCCATAAATGGTATATGGACAAAAAGATACTGTCGTTAGAATGTTAACTTTATCAAAAAAAGAAGAAGAAATATTGTCGTTGTAGATATGGAGTCTATATGAAATGAGTGTAGTGTTTAATGGTCAACGGATGTAGGTAAGCTGAACTTTTGTCTGGTAAATACCATTATTTATATCATTCCAATATGGGGAACACTATTTTATTAAACTTACATTAGGTCACGTATCTACAAATCTGCATGCCAATGTTGGACAATTGTATTATGTTTATAACCTCTCGTGTTACAAACCGTTAGTTATCTTAAGTACTGAAATAAAATTGTTCCTTATGGAATTGATATAAAAGTCACATAGACAACCTTACCTCAACTATTTTGAGGTTATGGTGTGGTCGACGTCATCATTGCTGCTATTGTACCATATATAATAACTAACATCAAACATTTCTTAAATGTTACGTATATGCCAAACATGCAAACCTGGAAGCATCATAACTTTTGTGCTTTTTTTTGTGTGTGTTAGACTATTCTTCATTTGAAATTGTAATTTTAACTCGCCTTTGTGAGTTGTGGTTAATAGATCTGATTTATGTTTTGAGATGGAACTGTTTAGCATCAAGAATTCGATGTAGATGAAGAATGAACCCGGTAAATCTATCTATTTAGTTCAGGCTAAAGTTCCTCGTGTACTTTCTCTTTCCAATTTCAAGTAATCAGAAAGCATTTGATCTATGAGCTGATTTACCTGGCATCCAGATTAATGATTCTGGTGTTGGTTTCTCGTGCATCATGCGTTACAATTATGGAATAAGCTCATTTGATATTCATATGGTCATTGTTTAGTGAAAAATATTTTTAGCACTATTACTTGGTATATTATTTTCAATTATCTCTCGCAGTCGCAAGTAAGTTCATGTTGAATAGACAGGTTTTTTTAAAGGTGGTAATCTTATTTCAGACAGTAATATTTTCTTTCTAGTGCCATGATATCTTATATGACAATCACTCTATGTAAGTAATAGTAGGTAGTGTTTGCTCAAACAAAGTTACGAGCCTGTAAAATAGGAAGGGAGAAAGCTAATACTTTAAACATGCTGGCGTTTAACAATATTCACCCCCGTGTGTTCTCTTTTGTTGGCTCCATTTGCCTGTCTCTTTGGTTGCTCAGTTTCGCATACACTAACAATCATTTTCTTGATGTGGTGTAGCACTTCTGGATGCTCATTTGGGGCGGGATGTCACTTTCTTCATTATGTTCCTGGCTACACTGCTATGAGCCAGCTATCAAACATGCGTTCAAACCCAGCACCTCCATTTGGAAGGAATAGTGCATCTTTTAGTGATGGTCCTGGCCCAGCTGTGAAATCAAAGTTCTGCAGCAAGTTCAACACTGCAGAAGGGTGCAGGTTTGGTGATAAGTGCCACTTTGCTCATGGCGATATGGAGATTGGGAAGCAAGTGCGTCCAGCGTACGATGATTTCCAAGCCAAAGGTCCTCCGAGTGGGTTCTCCGGCTACCTTGAACCGTCCCAACCTGGTCTAGCTGCTACAAACTTTGGAGCTTCTGCAACAACTACCATTAGTGTAGATGCATCTCTTGCTGGAAACATCATAGGGAAGAGTGGTGTGAACTCAAAACACATATGTCGGGTTACTGGTGTCAAGCTCTTTATTAAGGAGCACGAAACGGACACTAACAAAAGAAATGTTGAACTCCAAGGAACCTTTGATCAGATCAATCACGCGAGTGCCATGGTAAGGGAGCTCATATCGAATATCAGTACACCTACAGGCGGGCTGAAGAATGCTGTCCCATTTACTCGAGGTCCTCCTGGCCCTCTTAAAACAAAGATGTGTGCGAATTTTTCAAAAGGTCTGTGCACATTTGGAGAGAAATGCCATTTTGCGCATGGGCCCAGTGAGTTGCAGAAGCCATTGACTTGATTTCATGGCATTCATACTGTGTATTAGCAAACATATTGCTTGCTTATAGGAGATAGTACAAGGATAAACGTTGAAAGGATACTGTCTGTGCTGTGTTAGTGTAATATATATCCCTTTAGGATGAGGGTTGCCCAGGTATTTCATATCTGTGTATTGGTGACTGGAAAACGCTTCTATTATGTGAGTCCATAGATAGGATCTTGTTACTGCCGCTTTAGAATAATTGGGCTTCAAAATTGAGAAATGTCAAAAGAGTTCAGTACAATCCTTTTTATGTCTCTTTTTAGCTATGATTACCATGATGAATATTTAGTATCCCTCTACTATTTGGGAAAATCAAGTTACTACAGTTTCCAAATATATGTTTGAATTATGAAACTATTTGTGAAGTTTTTATGCTTGAACTAACATAAAAAGTTAAATAGTTTGATTATTCGAAACTCGCAAATTAAAATGCAAGGGAGGGAGTAATTCACTTTACGATGGTGGTCCTTCCTCCCTTTCAGTTCTGGATTTGCCAAGTCGCATGATACTATCTGAAAATCAATTATTGTATCGAAGAAATTATAAGACAGAAAAACTTGCCAATCAATTCAAGTTCTGGATCATCAATGGAACATGTGAACACAAGTCACTGTTACCTTTATCCTGTCGAGCAATGTACTAGGCTAATCTAATTAAGGATTTGCCTCATCATTTTTCAAGCCTTTATTTATCAACAAAACATTTAAAAGCCAAGTTTTAGGTGTGACTCTGACTCCTGCACTTCTCCACAGAAACAAGGCGCTTCAGACAAACTGATTCAACCTGCAATAGTTGAAGAGGGGAAATATCACTCTTGAGCTTTTTAAGCCAAGTAAAAATGGAAGGAATTTGGGAAGTTAATGCACTTTTACCCCTTTCAGTTGTACCACACAGCCTTATGAGAAACATTAGTACTTACCATAAAACACGCGCCAACTTGCCTTTTCCCCAAGCTGGTCCCTTGAACGAGACAGCCTTAATCAGCGTATGGATAAGATGAGCTTCTAGATTTTGCTTGGTGCCTCACCCAACTCTGATCTTCTGTCCTTTGAAATATACGTGGCTTTTTGAAAGGGAATGTTTCACCCCAATCTGGGTGTTGGATTAAATAGTCCCACTGCCTGTAGAAAGAATTTGTTAAAATGATGTCTCACGTGGCTGGCACGCTGACAAATCTGTCATCCTGGAAAGGGATTGAAGTGTCGTAATTGTGGAAATGCTGTAGTACCTTCTTTGGTTATCCACGAAATCTGGAGCCTCAGCAGAAGGAGAGGTGGAACACGCAAGAAGGGTTTCCTGGTCAGATAAATTCTGTAGCATGAAGGCAATATGCATCTTGCGCATGCCCCTACGGTATAAAAAATGGAGTCCATTAGGAGATACGTTTAAAACATCAAAGAGGCCTAGCTCAAGGGGCAAAGCAAAAATAAAAAAAGTGTGTAACCAAGAGATCGTGGATTTGATGGCAACGTTCTTTTTAATACGAATTGTTCCATTTACCTAGGTTCTATAAGTTGATAGTTAATTCATACTCTTTCTTTTTCCAATGAAATTGGTTCAAGTTCTTGTAAGCTCATCGCAGTTACATGATTGTGTATCTTTAAATTGTTCTCACCATTCATCTAAATAAAATTGAAATAAACAGAAGAAATTTAGATGATAACTTCAAGGAATTAAGACAACAAACTAAGAAATAACATGACAGGATAAGATATATAAACACCCCAAAGGTAATGCCAAAAGGAGTTAGTACGAAATCCAGAGTAAGCAGTTTTACCAAGTGCATGGAGCAATCACGAATTGATCAGTCTGAGTATCATATGTCTCAAGTAATCTTCCTTTCCAACTTGGATCCTCAAAAGATGCAGTCACTCGTATTCTCCTAACAACTTCGTCGGGACATCTTGTTGTTGCATCAAAGTTTGCCGGGATAATAGACCCAGTGGCAGTTTCCGCCTGAGCAAATGAATTTGAAAAAAAAAAGAATTAAGAATCTTTATCCAAGAAGATCTGTAGAATACTGAGAAAATTCTGGTCCAACAAATTTGTTTCTGTTGATTGAGGCACACAGAGAATGGGTAGGTAAAACATAATAGCCTGCCTGTGTTCAACCGTACCATTAAGAAATGAAATGAAAACCCAATACCTCTTTCTCCTGGACACGGTAACTAATGTTTACTTTCCATCTATACGCGTGTGCATTTTAAAACCAATGTAAGTACTCACAATTCTCTCCCTTTCATGCATCATGAATCAACCACTAGATTGGCATCCATCCAGAATTAAGGATCAAGAGTTTCTGTTATATACATATGAGGACCCAATTTGAACAATGAGCCTTCCTGACCTAAGTCTGCAATCTCTTTGTCTGCTCCCACGTTTCCCTAATACTACGCAGAATCACGTCAAAGACAGAAAGTAGGATAACAAGTAAAATGCAACCTCACACTTGTTACTTCACTGCAAATATGTTAGTGTAGATCTGAAAGACTAATTTAAGCATGTATTTCATCTAAGATAAATACACCGCCAATCTCCAGTTCATTAGATAACAGACGTTATTTACGGTTGAGCCAAATGACAGGAATGTCAAAAAGATTGATTGCTGATTACAGATACTAACGGTGAGCATCAAGCACCAATAGATATACAAAGCCAAAAGAAAAACACAAGCAAGGAGCTCAACTTCAACCAATTCATCTCACCCTGCAGATGGCCATTTGGTTTCAAGAATACAATTGATATGATAACCATAGAATTGGCGTAGAAAAAGTCAACAGTTCATTTATTCAAAGTAGAATCCAAAAGTCTTATGTTCCTAGGGTGATGTAATATAAATCAATCAACATCAGTTGGAATGTGTAGTCAGCAGGTCAATTGTGAGTTAATGAGTTGATCACGTAATAAATGAGTTCCCCTCCCTCAATGAAAAATGATGTCACACTACTATGATTAGTCAAAGGAGATGAACGCTGATCTTTGCCAGCACAGATATTTAAGCAATATTTTTTTGAAATAGGTAACTTTGACATTTAAGCTATATTTGCAACTAAATATGGTCTTATTTGGCAGCATTCTTTCCAACTGGTTATTGTTCGTCTCTCACCTGGGTTAGCAGTCAGTAAGAAGTTCCAGGTGGTTCTCATATTTTCTTAAGGTCCACCATGAATAACCCTATCTCTCACACTCAGTTCTTAGAATTAAGTAATTAACTAGAGCAACCTGTCCAATTAATATAGAACAAAAAAAACTATCCAGATCTTTTATCTATGATTCAAGCTCTATTCTTCTTTTATCTTATTCAGTTTCACATAATGGATATCAAAACATGCTTCCACGGCTTCCTATTAATTTCAAATAATGGCACCAACTGGAATATGTATATTTTGTTCTGTCCAAATGCAAAATCCACGTCTGGTTGTCATAGGCTCCAAGTCAAAAATTGACTTCCCTTTCCAAAAACTGGAGATCACTTTAGGATAAGAGTAATATAAAGGATATTAAACTACTGAAAAACTTCCATTAAAAAGTAAGAAAATGAAAAAGTTAGCTCCACCAAAAGAAATGAATTTCGCAACTGTCTCACACAATTGTCTTGTCTTTCACTCAAGGTCTAGATACATGCTTTAACCAGTACGTCTAAGGAACTTGGATTTCTTAGAGATACCTCACGAGTTATGTCTACAGAAAAAAGGATTTAGAAAATGTATATGATTTATCTAGTAGCTCAGAAGTGGTATTGCAACTTGGAATGTTGAATTGTAACTACCGTACTGGAATGACAACTCCCTAACCAGGAATCGAATAGCGACAGTCCTTTCCCATTTTTCATCATTATTGATTCAAACCCCAAACCTTAAGATTGGGGTGGGGGGGACTTTTACCACTAAGTTTTCCCTCCCTTGTTCTGTGATAATCAACGATATAAACTAATGTGAAATACAAAATACAGCTTACCAGGAAACCAGTGAAGATGGGGTATGCAATTCCTTCAGAATCTCGTCTTGTATTATGCCCAAGAACATGTAGTGTGTGAATCTGGAACTTCATATTACTCTTTGCCAGGCTGTCGACTATTTTCTTACACAAAGGAAAGGAATAGCCCTCCAACTTTCCCTGACTTTCTGTACTACCATTAACATGCTGCACAAGAAGTCCAACAGATTCAGCTTCATTATCTAGCCTCTAAATGACTCACTACCTCTGTGAAAATCAAAGAATAAGAAGGATCTTGGCCTGACTTCAGGCGAGGCATCATCAAAACCACCAATTAGATGAACCTGCATATTATACACTTCCAATGTCGGCATCCACAGTAAAAAAAAGTAGAGAACAAAAAAGAAGCTAGTTGCTAATGTTGTTTAACTTAAAGGATTAGAGAAGAATACATCCAACATGACATCAGAGCTTTGATTGACAACAAAAGCCAACATCTGGTCCAGGCCAATATCAACAACATCTGGTGAATCCAAGTGAGCAACAGATGTCCTGTAGCGAAGTCACAATCACAATAGTTAGGCTTGAACACCTGAATGGAAATTAGTGATGTCTTTTTGTCTAAATAGTTCCTCTTACATTCCACTGTTTTGGTTCCTTATGACAAGGCCTACGCAAGTTGTTGCCTCATCCGTCCCAACCACCTATGTTCAAGAACATAGGAGATCTTTCAGAACAGCAGAAAAGAGTGGATAATTTTGAAAAACTTGCTAACAATCTTTTAGGTACTGTAGTAGATCAGCATTGTGTGAGAAATGGAATGGTTAAAAGATTTGCTCTTATATAAATACAAACACAAAGGCAACCACTCTCAGTGACTTAGAATTGTTTTACATAAATGACCTGTGAAGCGAACCAAAGGAGGAATACATTCAAGAGAAACCACATGACCAACAATCAATCATATCCCTCTAACTTCTGCAATAGAAATCGAAAGAAACGCTAACCAAAAGAAGAATAACTTGACAGAACTCTTAATTATGACAAGAGAAAAATCTTCAGAATATCATCACGAGATGACAAGTATTTCAAGATGATAAAAAAGAGGTTTTTGAAAATGATAAGAATGAGCATGGAGCACAGAATGGCCAGCAAAAACAGGTTGGACAAAAGCATACCAACAATGGAGATGAATCTTTATAGCTACAAACTCACAGTATTGGGTACAAAGATGCTTCAATCAGAAAGGATCAGGAAAGTGTCTAGAAGAGAGTCCACATATTTGAAAAGGAAAACAACAAGTCTTAACACAAAACACTTGAATCAGCTAACCGTAAACATAACGGACACTTCAGTTCCAAGATAGAAGTGACAACCATTATTCTAAATATTTTGCACCTACCAAGTTTCAGACTAAGAATATCTGCACGGTGCACGATATAGAATAACATAGTGCACTTTACAACCAGGCAGATTGAGGACTCAATTTCCTTTCGCATAATATCCAACCTGACCATCAAAATGCATTGATTCCCTCGAGGCAATTACACTCAATTATTACAACTACTTTATGGTCTACTACTTTTCTTTTTCCAAGCATAGATTATTTTTTTCTCATGCAGCAATGGGCACATTAGATAGTCACAGCCTTCCAAAAAAAAATCGAAGTCACAGCCTTGCCAAATTTTATAGTGCTAACATGATAGTTATAGGAAACACCTCCTCTAACTATTAGACAGATTAGGTATATGCAGAAAAATCAGACACATTATGATTTGTGGCACAAGAAGTGGGTGATAAAGACAGACGAAACAAGAAAAACTACTTTAAATTGACTCTCATGCAACTGCAAGTCCAGAACTATGACAAAAGAAAGAAGAAATACAAATTGGAAGAATGGTGGGGAACAACGTCAATGTCATTTCAGTAGGATTATTAAAGAAAGCATGAACATACATCGACAAGTGCAGGATCCACCGTTGCATATTCTCTCTGGAAAATGTAAACCCATCTATTATGTCTTGATATACCAGGATTAGAATCTTTACAGAAAGAGAATTTCCTTTCTGCAACATCATTAAATGAAGACGATGCAGATACCAGAACAGGATGCTTCATCAAATCAGTCAGAATCTCATGTCCCTGTTCATATCAGATGTTCTTATTTAGTAGCTAGATAGAAACAGAAAAGAAGACTTTGTATCCCTTGTAATGCAGAGAAAAAAGAAATTAGCTCAAATATCACTACAGTAGGTTTTTGCACAATAACTACACAGTGATGGCAAATGATGAAAACTGATCAAACAAACTAGAAGTCTAGAACAAAAGATCTGACAAAGTCAGATGTTACAGTCCAAACCAAGCAGTCCCTCTTTGGTCCAATGTACAGATCAAGAAAACAGTCCAAAGTCCATAACTTTTTGAAGGTTTTCTGCTTTTGGTACACATCTTGTATAGTAGGGGCCTTCTTTGTCCAAGCATTAATAAAATTTGTTACTACTTTTCTTCATCAAATTCTTTTTACTACTTTTTATCATTTTCTCTCTATTTAACCACATCAGTTCTAAGGCCAAACGAATTTCAAAAATAATAATTTATCAACTTAGCGCAGATGAACAAATTTAACCCAATCAAAAGGGAAAAAGGTGGAGTCTTTATGATTAAACTGCAACACCATTACTAAAATCAATCATATACATTGCAAAAGACACGTTATCTACAATAGAAAAAGGGATTATCTGTACCATATGCACTATGTGGGTGCAGTTCAGCCTTTAATTAAGATTCGAATTGAACCTGAAGTTGGATTTGAATAAAAAAAAAACGAGGAGACAATACCTGGGAACATGAAGAAGAAGAATCTGTACATAAAGGAGCTCCAGCTACGAAGATCATGATAGCGTTGGCACAGAGATGAGTAAACTTTGCCTTCTTCTCTCCTCTGTTTATTCGAGTCCTTTTTCTGGTAAAATTTTAGGGCGTGTTTGCCTTGGCATTTGGTAGTTGGTACAGAAGAAAATAATAATTTCATTTGTTGGTTAAAGTATCTACTATTACTCCTTTTTCATAAAAAAAATACTTTCACTTTATTTTATGAAATATACAAGTTGGAACTATAACTAATCGTGTTATTTAATTAAGCTTTAATAGGTATTTATATTATTTTATGTTAAGTCTATACAATTAGACACTTAAGTTATTATAAATATATAAGCATCATACATATCTTGGGTTTATAATCCAGGAATGAAGAGAATGACACACATCGTATTGGAGGTGGTGAATAATATAGAAGTTCGCCTCATGTGTTTTCTCTTTCATATGATAAGAAAGTATCATCGAATTTAAAGATAAATTTTATGGAGTCGATCTCAAATTGGTTATATTGTAGTGGATCAACTGTTGATCAGTCAAGAATTCACATGTTTAAAAAGTAAATATAACAATAATAAGGATGCTCACATGGATGTGCATGCATTCTAGAAGAGAAAAGAGCAATAACGAATATATAAAAACTCTCGCCACAATGGATAAAATATGAGAAGTGAGAATGAGATTATCTGAGCACGTGTAAAAGATGAGTACAAACATCCTCATAAAGTGATGATAGGTTTGAGAAAATGTAAAAAAAAAATTAAAAAAAATAGATGGAGGTAATTCAACACAGAGTGACATAAATGTAAAAAGGATATAACCCTAGATAGGAAAACATGAATTGTGAGATTAGAGTAGATTGCTAGTCGATAGTAAAGTGGTAGTATAAGGTCCTAATCTGAATTTGTTGTCTGTTTTGCTATCAACATTATTATTAATATACTAGCATTATCTTATGCATCAATTTTATTACTACAGTTATTTCTTTTACATTAGTTATCCTTAATATCTCTTCTATTAGTACTTTCTTTTCTTTGAATATCTTCATTTTAACGTAAGCAGTACTTTTCTTTTGAACCTTTTGAAAATGATTTTGTTATTATTGTTGTTTTTCGTAAAACATAATGTGTTGAAAAAATTAAAAATTTATCATGTTCAAATCATAGATTCAACAAAACTTTATTGATAAAGAGCACTTTAGTCTCTTTAAGCAAACCTACAACATGCAAAATTCAAACTTTAATTTTATTGATTCGAAACTTATCATTAAAATTATAGCTCATTTAATTATTCAATTAATTACTAAAATTTTCAAATACATTATAATATTCAGCAAAAATAAATAAATTCATTTAAGCTTTTACCTAATACAACTCCAGTCCAAAAAGTGAATTTAAATGAATCAAATCCTATAAATCACATATATTAAAATTAATTTTCTTTTTTAAATCAAAAGAAGGCTTAATCGAGTCCAAATACATGCTCTAGGAGGTAAAAATGACTTCCACAAAAGTTACAAGGGACTTGAAGTGCAATATGCAATAATATGGATCATACAAAAACGGTGCCGTATTCACCTCAAAGTTATAATGTTAAAACTTTTTCCGCACCGTTGCTAAATTTCAAAGTGATAAAGACTTTCAATTCAAAATCAAATTGTGAGTAATCTCTTTCTTCTCCCCCTAATAAAAATACCCAAAAGTTTTCCCCGCCAACACCAAAGCATGGCACTTTCTACCCCACCAGCTCCGCCGGATCCTCCGCCCACCGCCGCCACCAACACCACCACAGCTGATGCAGCTATAACCACCGGTATACCCACAAGACCAATTTTCTCTAACCCTGTAAGACCACCCACCCCACAACCACATCCTCCTTTTTCCCTCCAATCTTCTCACTTCCCATCTACCCAACGCCTACCGCCCTCATCCAATCCCAGTTACTCTCAATTAGTACTAAAACCTCCTAATCCCGACCCACAACCACATCTTCACAGCATTCTCTACCCAGTTGCTTCCTCCGGCCGCGGGTTTTTGTCCAAACCTAGTAATTACCCGAATCGGCCAGTTGTTAGCCACCTCGGGTCTAGACCAATTTTTGGGGTGAATCAGATGGATCCGGGTACGGGTCAGTCTGCGGGTGTTAGACCGAGTCATTTGCAACACGCTCTTCTTGGATCGTCTCCTACTGTCAATTCTGCTGGTCCTGCGGCTTCGAGTGGTGTCTTGCCTGGTGCGGTTAAGGGATTTCCAGTAGTCAGTTCTTCGCATCACAAGGTTTTTGTAATTATTTTAATACTCACTTTAATTATCTTGATAATTGATGGTTGAATTCGCATGTTATTAGATAAACGTTTTCTTTGGTAACCATTGTAAATTACGAATCAACATGCTTCTTGTATGGAGGGTGTTAAAAGAATTAAGCCTCCGACAGAGCTCTAGTTACACATGAATTTCTGCAAAAAACTCCTACTCCTCTGAGCTGTCGTATACAATTTGTCTACCTCTAATGTATCTACAAAATCATTAATAGCCTCATTTTGGGTGGATTATCAAACGTTCCTTATATGATAGGTTTGAGTTTTGTGAATTCCCAGGTGCGTCATTGTAACTTGTTTCTTCCCTATTGGTGCTTTTGTTCAGTGATTCACTTTTACTTATTAAAGCCACTCATTTTTAAAAAAAAGGGTATATTGACTATGTATTCTTTACTGCGATCAATAAGTACCATGTTGCATTTATTAAAGCAATCAAAAGAAGAAGGAAAAAACAGAGGAAAGAAACAAGGAAAAAAGGGAAATATTTGAAATAGTAGAGTAACAAATTCTCCATTCGTGATCATTCTCGGACTAGTGCATCTTTAGGGAATTACAATGAGCTCATAGGGATGTGATATCACTCAGGTGGCTTGTTGCAACTAACTGATCTCGGGGGACTTCATATAAGGAAACACAACTTTTAACTGCTAAACCAGTTCCAATGTTTAGGTCAACCACGGTAGCTTAAAGTAGAAATTTCACATGCTATCACTCATCCTGCCTATAAAAATGCTTGTCCCTTACTCCCTTATATTTAGGACTCAGGAATTTGGATCTGATAAACCCAACATCTTGCCAGATTTGCCCATTGTGCTCTATAGTTTCTGTTGAAACTGATTTTCTTCTTTGAGCCATCATGTTTATCATGGCTACTGATTACGTCAAAGGGAACCATGTGCAGCAACCAAGGGGGGTTGATGAAGGGGATCTGTGGACGCCACCTTCCTAGTTGAGAAACGAGGAACCCTTGGTGTATCATTGAGCTTGAAAGGAGTTGTAGTTCATAATCCATAGGCTGTACCTTTTTGATAACCTTGTCAAGCTTATTGGAATTTCAAAGCCAGCTTCAGGCTTCTTCAATGAGGTGTGTCAGTAAGGTTGTGGCTAACCTGGCAAGTGGGCTGACCTGACCTTAGGCGATGAACCACCTTACCATAGCCCTTTAATAGAGGCATGAACCTTGTATTAACTTATGAATCTCATGGGCTGGTGTTGTCCTTGCCATGGGGGGTTGGAGCTGGTCCCTTGCTTCTCAAACCTCAGCCCACAGATCAAAATGGCCAGAACTGGCCCAAGCCCAGTGCTAACTCCTGAAGTTAATTTTTTTAAGCGAGGTACTCTCAAGGTCAGGATCCAAAATTTAAGGCCACATTCAACTATGCAAAAACAACTCCTTAAAAAATGTATACTTCTAATACAAATAACTTAAAAATCGTGAAATCGATGTGCTTTACAGTTTAGAGACACATCAAATTCATTTATTCTCAAGGGGATGATTAAGTAGTTGAGTATATGAATTACAATCCGGAGATGCAAGTTCGAAACCCAACTACAACAATCAATGTAAGTACATCTGCTCCAACCTTGGTGCGTAGGATAACTCGGCATGTCTTCTTGTGGGATGTTACGGGTTGTCCGATGGATTAATCAAGGTGTATACGGCCCGCATCACGGTTAAATAGTTTAATTGAGTAATTTGTTGAATATTCATATTAAGACTATGGATCAATTTGGTTCCAAAAATGCTACTCCATCCGTTCCAATTTAAGTGTCTTAGTTTGACTTGGACGAAGTTTAAGAAACAAAAGGAGTCCTTTGAATCTTGTGATCTTAAATTAAATATGTGTGAAGTCTGTTAAATCTTGTGGTGTTAAATCAAATATGTGTGTAGTCCTTCAAAACTTGTGGTGTTAAACTTACTATGTAGAATGCCGGAATTGGAAAACTTACTAAATATAGATTGAGACTCTTTTTGGGACAGGCCAAAAAGGAAAGTAAACATTTAAATTGGGATGGGGGAGTGTTGTTTTCTTGTCTATGACAAGAAAGTGTCTCATAGAAGCCATTTAGAGTAATCCTTTGATTAGCTGAAGTGGGGAAGTAAATCCCCAAAATTAGCTACAAGTATTTTATCATGTTTCAATAACAACAACATTCTCAGTGAGTTATGCAAAAATGGTTGAGAATGATTGTTACGGTGAAAATTTACATTTTTCCGTGTGGGTTAGCGTTTGGATTGAATAAGTCAGAAAATTGTGTGGGTGGATTTATTTAGTTGGGGTTAGAGTTTAAAATTGGATCAATAATAAAATGCCACAGAATTTAAATAAACTTTTTTTAATTCAGCGTTGACCATTAGTCATAAATGTATAAATGAGCGAAAAAGGTAATCAAAGGGTATTTTCAGTGAAATAGGTGGATGAAGGGTATAGTTAGATCTTTTCCGGTAGTCTAGGGGTATTTTGGCCCTTTTCCAATAAATAAGAAAGAGAGAAGACGAATGAAGGCTACCCATGAGTCTCAACCTAGCACGGCCACAAATTTTTTGTAACATTCTTATTCTTATGTTCTTTCTCCCATATAACTACCCATGAGTCTTGTCTAATCTCATTTTCTCGGTCAAGTTGATCTTCAGTAGTAAAAAAGGAGGGAGCAAGCAGCAACCAAGACAGTGGGGAAAGAGGAAGTGTGTTATTATTGATACAAAAAAGTCCTGAGGATATATGAGTATGTGCTGATTACCAAAAGTGGTTAACTCTTGGGGATATTTCGCTATACTGAACTATGTGGGACCAATTTGCAAGTGGCTTGAGAATTTCTTAAAATTAATTGTCAAGTGGACTGTGTTTGCATTGGTTTGGGAGAATGCATGCATCCTACCTTAAGTAGTATCTTGATTTGAGAACCTTTGGTTTTTGTTTCCTTTTTGGAAATTTTTTTTTTTTTTTTTGCCTTTTCGTTTCTACTTGAGAAACAAATGCAGGTGTCTGGATCTGATTTCAGAAGATTGGTGTTGGCTTTGTCTCCTGGAAAGAAATCTTTAAAAAAATATTTGCTGTGCCTTACATATATGGAGACTCTTAAATATTCTCTAAACGGCTAAACTTCTTTAGTTACAATTACATGTGTTTTGGAATTTAAATAAATGTAGGGTGAAGGAAAAACATAATTTCAACTTAACCCCCCAAAATTTGAGGCTCGATTTCTATAATCAGTTCAAGGAAGCAGAGGGGAATAGAAAAGGGTTCGCACATGAACCCCCAGACTAGGCTTCTTGCAAGTATTGAGAAGAGAATTTTCTTGGTTTCCGAAAATAACTTGGTTATTTTCTGTTAGCCGACTATTCTCTTGCTGTTCCAAACAGCCCTTTTATCCTTGTGTTCCCCCAGCTTGTTTTCACTGTTTTCATGCTTTATAGCAGTATTGTCCTGCAGATTTACTTGAATGACCTATCTCAGTAATGTAGTGCTGCAATTTCAAATGAGAAATTACATTCTTTTAGTGTGTTCCATAAATCTATTTTATCTTTTCCCACAATTTTGTTACCTTCCTTGTATCCTGATTCTGCTTGCTACATTTCTGTGGTCCAGATTGCTTCTACTCAGCCTTCCCTTTCAGATTGTAATGGTTTCAGAGAGAAGAGGTAATATAGGTTTTACTTAGTTTTCCTGTTTCCCTTATATGTTTAATATGAAAATTCTTAGAGCTCTATATATTTTGCTTGCTGTAGGGACAGAAGTAAGGATGACACATTTGCTATAATCAGAGACAGAAAGGTAAGTGCCTATTTTGCTGTTTAGTTTGATTTGTGCAATACTGCATGTTTTATTGATCATGACTGATATAATCCTCATTTTGACAGATGGAAGTCATTTTAAATCATTTCCTGCCCTAAAAAATAAGCAGAAAAGAAAAACATGTTGGAGTTTGACATATCTGCTAACTATTTTGTCACTACTATTTCATGAAGTTGCGTAGATAATATTTTCTCTACCTACCAAATCAAAGTTTTTATGGAGAAGGCCCTGATAGATGACATTGTTTTGACACCCTTTTAAATTTCACACACCTTTGCAATCCAGCACAGTTATAATTCAGTTGTAAATAGTGTTAGTATTGGAAATTGGGCACTGAATAGGCTATCTTTAAGCATTTGTGGTATTGGTTACCAAACTGAACTAGTTTGGGATAGAAGGTAGTTGATTGATTGTGCAGTTAGTTCTTTCACTCCAACAAACTTTAAAACTTCTTTTTTTTGTGTGTGATATGTAATGTACCTTTACAATGAAATTATGAGAAACTTTGTTCACTTGGAAATGTGTAACTACAATTTTAAATTTCTCTGATTTGTCTCGGTGGTGGTTTTTCATCGTCTTATGTGGTATTATTTTCCAAGGGCTATGGCAAGATACTTTAAGATGTAATGTAACTCTAGTCATCTATTTTCTTGATTTACAGCCCATTACTGGTGAGGTGAGATTATTATTTATGTCTGGTGATTGCAATCTTACAATGTATATAAGATCTGCCCGAGAGTGTGCACCCTTCTATATTAAGTTGATGTTTGCTTGAAATGAATTATGTACAACTTAACCGCAACTAGAAAAAAGGCATCTACTTCCTTGACTTGACAGAACATTAGGTTCTCTTATCAGTTTTCTCCAAGTTCTGCTTTGTTGGTGAGCGTTCAATCTGTGAAGCAATTTTGATTAATTCTTCTGCAAACTGGGGTCTTTGTGGTTTAGCATGAACCTCATTTTAACATTTCACTGCTTAGCTTTGGTATAGGTGCTTTCCTCGCATCCCTTATATTTTCTGTAGAAACATGTTCTTACTGCATGATAGTTACCTTTGTTTTCTGATGTAGGTCCGAATTTCTGATAATGCTTCTCTCTACACCCTCTGTCGGTCATGGTTGAGGAATGGGCTTCCAGATGACACTCAGGTTTGCTCAACTAGAGATTCATTATTTATTGCTCTAGTGCTTTTTTTTTGAAATATTAATTTTCTTTTGACAGTATCTTGAGTGACTTAAGGTTTCTGGCTTATAAAAGCTCAGTTCATATACAAAGTAACTGAGCTTTGGTGATAGATACAGCCAAAAGTGGACAGATACTGTCAGTTATATATATATATATATATATATATATATATAAATGTTTTTTTATGACTGATATCTGAGCAAACTTGTCCGCACCTTGACTAATTCCATGGGACAACTGCCACCAGCAATAGGCCTTGGTGGACAGAGTTACCTATTGCTGGTGGCAGGTGGCAGGTGGCAGGTGGCAGGTGGCCCATGGAATTAGTCGAGGACTCAAGGTTCAAACAATTATTATCTTGTTTTGATAAGATTTCTCATAGGTCAACTTGGGCCACACATATCAACCCAATTTGTTTTGGTCGACTGAGCTAATAAATGGGCAGGTCAATGACCAGCCCAAACTTGGACGGATTGGGTGGGCCAAGTTTTCATGGGTTAATTTTGCCAACCCTACTATAGATTACCTCAAGTGATGTTAATATATTCTATAGAATGCCAAGGACGAAAACTTCCCTTTCCGAAATATAACAATCATAGAGAAAAAAACCAGTCTACTGCTCATCTTCCAAGATGACAAATCATTGAAGATCTAACTATACTTGGAAACATAACGAACCCCTCTATGGAATTGTTAATTAAGAATTATTACTTCTTATTTTTCCAACATATGCATTTCGAGATTTGTAGTTTAATTCCATCACTTTCAGCTGTGATTTTACTGGAGAGTTCGTCACCTTAGCTGTTTGTTATTGTGACAATGTTGAAGAAAAATGTAAGTTCCCTTACATTATTGTAAAATAGTTTTAGGTTCAAAGAGAAACATGTCAATGCTAGGCACTGAGGGAAGTATTAGCAAGTTTAGAATTTATAAGATGTTCAAAATTGAATGAGTTTATTTGGATACCAGAGGGCAGAGCTCTTAAAAGATTTCTCATTAAAATTTAAACATTTACGTGATGCTGCTTAGATAGTATAGCTACATTATTTCAAGTTATATTACTTGATTTTTGACTTGATCTGAATGTTCAAAACCAGTCTTGGATCATGGTTCTCTCTCACAGCTTTTCAAAACTAGTATTGATTCAAGTAGTTGCAGCCAAATCTCATTCTTTTTTAAGTTCTTAACTAAGGATATAGTTGTTTTTGTTCCTTTCTCTTTTCTTTTTTAATTGAAGTAGTATTTTGAGGAATAGGTAGTCTTGTGAACTGTAGAGGATGGAGGAGAGGGCATTTGATGAAATTGAAACCGATTATGATCTCAAACCAGTTCAGATCAGGATTCTGTCTTGCTTCTCTATTGCTGATTCTCATCTCTGGTCTTGCATTTGTTGTCTTAATTATTTAAATTTTCTTGAAAAATGATGCTACTGTGGTGCTGGATGAGTTTCTTTAATGTGGTTTTTGAAATTTTGCAAGAAATACTTTGTGTTTAAATAGCATTTATTCCCTTTTATGTTAATTTGCTTTACATTTCGTTGGCAGTCCCAATACATGGATGGGGTAAGATCTCTTCCTAGACCCTTGGCACTAGCTCCACAAGATGCTGAATCTCCTGTGAAAAAGGAGGGAGATAAAGAAGAAGAGGAAGAGGTGAACACTTGAATTTATCTACTTAGTGAGTGAGAGTCTGAATGTGATTGTACCAGAATGATTAGATGCTTGGAAATAATTTAGCCATTGTTGTTTGTCTTGTAATCTAAAGTACATAGGAAATGATTGCTACGGGGCAAGGGAATTGAAGTATAACTCATTTTACTAGTAAATCATGGTTTATGTTTGTGGTAATCACATTCGGGGCAGGATCATTTACTTCATTTTTAGATTCCTTATTTGAGGGAGGAAGTGGTGCGGTAAGTGGGAAGAAAGTAGGTGTTCTTGGTGCAAGAATGCTACCTAGAATAAATATCTTTGTCAGGGTCCTACTTGTAGAAGCCCTGAATCAGCAGATGTGTATAGGTTGCATTTGGTATCCCCACTTCACCGCATGACAAATCGTTCTAGTAATTTTTAATTTCAATTTTCCATTTAATCTTCCGTTTCCGCATCAATTCACTTCCATCCAAATCTTTCTTGATTTCTGTTAAGTGTTACTGTTGCTATCCTACAATCTATCTTTCGAAAGGATATGAATCTATCCTACTGTAAATCACCTTCCTACGTTTGATTCACTCTAGAATCAGGAGTACTGACCATATTTACTTTACTCCTTGCTGATAATTGAACTTACCAGACTGTTATTGATGTCCAGTATAAGATTACGACTTGTTCTATGCCATGGTGCTCTTTCTAGAACTTTTTACTTTACCATCCATCTCATTGTAGGACTGCAGTTTTTCATCTATGCTACTACTGAAAATGGTGAATTTTCACATCCCTATCAACTTTAGGGTAAAATAAGGTTTTGAACTTTTATATTAAGGAAAGGTTTGTAATGTATAAATAAAATAAAATTCATCACAATAGAAAAGATTCTACATAATCAAGTGTTATATGCATATGGACATTTTTTGTTTTATTGTTCCAAGTTGAATGCAATATTTTGCTTCTGAGGAGTATTTTTTCCCCAACCAATCTTTTGAATACTCTACAATGTTTTGAATTGCCAAGTATGGAAGTATGGTATGTTTCATGTTATGTTGAAGTCCTTGAGTTCCTTTATTGGCTGTTAACTTTCATCAAAGGAATGTCTTCCACCCCTAGAGGATGACCTAGTGGTTAAGGCATGGGCGTAACAGTCTGAAGATGTCAGGTTTGAATTCCAGCTACTAAACGTGGTTTGGACCCATGCCTGAGCTGGATAGGCTTCCCAGTGGGTTGGTTGGTGTGCATGATATAATTTTTTTCATCAAAGGTTGGAAGTTTTCTTTGAATGTGAGCAGCTCAATCAATTAAGGGATGGGTTGCGATGTTGGGTCCCAAGAGGCTTTATCCATTTGTATCTCCTCTCGTGAAGTTTTAAGACTTCAGAAATTCTACTACATTCCACATGAGCTCCACATTAATTTTGTTGCATCTCCCTATTAATTTATTTGTATCTAACATAATATATATGTTTTAAGGTTAAGCAAGTTCAATTGTTTCAAATTTGATCTGAATTTTTCCTCTCAGCATGACCACAAAGGCATTGATTTATTTCAAAAAATAATTATTCTGGGTGTTGCTTTAACCATATCTCAAGTTAACTGCTGTCATTTCTAATTTTCTGGTCAGCTATTTTCTGTAAGGATTCACATGTCCTTGATTGGAATGTAGTCTGTAGAGATGTACCTAGTTGTTCAATGTAGTTGGGTAGTTAGAGATGGCAATTGGTGTTCAATTATAGAATTGAACAAGTGATTCTTTTTGTTTACTTGCAGGCTGGGGAATCTGTTGAGCATTTATCTCCGAAAGAACTTTTGCAGAGACATGTCAAACGTGCTAAAAGGATTAGATCACGGTAATAAAAACTTTCTGGTATTCGGTTTTTGTTATTAAGGCTATAACTATTTCCTTGTTGATAGAGCTCTTTCCGAACATCCACCCCCGCCACCCCACCTCCGCCCCAAAGTTGGAAATGTGCCCATAGCTTCACTTTGGTATTTGTTAAGATCAGGAAAACCAGTAGTTTAGTTTTGCAAGGTAATGATTGCAGCACATATATTAAACCTATTACATGAGTGTGGCAGGGTAACAATGCTTTTCTTTTACCCAAAATCCCAAGGTTATTTCACTGGGGACTAATTTCTTTTGATAAATGGATAAAAAATTTGACACTTAATCTAAATAGAAAAGGAAAAAAGTAGTAGGCCCATCTCAAATCATGTGGTTAACTCTTCCCCTTTCTGCACCCTTAACTTGAGATGCTAGCAGAATTAGACACCTGAAGAAAGAGATTGAACAACAGAAACCTTGCATTCAATTATTCTGCTGTACAAAATCTGTATGTGGCTGGTATTGGCCATCTCAATAATGACCTCCTTCAGCCCAGAAATTAGGAGATCTGGCCGACAAACTGATCTGGTCTTCATTCCAGCTGCAGCTAGATACTGGATCTGATGCTCTGATAATGAACTGTGATGAGATTCATAGCCGTTAGTTTAATCTTCATTATATCCCACAGCCATTCTTCAAGCAGTTATTTCCCGTCTCTGTTCCTTTCCTTTGTCTCCGGGGTGGGGGAAGGGCTATATGTATTTGATGACTAATTGGAAATTGGTTGAGGAATTTTTTACTGGTGAATAAATACAATTGACCCATTGTTCTTGGAAAATCTGCAGATTAAGGGAAGAAAGGCTTAGACGCATTGCAAGATACAAAACCAGGCTTGCGCTTCTCCTCCCTCCAATGGTAGAGCAGCAATTCAGAAACGATCCAGCTTCTGGAAACTAAACTATTCAAGATTCACCTACTGGTCCTTAGGCTTTCTCATCTGCACCCTGCTGGTGCGCTCATATTTCATCTTCATATATATCCTCAAGGCTTTGAGGAGTGCTCAGGTTCAATGTTGTTGACGTTGAGGCCAAGATTGTGTAATATGGTGCAATTAGCGCCTGTAGAACAGGCGGGCTTTGTAGTGTAATTTAGTGTTGTTGCTTGTTAGCTAGTTATTATTTTATCTGCTATATCATTCAACAGTATCGCCTGTGTCGCTATTAGAATAGGAGGTAATGATATAGCTAGGCTAGGAAATAAATCATCAATGTTTCTGAATTATAAATTTAGTAGGTCTGATAATGTTGGCTGTGTATTTTAACTGAGGATTTTGGGTATCAATTCTTTGGTTTAGCTTGCCCTCCACTGCATATAATTTTTTTTTTAAAAGTCTTCTCTGTGTTATTATGCTAAGTTGGAGATGGCTCATCTATCCATCAACAATCTTTTGTATTGTTGAGAAATAACAAAAACTCGATTGAATAGTCTAGATATATACAATTAAATCTCGTTATAGAATGAAATATTGTTATAGCGAGATTTGACGATACAATTTGGTTCAGACATAAACGGAGTTACATACTTTTCACTGCTTTCTATTAGTTAGGTACTTCTAGAATTATTATTTTTTTTGGAGAAATAATGAATCCTCTTCCCCTTTTATGTGGTCCAGCTAATTCTGGCGTGGTGACTATTTTCTCTTTTTTTAATGTAACTATACTATACTATTTTGCTCCCCTTCCAAGAAGCAACAAATCTTAGTCACTTTCTATTTTTTTTAATTTTTTTTTTTAAGAATAAGTGCCACAATAAGAAGTTGACTTATCCATGATTTGAGTTATTTCATTCTCATTTGATTCAATTTCAAAAAGTAAAGAAAGAAAAAAGAATGTGTAATTGCTATCATGACTGGAAAATACAAAGCCACCACTTTGATGACTATTGATTAAAAGAAAATTATGTACTACTACTAAAAGATAAAGACTGCCATATTCAACAAATTCCTTCATCAACAAGGCATGTTTTTTTGGTCAATTTGAAATGTGAAATCTCCTAAAAGTCTTGTGAATCCAACTTCTACTTTTTCCCCTTCTCAATAATTATGAGTCACTAATTATAAATTTTTTCTTCAACAACCAAAACACAAAGAACCCCACAAGTATGGAGCGATCATGTTCAGGTGAATTTTAAAAAAAAAATTTAACTGACGATCTATGAATATGTTAGAAAATATTAAATTCAGATTATGCCTCTAATAATAGGAGAAAGGACGAAGAAACTCCTTTTCAACTTAATCGTAGCTTAAATTTATTTCATATTGGATGAAAGGTATTAGCTAAAATCGATAAAAATGAATGAAATTATCTAACTCATAGTTTTTAGTTTTAATTCTACGAAAACAATCCTGAGATATCCCGATTTTAAATCAGACTACCCCTAAATTCTCTCAAGAGGTACAAAAAATCAATGACAACAATATGTTTACCTAGTAAACATTTTAATTTGACTTTAAATGAGGTCGTAATAGGGCAACAAATTTTTATTCAAAGATGGTGGTAGAAATGATATCACAAAATCTTACCCAACATACGCATAACAATTTATATAAAAAAAACATATCGAAATTTTTGTTGAACTTTTCAATATTTCGTACTCTCAAATCATATACATTAATAATATAATAATATATTTTATTATTGTTCTTACTTTACTAGGTAATATTCCTTATTTCTCAATGTTACTAATTCGTTTTAATTTATTATGAACGATTATATATAATTATTTTTTTAGGTAATCTAATAATATATTTTTTTATATCGTCGGTGTAAAATAAAAAAAGAATAATGTTTGTAATCATAGTATAATGATCTCAATCTAACCACTCCCACAAAATCTTTGACATTGTTGGCAACCAAATTTTGTTTAAAAAGTATTTGATTGTTGGGTGGCTGCAGACAAACAAAGTTCTTACCTTAAATCATTAATTTCTCATGTAATTCAACGGATTATTATAATTATTTTAGGTTTGAATTATGTCTCATTGGTCAAATAAATTTTCAACGTTTAGGAAATTTATATTCTTCTCAAATCATTACCAATTGCGTGTAGAAAGTGTCACCACCCCATTAATTAATTAATTAATTAATTAATTAATATGTGTCTGTGTTTAGAGAAAGAAAAAATAGAAAATGTTATTAATAATTCATTTTTTTGAAAAATAAAATTGTATGTTTTGGATGGTTAGAATAATTCCTTTCATAGCTAGAATTTTTTTTATTTAATTTGTGTCCATATTTACTTAAAGTACCTATCATATTTATTTGAAAAAATATCGATGTTTACCAATTTTATATCAATTTGTACAACATAATAATTAATACAACACAGGCATACTCAATATGGCAACTCATGCAGGCCCAGATAATTTGATATGTCTCACTCTTTTGTAGATATATTTATATTTTTAAAAAGTGGAAAAAAATTGTAAATAATGAAATGTCGTGTAGAATTTTGTTTATGTTTTTTTAGTAATTAGAATGTTTGGTAGCATGACTATATTATATAAGTTTATTAGGTACAGCTCAACTAATTTGATATATATTAAAGTTACGTTCTGTATGATTATTTAAAATCGAAAATAAATTACTAAAGAATATGAAAAATGACGCATCAAGCTCATCTTCACTCTCGACCCCATTATCTCATATTCCATTTTTCTTAATATTTATCTAATTCATGCATAAATATTTGCAAAATATTACTTGAATATCATATATTTAAAAAAATAAAAAATTAAACATTTATTTTTCGTGAAAAGATTTTCAAACGTACCAAACACACTCTAGCAATAAAGATAATATCAAATCTAGCAAATCATACTTGTCAAATCAAGTTGATTTTAATCATTTTATACTTGGAAGAAAATCTTAAGAATTAAGAATACTAGTTAGTCACGAGGCAACTAAATATGACTTTTTAAAAAAAATAGAAAATTAGATTTACTAGATTCAAAGAATATAGGATAACCTCAAATCATAATTTTTAGAAAGTCAAATATAATGTATTTGATCATTTTTAAATATATTTTATAACTTAATTGGACTAGCGATAAATATTAATGAGTACTCCTGCAATTCTTTTTAGGGCAAAATATACCATCTTTGGATCAATTTGTTATGACCAAAAATGTTATTCCGAAAATAAAAATAAAAAGTTAATTTCTGTTGTTTGGTCCATAAGAAAAAAAGAGGAAAATGAAGATATTATTAATATTATCTTTAATGGAGTACTATGAAAAAGGTTCACCAAACATTATCCAACCAAATGGTAATATTATAAAACAATAATAATAAATATTTAGTTACTAAATACTTGAGAACTAAGAAAACTAATTTCACTAGGTGCTAAAATAAAGTAAAACCTTTTCTTTTTGGTACATGTTACTATATAAAAAAATATTATTAACGATAATTAATTCTTAATTATTATTAAATATATTTTTTAGCAATAATAAATATTCTTCGTATATATCTTTAAAGCTTTTAGTAACATTAATTCTAATGATACTTAACTATTATCAGTAAAGATTTTAGCACACAATTAATATCTATATTTATTATCGCTAAAAATTATTTTTATAATAAAATATTGAATTGATTTAATTAATAATATGTAATGTGTGTATATGTCATACAAACAAGACTTGTTTTTTTTCCAATTGATGCTACCTAAGGTTTATCCAAAATTCAAGGCTGCAATTGCTTTCATGAATTTTCTACCAAAAAGGTGATGATAAGATGATATAAAGTTTTATCATCAATATATTAAAAAAAATTAACTTTGTATATATTATGCTACTTTAAGTATTGCTTTTGCTAATATTTTTTTCCATTTTTCTCCGATGATGTGGGCAAACATTTGTCGTATGTAAAGATTGAAATATTATTATTTCTTTCTTAAACATTTTCCTTTTACTAAGTCTTTGAAACACAACCCCTTCTTGATTAAAATTATATTATTTTCCACCTAAGTTTCAAATATTTCGAGTTTCCTCTTAGTGTGACTATTATGACTATATATATATATATATGAAAAAGTAAAATTTATAATCGCTGTTCTTCAAATATTTAGAATAAATATATATTATATTAGATAAATTCAAAACGATAAAAGAAAATCGATCATTTGATCTCCTTTCTAAAATACTTGTTGCACCAATTCAAACAAAAATCAATATTTTTAAAAAAATTGAAGTATTTTTAGATTGATTGACAAGGTAAATTGGAGACATCTAAAAACTCAAATGGAGTCTTACTAGGAAATCTCTTGCACCAAATTGGAAGAAGAAAAAAAGAAAAGAAATTAGGTAAAGAAAAGGATAAGTATGACCAAGTTTTAATGGACCCAAATTAAAATCTTTTGAATATTAGTAAAAAGTTAGTAATGGAAAAAGAAGTCATCTGCAGAAAGATTTTTCTTGATTTGATTAATAATAATCCTTGTCATTATTATTGTCTCCTTTTATAAGCTTGGTAAGAAAAGGACTACTCAATAAAGCAACAAAAAATAAAATTATTTTTTTTCAAAAAAAAAGAAAAAAAAGAATGTGTAAGTGTATCTATTGGTTTGAATATGGTTAGGCAATGAGTGAGATAGACAAAACAAAGGTAACACAAATCATTGGATGACATATATAATAATAGGAGTTGAACTTTCTATTTAGGTGATTAGGTCATGTCATTGTACCTTTCTGGCCACATATTATTACTTATTATTTATAATTATGTGTTAATTAAAGGATTAATTTGTGGGGTTAGAGAAGAGGGCCATGGTCGGTCAAATATTATACATTATAAATTATGAAACTTGATTTTGTCATCTCCCACATATTTATTTTTTAATTTTTAATGTGTGTGTGTTTAAATTCTAATGTTAAAAATATTTAAGCTTTTGAAATAATATAGTATAATGACACTGATGTTTTGATGTATTTGGGATTATCATTGAATTATGTGTATTATTTGTCTCCATTAAGTTGTTCTCTCAAATGCCACCTATTGTACCATTTAGACAGTGTTGTTAGATTAAATATAATATTTAATAATTATTTTAATAACAATAAATATTGAATTTTGTGTAATACTTAATTTGTTTGTGATAAATTTTTTATTCAAAATAATTAAGTTATTATTTGATAATCTTATTTTTCATCTATCCTTCTTTTTCTTTTTTTGACATGTTTCTACTTTGCAACCTATTTTTCTGAATTTATTTTACTAAATTATGATAATTCACGTGAAAGTTACTTTTCTTTATTTAAAATACCCAAATTTACTCAACCATTTTAGGTAAATTCTACATTTAAGGATTATAATAGGTTACCCATTTAGTTATTTTATCGACCCACCTCACTTGGACCACCAGCTAAAACAAAATTGCATTGGGTATGCATTGCCTGTCATATTATGAATTATAATCGATTTTTTTGCTTGGTATTAAATAAGGCTACTATATATATATATATATATCATTTTCTATAACGTCTAATAATGTTTTTAAAGGAATAATTGTTGTTTTTCGCACTCCACTAAATTAAAAAATAGCTGTTTGTTCCTCTAAATTTTGTTTGTTTAATATGTATTTGACCGAATAGAAGAAAATTGTTTTTTAATCTTTAAATAGCTATATCCTTCAAATAATTCATAAGTTATTATGATGAATTTTTATATAATCTAGTCAAATATAATATTTATTAAATTAATATAGCATTAAATAAAATAATTTTGTAATAACTAATAACCATCCAAACAGAGTATAATTGGCTAGTACAATTATCCTTTTCATTTCTAATTAGGAGGCCCACATATATAGCAAGAAGTATATGCCTCAAATTTATTCGCATTTTTGGCAAGAAATTTGAATAACGCATTTAATTAAATATTAAGTAAATTATCTAGAAGAAGATTATAAATCAATTCTCACATAATACATTTCTCAACTATTTAAAAAAAAAGTATTCACATGTTTGAACACATCCATTAAGTCTGAAAAAATTGGTGTATTATGAAGGGTGGTGGGGACCAAAAACATAGAATTGTATTTGTTGGAAATCAAATATAATTAGTCAGACATTATAATGAGAAACATTGAAACTTTTTATATTAAAGTGGTTAAAATGTAAATATT
>CM040618.1:113398726-113413159 GCA_022817965.1 Solanum lycopersicoides
TTTTGAGTATACCCTTATTAGCAATCTGTGAACCTTTAAAGCTATAGATAATATCATTTGGTTCCGTTTTAACTGTTAACACCCAAGAATATTTGATTGTAATATTACCATGTGATAAAGGAACTATTTCTTTGCCTGTCATGTCAAACAGCCATCTTAAACTTAACTCGACAACTAGGATTAACATTTGCTTCTGCCACAGTTTTAGGTATTGGGACAGTGGAAATCTTTGTCACGGAAGTGTTTTAAAGTTCATAAACGGTGAAATTTAGTAAGTTATTCTTTTCAATAAGGATAATCTAATAAGTTATTAATAAGATGAAGACTGCAAGTGGATTGAGTACATAATCAAAGGGCAATTGGAAGATTAGCCTCATTCATAATGAGTAGTTGATGAATGATCTTCAATCAAGAAATAAGTCGTAGGAGCAGTCTGTATATCTGTATCATAAGAGGAAAAATCAATTGGGTTTAGCAAAGGAGTAAGCTCAAAGAGGATTCTTTGGAATAGGAAAATAAGACAATCAGTTCTCTTGTAATAGAAAATACACAAGGAGAAGCCTTAAGTTAGCTTCATCATTGCTGGCAATACAAATTAGTATTAAAAAGCAGTCAGAAGGTTGTGAAATTTTCGGCACATATTGTGACAAGAACTCTCTGAGATTTTTCTAGTTTGATGACTAGATGCAACTGTTGTGAAAGATGTTTAAGATGAAAAGTCCAATAGGATCTCTGCTTTCAACACTATAAGCTAGGAATAACTGCTTGCTTTCAACTTTCCGTCCATTGATCCCGTTTAGTTTCCTTTCTGTTTTAAGGTTTCAATTGAACTGTCAATAACAACATACCTAGTGAAATCCTCCTACAGGTGAGGTCTGGGAAGGATAGAATGTACCCAGACCTTACCACTATTTCGTGGAGGTAGAGAGGTGGTTTCCGATTGAATTGTCAATAGTGCATTTCAATTAGATATATTCATTTTCTAGGCAAACCAAATGAGAGATAATAGGAGTTGTTTGTTTGAAGAAATTTATGCAAAAGGAAAACATGTTTGGATATTTGTAGTTCTTAAAAAAAATTGTTAGTGAAAGGATGAAAAAAAACTTTTCTTTGAGAAGTACCATTTCTTTGAAATAATGTGAACATGTTTTGAAATTATACTTTCTCAAGAATTTGAATATTTTGCATTAATGGGTCGAATAAGTGCTTATCTTTTGTCGATATAAGACTTCTAATCTTATTTGACATGTCACATATCTACTCTTACGAGCATTGAATCCGTCTTCGATACCAGGCCTGGGGGTGTGTCAATGTTTCAGTAGTTTATATTGAAGCGGATGGAAGAATGATGTTACGGAATGCTTTCTCGAATTTCTCAACACGAATTCAAATTTTAGTCAGGATGGTTTTTAAAAAAAAAAGGAAGAATGGCAAGTCATGTTTTAGAATATTATAAGAGTAGATTCACAAAATTACTCCTTAAATGGTGTATCGATTTCTTTATGAAAAATGCCCACTATGGAAATGTTCGTTTTGAATATGTTTCCATGAATTCCTGGGAATATGTAGCTTTTGTTGTTTGACCGTTACATCGAAAATATTCGAGTACAATATTAACTAGGACTTCATCACATATTCCCAAAACACAAACACCTGATCGATGCTACTGTATCCTCTTAGAATAAGAAGAAAATGAATAAAGGGTGTGTTCGGCACAGAAGAAGATATTTTTTTAAGAATTGGGGGTAGGGCATCATGAGGATAGGAATCAAATTCTTATGAACAAGGTGAAAGTTTATGTAGTCAATCAACTGAGCCTTTTATGTTTTCCAATTTTGTCTGTTTGGTTGGTCCAAAAAATTGAAAATATATTTTCTAGGAAAACAAGTTCTTTTAAAAAAAATCCTCTTCACCCTTCAACACGCTTTATTTCACTCCTGCTCACCATTTCAATACTCATAATATTTGTCTAGATTATTATTGATTATATACAAATACGTCTATAAAAAAGATTTATTTTTTATAAAAAATTAACAAACACAAGAAAATAAATAAATAATTGACTTATTTTTCTTCCTACGGAGCACACTCAAAAACGAAACTACATTTGGATTATTAACCAACTTTACGTTAAATAATTACAAAGTACTGATTACTAATTAACGCTGAAGAAACAAAATAAATGCAAATAGATGAAAAGGAATTAATAAGGAAAAACTTACATAATTAAACAACCTAACTAGAATATTTACTCAATTTGGTTAAAATTTTAAAAAAATTACAATGTCTATCCAACATTTTTATTCACCAACAATTGGTCACTCTCTTATTCGCTCGCCTCTTTCCCCCTCTTTCTCTCCCTTCTCATCAACGTTCTTGTGAAAAAACTTATAATTATGATGTGTGTCTGAGGTGGGATTTCTTGGATAGGTGGAAAATTTGAGAGAAATCGAAATAAGCTTATGCGTATATAATCAGACACATGCTCTCATCAAAATGATATTAAACACATAGATAGAGTCATCGAATTTGATACAAGTTTAGGTATATATAATCATATGCATGTTTCCATATTCTATTGGATACACTCGTAAAATTTGTTATCAGATATACTGATATGTTCAATTGTGAAACTCAGATATATAGAAGAAAAGAGAGGAAATAGGGAGAGAGACGAGTGAGAAAAACAATGTATCTTAAATATAATTTCATGGAGCGTAAGATATTATACTATAAAAGTAATCTTTGGCAAGCTATACGTAATTTTTGAAACAAATCATTTCATTAAGTAATTAACACCTATAGTATTTCTCAATCAATAATAATCGAAACTTTTAAAAAATAAAAGGATCATTTGGGCCATCTCTCTAAGTTGGCTCTATAAAGATGAAAAGAACAGTAACTAGCCCAGCTCATGATTATGGGAAACATCTAATCTTTTTATCCAAATAATAATTGTCAAATTTTTTTCTAATATAACTTTATCGGCCCATCGATTTTATTCGATCGATAACTTAGAAATCTTTTTTTTTTTTTTTTATAATGGGTTGTTGCCATCAAAGAGTTGACATGTAATATTTTTGGATAAAATTTGCCCACCAATAAGCAACATTATATTGGATATCTTTGTGAAGAAGTTGTAGTTGTTGGTTTTGTTTGTTTCAAAAAGAGACATTGTGATCGTCAACTTGTTTTCCCCTTTACATGTATATTCATGTCATCATCATCCACTATACAAGTAAACTCAACTTTTTATTATTCTCTGTTGTTCATGTTCATATGTACACATATGCATTACGAGTTTTCGATGAATCAAGTCGCATAAAATATTTTTATTTTTTTGAATTTAACTGTAGATATTTTTAAATATAGAATCCGTTATATCCTTAAAGTTATAGACTCATTTCTATTGTATTTATTATGATTTTTATGATCTCTAAGCTGATTTGATAATGTAAAAATTATTTTATACCATCTATTAAAGTTAATAATCTCAAAAGTAATGGATAATGCATCAATGTATATCATGTTCCCCAATAAGGATTGTGTTGTAGTAGTAAGTATTCATTCATTCTTAACCAGTGTTTTTGAGTTTTTAGTTATGATGTTACCTTTATTAGGAAACACTTTACCCCTAATATGGAACTTTCTGAGTAAATTCAAATTTAATCGAGCATATTGAATGGAAAGAAAAAGTGATATGTTTTGATCTTGTAGGTTGATTATATATGACTTCTAATTGTTTACACAATCCATTAGGTGTCTTATACACTTGTATTTAGCAAAACATAGGTTATATTAGATAAACTAGTAGTAGCTAATAACATAATGTTGCTCCATAAAACCCTCCCAAAAAGAGAAAATTGATTTGAGATGGAAATATTCTTTCTATGTAGTAAATGTAGGGACAATAAAAAGGGAGAAATGTTGTGAGGACCATATAATTATATATAATGATAGTGATGATGAGGAAGAGGGGGAGGGGACTGACAAAGAGGTAAAAATGGCTTTTTTATTTCTTTTGATGATTGTATAAAAAGATATCCACGTGATTATTGACCCCACCACATTTCTCACACGGGACTACCTTCTCTACTTCACTCTACACGACGATAGAATTTACTCGTTTTTAATCAAATATTTCAATTTTAAATTTCTTTGAATAAATAATCATTTTTGTCATATTAAGAGAATATATCAAACTTATCAAAAATATTTTCATACTTTAAGTAAACTCATCATTTGAAGCTTAACTAGTCCAACAATTTTTTTAAACTAAAATATTAAATTGATAATTAATTCTATCAGTGTTCAAGTATAATTCATATTAAATACTAAAAAATATTGTGAATTTTAAGAGTAAAAAAGCTTTATCATTATTCATTACGTCATAATTTTTATTTATATGTATGATAGATTCATGCGTTGATGAATTCCGCTAAAAAGAGACAAAGCAATAACGAGGATTGACCGGGAGTCACGCGTGCCTTACGACTGCTGACCTGACTTTCTCTATTATAATTATTGACTTTTCCTTTTCTAATCTCTGGGGTTATAATTCCTCTATTCACCTAATCTTTCGTGAAATATAAGTTGCTTGAATTTTAAAAAAATATTATCGTATTAAATTGGATTTTTAAAGATATATTATCTTTTAAAATATTTATTACGTACACAATACTCTTTTTGTTTTTAATTATTTGTTCATGTTTATATTTTTATTTGTTCCTAATTATTTGTTTATTTTGATAAATGATTAAAAAAATACATATTATACTCTCAATTAATTATTTTAAAAAAGTAAATTTTTTTAAAAAAATTAAATTTTTTAATTCTACTTCATAACTAATAGGGGTAGAGTGTAAATTTACTGTGTTAATTATTATTTTTCTTAATAGGTGTGTCTGTGAATAACTAATTAGAGATAGGAAAAATAATTTTTTTGAAAAGTATGAACATGATGGAATGAAATTATCAAGCTTTGATAATTGCAACCTCAAACAAACAATTATTAATAAATATACATTCTATGTATGTAATCATCATGTTAGGATGAAGACTCTATCTCGAAGGAAAGGTCAAACCTCTAATTAACTTGTATTGAATTTCAAATTGCACTGAGAATGACCATCAATTTACAATATTCTTTAAATATATTTTTTCATCATTATAAAAAAAAGGACCAAAACTCTTTTTCTCATAATTATTGAACATGTTATATGTTTATGTTTATTGTAGAAAATAAGTTAACTTGACATCAGAATGAAGTAATTTTTATGTATATATTATATAAAATAAATAAAGAATTAAAATAATTTTAAATTAGTAGTCCACAAGTTGGTAGTCCGAATATTCTAATGATTGCAAATGTTGGAGAGCTGTCTCCTTCCTACTTCTCTGCATCAAATACTACTATTAAAGTTCTCTTCTCACAACTTTTGCTTTTTCCCTGTATTATTACCAATATATATACACTTTCAAATATACAAATATACTTTCTAGTTTAGCTTCTCATATTTATATTATAAAAATGTACTAAATAGCCCTTAAATTTTATTTAAAATTAAATAAAATATATACATATTCTATTATGTAAAACACAACACGAGACGTTTGTATTAACATATTTAATGTATTATATATCGTATACAAGAAGAGCATTTTTTTCAAAAAAAAAAGTTTTATTTATTTTTTGTTCATCACGTCAATGAATTTTTAAAGCAAATAAATGATCAATAAATATCGTTTTAATAAAAAACAAACGACATTTTTAAAAAAATCAACAATTCATATTCAAAAAAAATTATAGTAGATTGATAAATATTCTTATATTATTACCAATATATATACACTTTCAAATATACAAATATACTTTCTAATTTAGCTTCTCATATTTATATTATAAAAATGTACTAAATAGCCCTTAAATTTTATTTAAAATTAAATAATATATATACATATTCTATTATGCAAAACACAACACGAGACGTTTGTATTAACATATTTAATGTATTATATACCGTATACAAGAAGAGCATTTTTTTCAAAAAAAAAGTTTACTTATTTTTTGTTCATCACGTCAATGAATTTTTAAAGCAAATAAATGATCAATAAATATCGTTTTAATAAAAAACAAACGACACTTACAAAAAATCAACATTTCATTTTCAAGAAAAATTATGATAGATTGATTTATATTTTTATCAAACTTTTCTAGTTTGAGCACTACAAACTATATAAAAATTATTTTATTTTTAATATAAATATCGAATACAGTTTTTAAAATATCCAAAATTTGTATAATTATTGGGCCCACAGACATTTACACAATCTAGAGATTTAGTAATGTTTGGATTTTGCATATTCCATTGAGTTCACGTGGGGTTTGCTTGTTTTACTCTAATGATCACGTGTTATTCTTGACTTTATTAATGAACTTCACGTGATCCACCTCATTTTCTTAGTCACTATCCTAACTTCTTTTTCTTTTAATTCAAAATATATAATATACGGTCCTAAAATTTGTTCTTCGTTAAAAATCATCTCTTTAACGAAAAAAAAAAAAAACGTTAAAATGTTAAACTTAGTAAAGTTCAAGAATAAACTTTAGGAATTTTTATATACACCCCAACATAATACTTCCCATTAGTTAAATTTATGTTTATTTTAGAAAAAGGCTTAAATATATTATCGAATTTTTAATAAAGGTTTATTTATATCATTAATTAAAAGTTTGGTTCATTATGCCATTAACGTTAAAAAAA
Source organism: Solanum lycopersicoides (assembly GCA_022817965.1). Taxonomy (NCBI): domain Eukaryota; kingdom Viridiplantae; phylum Streptophyta; class Magnoliopsida; order Solanales; family Solanaceae; genus Solanum; species Solanum lycopersicoides. The sequence goes on from CM040618.1 coordinate 113,405,491, forward strand.
ATACTCATTCATGCTATTATTTTTTAATAATGGTTTTTGCAAATCCATTTTTGATACGTAATCAATTATAATTTCGATTAATTTTTAAAAAATCATAATTCTGAAAATTGATTTTTTATTAAATAAATTGATGATGTGCCAGAATTACAATTGGTCACGTCATCAATTTATTTAATAAAAAAATTAAAATTCTGAATAAAAATTGATTTATTCTTTTTTTTATTAAAAAATTTGATGACGTGATCGAATTATAATTGGCCACGTGTCAAAATTGGTTTTGCAAAATTATCGTTAAAAATAATGGCATGAATGAACTTTTTTTTAACGGTAATGACATAAATGAGTCAAACTTTTAACTGATGACATAAATAATTTTTTTTTTTAAATTCACTGACTATTTGAGCCTTTCCCTTTATTTTATTTTAATCTGTCATAAAGTTTGATAATAAATAACTTATAATTTTAAATATGTTATTAAATTAAAAAAATATCAAAAAGAGAAAGAATGAAACATTTATTTTTAAACAAGCTAAAAAATTAGACAAATAAGTTGAGACAAAAATAATATATTGAATTCATTTAGCCATATTATTCGTTTATACTTGCAAATCAATTTTTCTTTTGTTTATAATACTTATCCATACAGTATATAAAACTTTATACACTACTATATACTCCCCGTATATAATATATCAACTCTGTCTAACCGTATATAGGTAGTATCTATACACATTTTTATATTTTTGTAAAGAAAATCTATACTTATATGAAAGTTGAGTTTCGTCTTATATAAATTTCAACCACAAAAATTCACAAACAATAGTCCAATCATCATCAAATAATTAACTTCAAATTTTAATCACAATTTTAAAATGGCATATAAAACAAATACAATCATCCATTTGTCAAAGATCTCAAGAAATGAGTTTTCATATTTTCTTTTAATCAAACAATGAAATTTTAGATTTTTTTATTTTAATTAACCCAATAATATTTAAATCTGTGGTGATAAACATGAATCATTGAAAAAATTATAAAGCATACAAAAAACAATAAAGGAATTATTATTTTTCTCCAAAAGTGTTTTTTATATTACATATAATATAATGAGCTATATAATATAATGAGCTAAATAGGGTAAGGTATGAAATATGGTTTCATTTTGGAAATAAATTTTGGCCAAGTGAAATGGAGTGTAAAAATATCTAAATTTTATCCTTTAGTTGTTGCGGTCTGCGCATATATAAAAGGGAATTCTCCTAGCCAAGGGCATAAGAAAAATGTTGGTTATGATTTCGGTTGAACTCACTAAATTTGATTTATTTTAAAATTAAAAAAATATATATATTATTTATTTAAAAATTAATGACTTACATAAAATTTTGCTTTTGCGAACCACTAAAACTACAACAAAGTGTAAAGATAGAGTCTTTTTTAATATAGGATAACAGTATTCTATATTAACATAATATATGGCCTAGAAGTAAAACATTTTTTTAAAATAAAAAAGCTTGTAAAAAATCATTTGCTCTATTTAAATTGCTTATCTAATTTTAATTTGACATACTCTTTAAAAAATATTTTTTTCATAATTTTTAATCTAAATTATATAAAATATATTAAAAATATCTTTTAATTACTTTTGAACTTGTAACTCTATAAAAAAACTATTATTTTTTTTAAAAAAAAGCAAATAAGTTAAAATGAATCCTACGTGTAATACATATTGTTTCTGAACAAACGCCAAAAAAAAAAAAAAGGAGTTGGAAAGTACGAAAAAAGAAGAAAAGAAAAAAAGTTCATTGGAAAAAACAAAAAAATAATAATAAAGTAAAAAAAAGATGTTCGTATCTTCATGGATATTTTCAAAAAAAAAAGAAATTATAGATGCACCCAAACGCAGTAACCTTTTATTTGCTTTTTCCTTTCACAAGTCAAACTAAACGTCATCTCTCTCTCTCTCAAATCTTCTTTCATGCAAAGTCAAATCACGCATGCCCTGACAATACAACACTTGAAATTCCCTTTTTAACCTTTCTATTAACCTACTAACAATGCCCTGTATTGTCTAATAATAGGGATAGAAATGTCAATTTCGATTTTCTGGGCTCTAATTAATCTCCTTCAAGATTTGTAGCAGAGAAGCTATTAGGATCTTGTGGTAGAAGGGGACTCTGATACAAATCATTAAACAGTTTTTTTTAGTGACAGAATGTTATTGGCCCAATAAAATATAATAATGTTACCAATAATAGGTTCATCTTATTAACTTCCTACTACCCCTTCATTAAATTTTAGGCAACAAATTATTAAATTAAATTGATTGAAGATTTATCAAAAATAATTTTATTATATATTTCTTATAAAATAAAGATATAATCATTATATAGTGAGTAATTAGAGTTTTTATTATACTTCTCAATCATTATCATTATATGATTAGTAGGTTTAAAATTTATATATTTATATAAATAAGAATTAAATAATTAATACTCCTTATATGTACGTATGTAATTTTTTATGATTTGTTTATACTTTTTATCTTCTTCACACCTTTGCTAGGTGGAGTTTTTATATTGATCGAAGTGTGTTATTGTTGTAGTATTCGACACAACTACTAAGCGAGCTCACACCTTGTTACTCCTAGAAAAAGGTTGGACACACGATCTTAAAATTAAAAGTAAAAAATACTTATCAATCGAGCAACACTCTCTTGTCATGTTAACTCGAAGATATAGCCTTTTTCTTCGACTATGTATTTCTATCAAGTAAGAGTCTAACAATATTTCTCTTTTACATGTTAGAAAAATAAATAGATAAAGAAAATTCATTCATTTTTCGCTTTTCCACTTGGTGTTTAGAGTTTATATTGGAGGTTCGATTAAATTTAAATAGGATATTATCGGATTTATACGAGAGGTGATACTTCCAATAAGAGTTTTTCCATATACAATATTCAAGTTCAAAACTTATGATAAAGATGAAACAGTTTCACTAATATACCAAAAACCTGATTTCTTTTTCTGCTTTAATTCTTAATTATGGGAAGACAAATGATTGTTCAACATTTAAAGAAAACAATGTTGCAAAAGAATAAAAGGGAAAAAAAAGAGTACTATACAATCACAATAATTAATGAATTGGATATCCACTCCAACAAATTCATTAAAAAAAAAAGCCGTTGAAGAGTAAATAATACAGCTGCTTAAAAAAAAATTGAAGTAATAATTTCATATTTATTAAATATGTATACATGCATGTCGTGCAATTTATTAATTGTATCAAAAAATGAATAATGTTATACTTTTGGTATCATTTGCAATTATTGAAAAACCATACATGTTTCACTAGTAGGGAAAAGGTGATGTGATCTCATAATTAAGAGACCTTCATGTTTCAACTAATCTCATTTTTAACCCTAAACTTCTAAAAAATGTAAGTTTTCTTTTTTTCATCCTAAAATAAATATTTCCTGTAGAAAAAAATATTAAAATGAGTTTTTAATTCAAAAATTGCATTACTTAAATGTATAATTTCAGGTCTTGAAAAAATGATTCTGAGATTAAATAAAATAATATTAGAAGTAAAATTTTAAAATAATAATTACTCCTTCCAAAAAGGTATTTACGTGGCACACATGCAAATAAAGATGATTATCACTGATTGGCAAATTTTGCATTTAATTATTTAACCTAACACACCTGATCATTACAGTTTCATCAACTCAAAAGAATGAACCATTTATTATTCTCAATAAATGCCAAACAAAATCATATAATTCTCCAAAATATGTTGAAAAAAGTAATTGCGTTCTGATTGAAATGGGGTAAAATTGCTTTAACTTTACCTCTTCTTCTAAGCAAAACTAATGCTTCTTTAGTTCATTTTTATCCGTTCATTTAGAAATTTCAAACTTTATACGCTAATTATTTTTAATTATTTATTTATTTTATATTAATATATCTATTAAAAATAATAATAACATAGTGAGTTACCATTTTACTCTATTGATTGTAAAGTTGATAAATTAAAAACTTAAGATTTTCAAAAGATTCTATCTTTTTCAATGTGATTAATTAGGATATAATAAATAAAAAATCTTTTTGTGGACAATAATTAAGAACGAGAAAGTATATTTAAGTATATGGTATATATTTTATTAAAACATTTCTACTAATTAATATATAAATAATTAATAAAAAAATTACCAATGGAAACATAGAAGTTTCCATCATTGTGCCAACAACAGTGCAGATAAAATTTATTCCTTGGGGAAAATTCAAACTTGTGACTTTAATACGTGAAACAAATATTATTTTGAATAAGAATAACTCGGAAGTTATGGCTTAAATATGTGACATTTGAATATGTCATTGACATTTCATGAATATAATGTGACATGATATCTCACCGATATATTTACCATTCTTCGATCATCGATCAATAAGAATATTATTAAATAAGAGTATATATTTATTAAAATAATATTTTGATCTCATATTTTTTATTTTCATACTTTTTTACTTTTATGGTATTAAAAATATTATTTTAAAAAATATATATTTTTATTTAATAAAACTCCTATTGATCGGTGATTGAAGAATGGTAAATATATCTGTAACGGTGAGGTATCATGTCACATATACATTTCAACATGATGAATATATATTGATGACAAAGTTCCTTAAATTTATATGAAATCATATCTATAAAAAGAACTTCAAAAAATATTGAAAAGAAAATTATCTAACTAAATCGAATATATATTTTTCGTTGTATTCGAAAATAAATTTTAAAATTAAGATATTTGAGTTTGAATTTGATACGAGATATTAGTATCATTTGGTATTCATGATTTATAGGATATCAAATTATTTAATTACGAAAAGACATATATCACATGTCCATTTCTCATTATTGGTACAAATTTAAAGAGAAAGTAAAAAAATTAAACATAAACAACTCAAATCCCCATATACACATTTAGTATGATGTTTTCTCTCTTCTCGATTTTCTATTATGTCGTACATTCAAATGAAAAAATAGAAATAATTAAAGCAACAAAATTAATTTTGTAAATCAATTGACTACAATTTCGATGCGACGTTTGATTACCAACTCTCAAATTACCTACTTAATAGTATTTAAAAACTCCAAGTCAGATATTTTCTACTGCATTGTAAATTTGTTATCGAGTGGAACAGCAACAAATGATGGCAGAATTCTATGTTGAATTTATATGCATTATGATGAAGAAAAAATCATTATGTTGATGGCAGTGTAATGACCCATTCATATTTGGAGATACCATCAATTTGTCTATTTGCAATCATTTTATTTATTTTTTTCCAAACCGACAATCTCTCCTTTTTTTAAGGAAAAAATAATAATGAGCTCATTACTTAATTATTGACGTTCAAGTTTTTGAAGTGATATACTGTAGAGTAAAACCAAATCTAGAATATAATATTTATTTATTTTAAAGAAATTATTGAGTTCAAATAATTCGATAGTAAAAAATATATAACGCAAAAAGTAAAATTATTTTTTATGTGATAAATACAAAATTAAATAACCAGCTGTGATATTTCCCGCCTTGAACCTAGTAGTTCATGTGATAGTTCAATGTGTGCATTTTGATGTGTTTCAAGTTATTTAAGACATCTTCATATACAAAAGTCACAAGATTTTCATGAGGAGAAAGTTGTTGCAAATTAAATGTAGTAGATATATAGACATTGAGATTTCTCGGATTTTACAAGACGCGTATTATAAAATATATTCGATTTTAATTAAATTTTTTGATGATTATTCTACTTTAAATCTTATCTTATGGTCCATATAAATCTTATCTTTGATAGAGTGTATAAGAATAATGTTAAATAGAGTATATTAATAATGCTTGTATTAATTTACGAAGATACCCTTCACTATTTTATTTGTGATTACAATTTATTTTCGATAAACATAAATTTCGATGCTATCAACTCCTTCTCAATCAAAAAAATAAAAACTCTTTAATCAAAAGTCTCTGATTCGAATATGAATATATAAAAATCTTTGATAAAAAATATCTATACCTAATGAATAAGTCTTACACCGTACACGATACAAATTTAAAATAATCAAATTTTCATCTAAATATCGAATATCAAATAAATTTTTTTTAGAAAATTAAATGTAGTAGATCTCATCGGAGTATCACTTTATATTTCAAAGTCATACTTGTTGCAGAGCATTTAAAAAGGTACTAGTTCTGTATTTTCGATCTCTTTCTATCTCAAAACAAATGTTGTTCGTCATATATTTTTAAAAAATTATTTCATAAAATAACTACTCCTATATTTTAGCAATTGAAACAGAAATTAGTAATTATATTTAATATATCCTTATATTTTAAAAAAAGATTTCCTTAATAATATTTCATTCTCAAAAAACATTTAATAATAAATAAAGATAGCTTCATAAACTGTATAATATTTATTATTTTTTAATAGATGTGAAATGAACTATAACTATAATTTAAATTGAAACCTAGGAGATGTTAACTAGAATAATCATAAAATTATTTTCGTGTGACGAATGAAATTAATATTAAAATGAGATAGGTTCCTCCTTTTTGAATTTCTTTTTAAAATACAAAATTATTCGTGTCGAATGACTTTTTCAATTTAATTTATATGTGACATAATTTTTTAGTAAAATTTTATTTGGTAAAAAAATCTAGAGAAGTGTATTCTTTTGTTTAAAACTTTATTTATTTTAAGAATAAAATTGAAATATTTGTAAAATTTTATGATATTTCTTAAATTTTGTTCCTTATTAAAATTGAGTTGAGTAATAAGGTGAATTGTATAAGGAACAAAAACTCTTTGTTTGAATAGAGTGGAATGGAGTATATATTATAATACCAATAATAGAAATGATGAAAACTCATTGGAGTAATCATTTTGAAAGTAAAATATAATATATTGTACGTTCATATATTTTTCTGATGGAAAGACAACTTTATTTTCGAAAATCAAGAAGAAAGCCATATAAACCTATGGATTGAAGAAGAATGTATAGTAGTAATTAAGAGAGTAAAATGTTGTTGGACTAATAAAAAACACAGTAAAACAGGATTTGATTTGACCTCTGCCTGCCCCCCCGTTGTTCTATTTTGGGGCCTATTAGTAAGTATTAATATGGCGTTTGAATATGTGATATAAAATTATAATATAAAATAATGAGATAAAATTTATATAGAGATGTGTAATTTTGTTTCATGATTTTAAAATATGAGATAAAATTTCATATTTTTTAAAATAATGATTTAAAAATTTTAAATCAAGATTTGAGATATTTTAGATAAAAAATATTCTACAAATTTATATTTTGAAGAAACAACCTCACATATATCTACTAATCATGTATTTTGTAAGTATATAAAATTTCTTATTCATATCATTATCTTTTAAACCATCTATATCTTATATATTGATTACTCTTTATATCATATAATTTATTATTACTTAAATAAGTAATGTTTATCAACTCTATTTATCAACCAAATTGGCAACAAAGACTCAAACTACATTGTTGGTTCATCTTCTCAATCATATGAATGAGAAATTCAAGTTTTATGTGAGAGAATTGTTTATACTACGTGGAAGGACTATATTATAGA
>CM040618.1:113414113-113511613 GCA_022817965.1 Solanum lycopersicoides
GTTTATAATTACAGAAATCCCTCAAATTGATACAATAATATAAAATGCTGATACATAAATTTAATACGTGAGATACATTGATCGTTAAGTAAGATACATTACATTTTATTACATGATACACTAATCTTATGTACATTTTATACATGACACAATAATCTAATGCGCGAGATACATTAATCTGATGCAATACATTAATCTGATGCGTGAAAATGATGATTTTGGAAATTTTGAAAATATAATAAGGAATAATGATAATAAGAAACTTAAAGATGATTTCTGTCATTTATCCTTTTTAATATTAGTTGAGATATGAAATAGCTAATGAGACGTGTTAGATATGTATTATTTATTTATTTTATTTGGCTAAATTGCTGCTTAATACGCATTGCACTGTGATATTATACGTTTATATTATAACAAAGGCTATTAGTGACAAATAAACGACTTAAGACATTATCTCTGATACATTAAAACAATAATAAATAAAAAATAATTACTTCTTCGTTTTAAAATAAGTGAATTATTAAACCTTTATCATAATTTAAAATAAATAAATTGTTTAAAGTTCAAGTTATTTTCTTTTTTTTTTACCTTTTATTTACATTTTCTAGCTCATAGTTTCAAAAGAATTAATTGTTCGTATTACTAAAATAAATATTTTGAAAAAATTATATTTTAATAATAATTTGACAATAACTTATGGACAGAAGTGGAAAATGGTATTCAATTTACTTGGTAAATCTTTTTTCTTGATACAATAGGTGTATATTTGACTATTGAGAGTTATTGACTTTAAATTATTTATATTTTTAAAATTCATTAGAAGGACAAAAGTGGAAAGTGGTATTGAATTTAAATCTGCATTGAATTACTAATTTATTAATTTTGAAATGGAGGGAGTATTTAATTAGATATGATTAATTCCAGTCAATAGTCATTAGTAATACATGTAGTTCACTAATTACAATTTGTTTTATTAGGTGTCAGTGAAGGAACAATTACAAATACGAAGAATTACACATTCAGCTGCGGATCTAAAAGCTGCAAATTTTTGAATCTCAAAACTTTAATCGCCCAATTCTCTCTGCCCAAACCAAAACCCTAGCATTTTCCAGTGCTTTTGTTTTGGTTAAATTCTTTCAATTTTTGGGTGTATTTATCTACTTCAATTTCACTCTGTAACGGCCGATAATGGAGTTTGGGAGGAAGAGAAGAGGTGGCGGTGCTTTCGGTAGCAGTGGAGGCATGAAGAAATCAAGAGATGGTTAGTTTTTTCTTTCTACGTCTACTTCATTTTCTCTAATTGTACGCCTTTTTTGTTGTAAAAGCGACGAGTTTTTTTCCTAAAAGTGATCATCTTTAGAGTTTTCGGAGTTGTTTCACGTTACAGTAAAGGTGAGGTGATTTTGGACTAAAATTGGGTTATTTGCAGCATTCTACTGTGTGAAACTGTGAATAGTTTGATCTATTAAATATATTGGTAATTGCTATTGTCACCGGAAATTATGAACTAAGGAGAAATATTTTATCTTTTGTAACAGAATCAGAATCCTTTACGACTGGTGTAGGAAGCAAATCAAAGCCATGCATGAAGTTTTACAGGTTTCATGCTTCATCTATTAAAAACAAGTTTTCTCAATTTGATTCATTTATGTTAAAATGTTTTGTAATGCTTGAACCATAACATTTGGAATAACAAGCTTGTTAGGGTAAAAGAAAAATCCAGATGTTATTGGAGCACTACCTATCATGTCATCGTAAATGTAAAAAAGAAGCCCCAGGGTTTAGTTCAAGTAGCAAAAATTGAGGGACTTGTGAGTTGTGGCTTAGGTCACAGGTTTGAGCCTTGTGCCTGCAAACTAAGCATGGTATTCAAGTGGAGAAGGGTAGAGGGGAGGGCCTGCTATCCCCTAGTTTAGAAGGCTGCTGTTGGTCTTAAGGGTTGGCCCTAGACTACGCTCATAAAAATAAAAAGATAGAAAAAAGGGAAAGAAACAAGCAGTCTTTACCTCTGCGTCTCCCGACATGGGAGACATTTTCAATCAGCTGTATTTACTCACAGGTTCCCTATAGAAAATTTCTATACCATTAAGGATGTTCAAGCCAAAGTGTTGGATCAAGCACTGTTTATCTAGGATATGTCGTGGGAAGATGTTTTTCAAGTTTGAGGTTGAGTGTGGATGTGTGTAAATAGAGCCTGAAGTTGATACTCGTCAAACTTCCCATATTTTCTATATAATTTCTGTTAAACCTAATCTTTATTACTGTATTCTCTAAGTCTCTATAACTAGTATGCCTGTGTTGTGAGCTTCTAGCAATGCATATTGTTTTAGATTACATGCTAGGTTTTAGCTACTGGACTAAATTAGCGACAATGTTCTCTAATAGAACCATAACTGTCTGGTAGCCAACTAGACTGATAGTACTGGAAGTCATGAATACATCTGGGATTCTGAGGGTGGTATATGAACTTAGTACAACTGTTTTCCTCATTTTAATTATTCAGTGATTGTAGTGTTTTGTATTGTTGGTCGAACTGATCAATTTATTAATACCAAAAAAAGTGCACATTACAAAACCAAGTGCTGACCACTTACTTCTCATACTAAGATTGTAGTGTTTTGGCTAACTGTTCTTTATCGTACAATACAAGCATTAAAAATCCAACTTCTTCAATAACGACAAGAAGATTAAACAATAAACTTTCTTTTCGTAGCCAGCTAATATTGTTAACTGAAAAGTCCATAAATGGTATATGGACAAAAAGATACTGTCGTTAGAATGTTAACTTTATCAAAAAAGGAAGAAGAAATATTGTCGTTGTAGATATGGAGTCTATATGAAATGAGTGTAGTGTTTAATGGTCAACGGATGTAGGTAAGCTGAACTTTTGTCTGGTAAATACCATTATTTATATCATTCCAATATGGGGAACACTATTTTATTAAACTTACATTAGGTCACGTATCTACAAATCTGCATGCCAATGTTGGACAATTGTATTATGTTTATAACCTCTCGTGTTACAAACCGTTAGTTATCTTAAGTACTGAAATAAAATTGTTCCTTATGGAATTGATATAAAAGTCACATAGACAACCTTACCTCAACTATTTTGAGGTTATGGTGTGGTCGACGTCATCATTGCTGCTATTGTACCATATATAATAACTAACATCAAACATTTCTTAAATGTTACGTATATGCCAAACATGCAAACCTGGAAGCATCATAACTTTTGTGCTTTTTTTTGTGTGTGTTAGACTATTCTTCATTTGAAATTGTAATTTTAACTCGCCTTTGTGAGTTGTGGTTAATAGATCTGATTTATGTTTTGAGATGGAACGGTTTAGCATCAAGAATTCGATGTAGATGAAGAATGAACCCGGTAAATCTATCTATTTAGTTCAGGCTAAAGTTCCTCGTGTACTTTCTCTTTCCAATTTCAAGTAATACGAAAGCATTTGATCTATGAGCTGATTTACCTGGCATCCAGATTAATGATTCTGGTGTTGGTTTCTCGTGCATCATGCGTTACAATTATGGAATAAGCTCATTTGATATTCATATGGTCATTGTTTAGTGAAAAATATTTTTAGCACTATTACTTGGTATATATTTTCAATTATCTCTCGCAGTCGCAAGTAAGTTCATGTTGAATAGACAGGTTTTTTTAAAGGTGGTAATCTTATTTCAGACAGTAATATTTTCTTTCTAGTGCCATGATATCTTATATGACAATCACTCTATGTAAGTAATAGTAGGTAGTGTTTGCTCAAACAAAGTTACGAGCCTGTAAAATAGGAAGGGAGAAAGCTAATACTTTAAACATGCTGGCGTTTAACAATATTCACCCCCGTGTGTTCTCTTTTGTTGGCTCCATTTGCCTGTCTCTTTGGTTGCTCAGTTTCGCATACACTAACAATCATTTTCTTGATGTGGTGTAGCACTTCTGGATGCTCATTTGGGGCGGGATGTCACTTTCTTCATTATGTTCCTGGCTACACTGCTATGAGCCAGCTATCAAACATGCGTTCAAACCCAGCACCTCCATTTGGAAGGAATAGTGCATCTTTTAGTGATGGTCCTGTCCCAGCTGTGAAATCAAAGTTCTGCAGCAAGTTCAACACTGCAGAAGGGTGCAGGTTTGGTGATAAGTGCCACTTTGCTCATGGCGATATGGAGATTGGGAAGCAAGTGCGTCCAGCGTACGATGATTTCCAAGCCAAAGGTCCTCCGAGTGGGTTCTCCGGCTACCTTGAACCGTCCCAACCTGGTCTAGCTGCTACAAACTTTGGAGCTTCTGCAACAACTACCATTAGTGTAGATGCATCTCTTGCTGGAAACCATAGGGAAGAGTGGTGTGAACTCAAAACACATATGTCGGGTTACTGGTGTCAAGCTCTTTATTAAGGAGCACGAAACGGACACTAACAAAAGAAATGTTGAACTCCAAGGAACCTTTGATCAGATCAATCACGCGAGTGCCATGGTAAGGGAGCTCATATCGAATATCAGTACACCTACAGGCGGGCTGAAGAATGCTGTCCCATTTACTCGAGGTCCTCCTGGCCCTCTTAAAACAAAGATGTGTGCGAATTTTTCAAAAGGTCTGTGCACATTTGGAGAGAAATGCCATTTTGCGCATGGGCCCAGTGAGTTGCAGAAGCCATTGACTTGATTTCATGGCATTCATACTGTGTATTAGCAAAAATATTGCTTGCTTATAGGAGATAGTACAAGGATAAACGTTGAAAGGATACTGTCTGTGCTGTGTTAGTGTAATATATATCCCTTTAGGATGAGGGTTGCCCAGGTATTTCATATCTGTGTATTGGTGACTGGAAAACGCTTCTATTATGTGAGTCCTTAGATAGGATCTTGTTACTGCCGCTTTAGAATAATTGGGCTTCAAAATTGAGAAATGTCAAAAGAGTTCAGTACAATCCTTTTTATCTCTCTTTTTAGCTATGATTACCATGATGGAATATTTAGTATCCCTCTATTATTTGGGAAAATCAAGTTACTACAGTTTCCAAATATATGTTTGAATTATGAAACTATTTGTGAAGTTTTTATGCTTGAACTAACATAAAAAGTTAAATAGTTTGATTATTCGGAACTCGCAAATTAAAATGCAAGGGAGGGAGTAATTCACTTTACGATGGTGGTCCTTCCTCCCTTTTAGTTCTGGATTTGCCAAGTCGCATGATACTATCTGAAAATCAATTATTGTATCGAAGAAATTATAAGACAGAAAAAATTGCCAATCATTTCAAGTTCTGGCTCATCAATGGAACATGTGAACACAAGTCACTGTTACCTTTATCCTGTCGAGCAATGTACTAGGCTAATCTAATTAAGGATTTGCCTCATCATTTTTCAAGCCTTTATTTATCAACAAAACATTTAAAAGCCAAGTTTTAGGTGTGACTCTGACTCCTGTACTTCTCCACAGAAACAAGGCGCTTCAGACAAACTGATTCAACCTGCAATAGTTGAAGAGGGGAAATATCACCCTTGAGCTTTTTAATCCAAGTAAAAATGGAAGGAATTTGGGAAGTTAACGCACTTTTAACCCTTTCAGTTGTACCACACAGCTTTGAGAGAAACATTAGTACTTACCATAAAACACGCGCCAACTTCCCTTTTCCCCAAGCTAGTCCCTTGAACGAAACAGCCTTAATCAGCGTATCGATAAGATGAGCTGCTAGATTTTGCTTGGTGCCTCACCCAACTTTTATCTTCTGTCCTTTGAAATATACGTGGCTTTTTGAAAGGGAATGTTTCACTCCAATCTGGGTGTTGGATTAAATAGTCCCACTGCCTGTAGAAAGAATTTGTTAAAATGATGTCTCACGTGGCTGGCACGCTGACAAATCTGTGATCCTGGAAAGGGATTGAAGTGTCGTAATTGTGGAAATGCTGTAGTACCTTCTTTGGTTATCCACGAAATCTGGAGCCTCAGCAGAAGGAGAGGTGGAACACGTAAGACGGATTTCCTGGTCAGATAAATTCTGTAGCATGAAGGCAATATGCATCTTGCGCATGCCCCTATGGTATAAAAAATGGAGTCTATTAGGAGATACGTTTAAAACATCAAAGAGGCCTAGCTCAAGGGGCAAAGCAAAAACAAAAAAAGTGTGTAACCAAGAGATCGTGGATTTGATGGCAACGTTCTTTTTAATACGAATTGTTCCATTTACCTAGGTTCTATAAGTTGATAGTTAATTCATACTCTTTCTTTTTCCAATGAAATTGGTTCAAGTTCTTGTAAGCTCATCGCAGTTACATGATTGTGCATCTTTAAATTGTTCTCACCATTCATCTAAATAAAATTGAAATAAACAGAAGAAATTTAGATGATAACTTCAAGGAATTAAGACGACAAACTAAGAAATAACATGACAGGATAAGATTTATAAAAAACCCAAAGGTAATGCCAAAAGGAGTTAGTACGAAATCCAGAGTAAGCAGTTTTACCAAGTGCATGGAGCAATCACGAATTGATCAGTCTGAGTATCATATGTCTCAAGTAATCTTCCTTTCCAACTTGGATCCTCAAAAGATGCAGTCACTCGTATTCTCCTAACAACTTCGTCGGGACATCTTGTTGTTGCATCAAAGTTTGCCGGAATAATAGACCCAGTGGCAGTTTCCGCCTGAGCAAATGAATTTGAAAAAAAAAAGAATTAAGAATCTTTATCCAAGAAGATCTGTAGAATACTGAGAAAATTCTGGTCCAACAAATTTGTTTCTGTTGATTGAGGCACACAGAGAATGGGTAGGTAAAACATAATAGCCTGCCTGTGTTCAACCGTACCATTAAGAAATGAAATGAAAACCCAATACCTCTTTCTCCTGGACACGGTAACTAATGTTTACTTTCCATCTATACGCGTGTGCATTTTAAAACCAATGTAAGTACTCACAATTCTCTCCCTTTCATGCATCATGAATCAACCACTAGATTGGCATCCATCCAGAATTAAGGATCAAGAGTTTCTGTTATATACATATGAGGACCCAATTTGAACAATGAGCCTTCCTGACCTAAGTCTGCAATCTCTTTGTCTGCTCCCACGTTTCCCTAATACTACGCAGAATCACGTCAAAGACAGAAAGTAGGATAACAAGTAAAATGCAACCTCACACTTGTTACTTCACTGCAAATATGTTAGTGTAGATCTGAAAGACTAATTTAAGCATGTATTTCATCTAAGATAAATACACCGCCAATCTCCAGTTCATTAGATAACAGACGTTATTTACGGTTGAGCCAAATGACAGGAATGTCAAAAAGATTGATTGCTGATTACAGATACTAACGGTGAGCATCAAGCACCAATAGATATACAAAGCCAAAAGAAAAACACAAGCAAGGAGCTCAACTTCAACTAATTCATCTCACCCTGCAGATGGCCATTTGGTTTCAAGAATACAATTGATATGATAACCATAGAATTGGCGTAGAAAAAGTCAACAGTTCATTTATTCAAAGTAGAATCCAAAAGTCTTATGTTCCTAGGGTGATGTAATATAAATCAATCAACATCTGTTGGAATGTGTAGTCAGCAGGTCAATTGTGAGTTAATGAGTTGATCACGTAATAAATGAGTTCCCCTCCCTCAATGAAAAATGATGTCACACTACTATGATTAGTCAAAGGAGATGAACGCTGATCTTCGCCAGCACAGATATTTAAGCAATATTTTTTTGAAATAGGTAACTTTGACATTTAAGCTATATTTGCAACTAAATATGGTCTTATTTGGCAGCATTCTTTCCAACTGGTTATTGTTCGTCTCTCACCTGGGTTAGCAGTCAGTAAGAAGTTCCAGGTGGTTCTCATATTTTCTTAAGGTCCACCATGAATAACCCTATCTCTCACACTCAGTTCGTGGAATTAAGTAATTAACTAAAGCAACCTGTCCAATTAATATAGAACAAAAAAAACTATCCAGATTTTTTATCTATGATTCAAGCTCTATTCTTCTTTTATCTTATTCAGTTTCACATAATGGATATCAAAACATGCTTCCACGGCTTCTATTAATTTCAAATAATGGCACCAACTGGAATATGTATATTTTGTTCTGTCCAAATGCAAAATCCACGTCTGGTTGTCATAGGCTCTAAGTCAAAAGTTGACTTCCCTTTCCAAAAACTGGAGATCACTTTAGGATAAGAGTAATATAAAGGATATTAAACTACTGAAAAACTTCCATTAAAAAGTAAGAAAATGAAAAAGTTAGCTCCACCAAAAGAAATGAATTTCGCAACTGTCTCACACAATTGTCTTGTCTTTTACTCAAGGTCTAGATACATGCTTTAACCAGTACGTCTAAGGAACTTGGATTTCTTAGAGATACCTCACGAGTTATGTCTACAGAAAAAAGGATTTAGAAAATGTATTTGATTTATCTAGTAGCTCAGAAGTGGTATTGCAACTTGGAATGTTGAATTGTAACTACCGTATTGGAATGACAACTCCCTAACCAGGAATCGAATAGCGACAGTCCTTTCCCACTTTTCATCATTATTGATTCAAACCCCAAACCTTAAGATTGGGGGGGGGGGACTTTTACCACTAAGTTTTCCCTCCCTTGTTCTGTGATAATCAACGATATAAACTAATGTGAAATACAAAATACAGCTTACCAGGAAACCAGTGAAGATGGGGTATGCAATTCCTTCAGAATCTCGTCTTGTATTATGCCCAAGAACATGTAGTGTGTGAATCTGGAACTTCATATTACTCTTTGCCAGGCTGTCGACTATTTTCTTACACAAAGGAAAGGAATAGCCCTCCAACTTTCCCTGACTTTCTGTACTACCATTAACATGCTGCACAAGAAGTCCAACAGATTCAGCTTCATTATCTAGCCTCTAAATGACTCACTACCTCTGTGAAAATCAAAGAATAAGAAGGATCTTGGCCTGACTTCAGGCGAGGCATCATCAAAACCACCAATTAGATGAACCTGCATATTATACACTTCCAATGTCGGCATCCACAGTAAAAAAAAGTAGAGAACAAAAAAGAAGCTAGTTGCTAATGTTGTTTAACTTAAAGGATTAGAGAAGAATACATCCAACATGACATCAGAGCTTTGATTGACAACAAAAGCCAACATCTGGGCCAGGCCAATATCAACAACATCTGGTGAATCCAAGTGAGCAACAGATGTCCTGTAGCGAAGTCACAATCACAATAGTTAGGCTTGAACACCTGAATGGAAATTAGTGATGTCTTTTTGTCTAAATAGTTCCTCTTACATTCCACTGTTTTGGTTCCTTATGACAAGGCCTACGCAAGTTGTTGCCTCATCCGTCCCAACCACCTATGTTCAAGAACATAGGAGATCTTTCAGAACAGCAGAAAAGAGTGGATAATTTTGAAAAACTTGCTAACAATCTTTAAGGTACTGTAGTAGATCAGCATTGTGTGAGAAATGAAATGGTTAAAAGATTTGCTCTTATATAAATACAAACACAAAGGCAACCACTCTCAGTGACAAGATCTTTCAGAACAGCAGAAAAGAGTGGATAATTTTGAAAAACTTGCTAACAATCTTTTAGGTACTGTAGTAGATCAGCATTGTGTGAGAAATGGAATGGTTAAAAGATTTGCTCTTATATAAATACAACCACTCTCAGTGACTTAGAATTGTTTTACATAAATGACCTGTGAAGCGAACCAAAGGAGGAATACATTCAAGAGAAACCACATGACCAACAATCAATCATATCCCTCTAACTTCTGCTATAGAAATCGAAAGAAACGCTAACCAAAAGAAGAATAACTTGACAGAACTCTTAATTATGACAAGAGAAAAATCTTCAGAATATCATCACGAGATGACAAGTATTTCAAGATGATAAAAAAGAGGTTTTTGAAAATGATAAGAATGAGCATGGAGCACAGAATGGCCAGCAAAAACAGGTTGGACAGAAGCATACCAACAATGGAGATGAATCTTTATAGCTACAAACTCACAGTATTGGGTACAAAGATGCTTCAATCAGAAAGGATCAGGAAAGTGTCTAGAAGAGAGTCCACATATTTGAAAAGGAAAACAACAAGTCTTAACACAAAACACTTGAATCAGCTAACCGTAAACATAACGGACACTTCAGTTCCAAGATAGAAGTGACAACCATTATTCTAAATATTTTGCACCTACCAAGTTTCAGACTAAGAATATCTGCACGGTGCACGATATAGAATAACATAGTGCACTTTACAACCAGGCAGATTGAGGACTCAATTTCCTTTCGCATAATATCCAACCTGACCATCAAAATGCATTGATTCCCTCGAGGCAATTACACTCAATTATTACAACTACTTTATGGTCTACTACTTTTCTTTTTCCAAGCATAGATTATTTTTTTCTCATGCAGCAATGGGCACATTAGATAGTCACAGCCTTCCAAAAAAAAATCGAAGTCACAGCCTTGCCAAATTTTATAGTGCTAACATGATAGTTATAGGAAACACCTCCTCTAACTATTAGACAGATTAGGTATATGCAGAAAAATCAGACACATTATTAGACAGACGAAACAAGAAAAACTACTTTAAATTGACTCTCATGCAACTGCAAGTCCAGAACTATGACAAAAGAAAGAAGAAATACAAATTGGAAGAATGGTGGGGAACAACGTCAATGTCATTTCAGTAGGATTATTAAAGAAAGCATGAATATACATCGACAAGTGCAGGATCCACCGTTGCATATTCTCTCTGGAAAATGTAAACCCATCTATTATGTCTTGATA
Organism: Solanum lycopersicoides; assembly: GCA_022817965.1. Classification (NCBI taxonomy): domain Eukaryota; kingdom Viridiplantae; phylum Streptophyta; class Magnoliopsida; order Solanales; family Solanaceae; genus Solanum; species Solanum lycopersicoides. Next base: position 113,424,899 of record CM040618.1, read on the forward strand.
TACCAGGACTAGAATCTTTACAGAAAGAGAATTTCCTTTCTGCAACATCATTAAATGAAGACGATGCAGATACCAGAACAGGATGCTTCATCAAATCCGTCAGAATCTCATGTCCCTGTTCATATCAGATGTTCTTATTTAGTAGCTAGATAGAAACAGAAAAGAAGACTTTGTATCCCTTGTAATGCAGAGAAAAAATTTTTTAGCTCAAATATCACTACAGTAGGTTTTTGCACAATAACTACACAGTGATGGCAATTGATGAAAACTGATCAAACAAACTAGAAGTCTAGAACAAAAGATCTGACAAAGTTAGATGTTACAGTCCAAACCAAGCAGTCCCTCTTTGGTCCAATGTACAGATCAAGAAAACAGTCCAAAGTCCATAACTTTTTGAAGGTTTTCTGCTTTTGGTACACATCTTGTATAGTAGGGGCCTTCTTTGTCCAAGCATTAATAAAATTTGTTACTACTTTTCTTCATCAAATTCTTTTTACTACTTTTTATCATTTTCTCTCTATTTAACCACATCAGTTCTAAGGCCAAACGAATTTCAAAAATAATAATTTATCAACTTAGCGCAGATGAACAAATTTAACCCAATCAAAAGGGAAAAAGGTGGAGTCTTTATGATTAAACTGCAACACCATTACTAAAATCAATCATATACATTGCAAAAGACACGTTATCTACAATAGAAAAAGGGATTATCTGTACCATATGCACTATGTGGGTGCAGTTCAGCCCTTAATTAAGATTCGAATTGAACCTGAAGTTGGATTTGAATCAAAAAAAAAAACGAGGAGACAATACCTGGGAACATGAAGAAGAAGAATCTGTACATAAAGGAGCTCCAGCTACGAAGATCATGATAGCGTTGGCACAGAGATGAGTAAACTTTGCCTTCTTCTCTCCTCTGTTTATTCGAGTCCTTTTTCTGGTAAAATTTTAGGGCGTGTTTGCCTTGGCATTTGGTAGTTGGTACAGAAGAAAATAATAATTTCATTTGTTGGTTAAAGTATCTACTATTACTCCTTTTTCATAAAAAAAATACTTTCACTTTATTTTATGAAATATACAAGTTGGAACTATAACTAATCGTGTTATTTAATTAAGCTTTAATAGCTATTTATATTATTTTATGTTAAGTCTATACAACTAGACACTTATGGGCCGTTTGGTTACTGATTAGAGTTATGCAGGTATTAGTTATGCAGGGTTTAGTTATGCAGGTATTAGTTATGCAGGTATTAGTTATGCAGGATTTAGTTATGCAGGTATTAGTTATGCAGGTATTAGTTATGTAGGGTTTAATTATGTAGGGTTTAGTTATGCAGGTATTAGATATGAAGAGTTCAGTTATGTAGGTATTATTTAGTTATATATATATATATTATAATACATGAATTATTAACTACTGAATATTATTTGTTGTAAATTAATATATATTATTTACAAATAAATAAATAAAAAGTATAATTTTACCTCATTTTGAATAAAAAGTAAAGAAAAAAAAATCTCCCTCTATACTGGACTTTTATTTTTTTTCTTTTTGTTATTCTTTTTAATGTTTATAACTAATAAAATAAAATATTATTAATATATTTCAAGTATATTATGGTATCATATTTAATTAGGTAAATATTTTATCAATATATTGTATATATTGTTTATATATTTTTAATATACCAAATATATGAATCACATATAAATTTATGTTCTAAACAATACATGTTAATTAAATATGTAGAATATATTTAATAATAGTATATATATATATATATATATATATATATATATATGCGCAGACAAAATATATCGATTCAATTTATAATATTAATATAATATTTGCATTTGGAATTCAAAAGAAAACAAAATAAAAAAAAGTTGTTCAATAAAGAAGAAACAAAAACAAAATATAAAATTTTCTTAAAAAAATAAATATCTTGCTCTTGATTTGATACAAATTAGCCATGGATAGACGGTAAAAAAGGCTAAATTGCTAGCGGCGATTAATTTTGCACGAGCTTTTGCGGCTTAGAAAAAAGATGTTTGTGTATTAATAAGAATATATTTTTTGGTTTTAAAAAAGAAGTAGTTAGATAAAGTTCTCAACGGAGGGGAAAAAAAGGGTTAAAGTTTTCAATAAAAATTGATTTAAAAATAAATTAATAGGGGTAAATGTGGAATATATTATTTTAATACATGTATAATAATATCCGCATAACTTATTCCACCTTCTACCCCGCATAACTTATACATGAATTCCCTCATAAGTTATGTAAGTATTATTTATGTAAGATTACAAAAAACACAACCAAACACCATATAAAATTAATACATTAATAACTTTTATACAACATTTAAACTCTACCTACCAAACATTGTATAAGCTAGGTTGACTTTTCAACTTAATAAAAAATTTATACCAAACATGGTAAAACTAATACCACTTTTTATTCATGAATAAAAGACACTCTTATACACTAACCAAACAACCCCTTAAGTTATTATAAATATATAAGCATCATACATATCTTGGGTTTATAATCCAGGAATGAAGAGAATGACACACATCGTATTGGAGGTGGTGAATAATATAGAAGTTCGCCTCATGTGTTTTCTCTTTCATATGATAAGAAAGTATCATCGAATTTAAAGATAAATTTTATGGAGTCGATCTCAGATTGGTTATATTATAGTGGATCAACTGTTGATCAGTCAAGAATTCACATGTTTAAAAAGTAAATATAACAATAATAAGGATGCTCACATGGATGTGCATGCATTCTAGAAGAGAAAAGAGCAATAACCAATGGCGGATGTATGCTATGAATTATGGGTGCTTAAGCACCCATTGCTTTTTGCAATAAACACTAATACTTGTTTGTAATATCTAATAATTCATTCAAATGTATTAACTAAGCACCCACTTTATATAGCAATTCTCAAACTAAAAATAATTAAGCACCCATGAAGTAAAATCTTTGAATCCGCCACTGGCAATAACGAATATATAAAAACTCTCGCCACAATGGATAAAATATGAGAAGTGAGAATGAGATTATCTGAGCACGTGTAAAAGATCAGTACAAACATCCTCATAGAGTGATGATAGGTTTGAGAAAAGGTAAAAAAAAATGGATGGAGATAATTCAACACAGAGTGACATAAATGTAAAAAGGATATAATCCTAGATAGGAAAACATGAATTGTGAGATTAGAGTAGATTGCTAGTCGATAGTAAAGTGGTAGTATAAGGTCCTAATCTGAATTTGTTGTCTGTTTTGCTATAAACATTATTATTAATATACTAGCATTATCTTATGCATCAATTTTATTACTACAGTTATTTCTTTTACATTAGTTATCCTTAATATCTCTTCTATTAGTACTTTCTTTTCTTTGAATATCTTCATTTTAACGTAAGCAGTACTTTTCTTTTGAACCTTTTGAAAACGATTTTGTTATTATTGTTGTTCTTTCGTAAAACATAATGTGTTGAAAAAATTAAAAATTTATCATGTTCAAATCATAGATTCAACAAAACTTTATTGATAAAGAGCACTTTAGTCTCTTTAAGCAAACCTACAACATGCAAAATTCAAACTTCAATTTTATTGATTCGAAACTTATCATTAAAATTATAGCTCATTTAATTATTCAATTAATTACTAAAATTTTCTAATACATTATAATATTCAGCAAAAATAAATAAATTCATTTAAGCTTTTACCTAATACTAACTCCAGTCCAAAAAGTGAATTTAAATGAATCAAATCCTTTAAATCACATATATTAAAATTAATTTTCTTTTTTAAATCAAAAGAAGGCTTAATCGAGTCCAAATACATGCTCTAGGAGGAAAAAATGACTTCCACAAAAGTTACAAGGGACTTGAAGTGCAATATGCAATAATATGGATCATACAAAAACGGTGTCGCATTTCACCTCAAAGTTACAATGTTAAAAACTTTTTCCGCACCGTTGCTAAATTTCAAAGTGATAAAGAGTTTCAATTCAAAATCAAAATTGTGAGTAATATCATTCTTCTCCCCCTAATAAAAATACCCAAAAGTTTTCCCCGCCAACACCAAAGCATGGCACTTTCTACCCCACCAGCTCCGCCGGATCCTCCGCCCACCGCCGCCACCAACACCACCACAACCGATGCATCTATAACCACCGGTATACCCACAAGACCAATTTTCTCTAACCCTGTAAGACCAACCACCCCACAACCACATCCCCCTTTTTCCCTCCAATCTTCTCACTTTCCATCTACCCAACGCTTACCGCCCTCATCCAATCCCAGTTACTCTCAATTAGTACTAAAACCTCCTAATCCCGACCCACAACCACATCTTCACAGCATTCTCTACCCAGTTGCTTCCTCCGGCCGCGGGTTTTTGGCCAAACCTAGTAATTACCCGAATCGACCAGTTGTTAGCCACCTCGGGTCTAGACCAATTTTTGGGGTGAATCAGATGGATCCGGTTACGGGTCAGTCTGCGGGTGTTAGACCGAGTCATTTGCAACACGCTCTTCTTGGATCATCTCCTACTGTCAATTCTGCTGGTCCTGCGGCTTCGAGTGGTGTCTTGCCTGGTGCGGTTAAGGGATTTCCAGTAGTCAGTTCTTCGCATCACAAGGTTTTTGTAATTATTTTAATACTCACTTTAATTATCTTGATAATTGATGGTTGAATTCGCATGTTATTAGATAAACGTTTTTTTGGTAACCATTGTAAATTACGAATCAACATGCTTCTTTATGGAGGGTGTTAAAAGAATTAAGTTACACATGAATTTCTGAAAAAACTCCTACTCCTCTGAGCTGTCGTATACAATTTGTCTACCTCTAATGTATCTACAAAATCATTAATAGCCTCATTTTGGGTGGATTATCAAATGTTCCTTATATGATAGGTTTGAGTTTTGTGAATTCCCAGGTGCGTCATTGTAACTTGTTTCTTCCCTATTGGTGCTTTTGTTCAGTGATTCACTTTTACTTATTAAAGCCACTCATTTAAAAAAAAAAAGTATATTGACTATGTATTCTTTGCTGCGATCAATAAGTACCATGTTGCATTTATTAAAGCAATCAAAAGAAGAAGGAAAAAACAAGAGGAAAGAAACAAGGAAAAAAGGGAAATATTTGAAATAGTAGAGTAACAAATTCTCCATTCGTGATCATTCTCGGACTAGTGCATCTTTAGGGAATTACAATGAGCTCATAGGGATGTGATATCACTCAGGTGGCTTGTTGCAACTAACTGATCTCGGGGGACTTCATATAAGGAAACAAAACTTTTAACTGCTAAACCAGTTCCAATGTTTAGGTCAACCACGGTAGCTTAAAGTAGAAATTTGACATGCTATCACTCATCCCGCCTATAAAAATGCTTGTCCCTTACTCCCTTATATTTAGGACTCAGGAATTTGGATCTGATAAACCCAACATCTTGCCAGATTTGCGCATTGTGCTCTATAGTCTCCCTTGAAACTGATTTTCTTCTTTGAGCCATCATACGTCAAAGGGAACCATGTGCAGCAACCAAGGGGGGTTGATGAAGGGGATCTGTGGACGCCACCTTCCTAGTTGAGAAACGAGGAACCCTTGGTGTATCATTGAGCTTGAAAGGAGTTGTAGTTCATAATCCATAGGCTGTACCTTTTTGATAACCTTGTCAAGCTTATTGGAATTTCAAAGCTAGCTTCAGGCTTCTTCAATGAGGTGTGTCAGTAAGGTTGTGGCTAACCTGGCAAGTGGGCTGACCTGACCCTAGGCGATGAACCACCTTTCCATAGCCCTTTAATAGAGGCATGAACCTTGTATTAACTTATGAATCTCATGGGCTGGTGTTGTCCTTGCCATGGGGGGTTGGAGCTGGTCCCTTGCATCTCAAACCTCAGTCCACAGATCAAAATGGCAAGAACTGGCCCAAGCCCAGTGCTAACTCCTGAAGTTAATTTTTTTAAGAGAGGTACTGTCAAGGTCAGGATCCAAAATTTAAGGCCACATTCAACTATGCAAACACAACTCCTTAAAAAATATATACTTCTAATACAAATAACTTAAAAATCGTGAAATCGATGTGCTTTACAGTTTAGAGACACATCAAATTCATTTATTCTCAAAGGGATGATTAAGTAGTTGAGTATATGAATTACAATCCGGAGATGCAAGTTCGAAACCCAGCTACAACAATCAATGTAAGTACATCTGCTCCAACCTTGGTGCGTAGGATAACTCGGTATGTCTTCCTGTGGGATGTTACGGGTTGTCCGATGAATTAATCAAGGTGTATACGGCCCGCATCACGGTTAAATAGTTTGATTGAGTAATTTTTTGAATATTCATATTAAGACTATGGATCAATTTGGTTCCAAAAATGCTACTCCATCCGTTCCAATTTAAGTGTCTTAGTTTGACTTGGACGAAGTTTAAGAAACAAAAGGAGTCCTTTGAATCTTGTGATCTTAAATTAAATATGTGTGAAGTCTGTTAAATCTTGTGGTGTTAAATCAAATATGTGTGTAGTCCTTCAAAACTTGTGGTCTTAAACTTACTATGTAGAATGCCGGAATTGGAAAACTTACTAAATATAGATTGAGACTCTTTTTGGGACGGGCCAAAAAGGAAAGTAAACATTTAAATTGGGATGGGGGAGTATTGTTTTCTTGTCTATGACAAGACAGTGTCTCATAGAAGCTATTTAGAGTAATCCTTTGATTAGCTGAAGTGGGGAAGTAAATCCCCAAAATTAGCTACAAGTATTTTATCATGTTTCAATAACAACAACAACATTCTCAGTGAGTTATGCAAAAATGGTTGAGAATGATTTTTACGGTGAAAATTTTACATTTTTTCGTGTGGGTTAGTGTTTGGATTGAATAAGTCAGAAAATTGTGTGGGTGGATTTATTTAGTTGGGGTTAGAGTTTAAAATTGGATCAATAATAAAATGCCACAGAATTTAAATAAACTTTTTTTAATTCAGCGTTGACCATTAGTCATAAATGTATAAATGAGCCAAAAAGGTAATCAAAGGGTATTTTCAGTGAAATAGGTGGATGAAGGGTATAGTTAGATCTTTTCCGGTAGTCTAGGGGTATTTTGGCCCTTTTCCAATAAATAAGAAAGAGAAAAGAGGAATGAAGGCTACTCATGAGTCTCAACCTAGCACGGCCACAAATTTTTTGTAACATTCTTATTCTTACGTTCTTTCTCCCATATATATACCCATGAGTCTTGTCAAATCTCATTTTCTCGGTCAAATTGATCTTCAGTAGTAAAAAAGGAGGGAGCAAGCAGCAACCAAGACAGTGGGGAAAGAGGAAGTGTGTTATTATTGATACAAAAAAGTCCTGAGGATATATGAGTATGTGCTGATTACCAATAGTGGTTAACTCTCGGGGATATTTCGCTATACTGAACTATGTGGGACCAATTTGCAAGTGGCTTGAGAATTTCTTAAAATAATTGTCAAGTGGACTGTGTTTGCATTGGTTTGGGAGAATGCATGCATCCTACCTTAAGTAGTATCTTGATTTGAGAACCTTTGGTTTTTGTTTCCTTTTTGGATTTTTTTTTTTTTTTTTGCCTTTTCGTTTCTACTTGAGAAACAAATGCAGGTGTCTGGATCTGATTTCAGAAGATTGGTGTTGGCTTTGTCTCCTGGAAAGAAATCTTTTAAAAAATATTTGCTGTGCCTTACATATGGAGACTTAAATATTCTCTAAACGGCTAAACTTCTTTAGTTACAATTACATGTGTTTTGGAATTTAAATCGATGTAGGGTGAAGGAAAAACATAATTTCAACTTAACACCCCAAAATTTGAGGCTCGATTTCTATAATCAGTTCAAGGAAGCAGAGGGGAATAGAAAAGGGTTCGCACATGAACCCCCAGACTAGGCTTCTTGCAAGTATTGAGAAGAGAATTTTCTTGTTTTCTGAAAATAACTTGGTTTATTTTCTGTTAGCCGACTATTCTCTTGCTGTTCCAAACAGCCCTTTTATCCTTGTGTTCCCCCAGCTTGTTTTCACTGTTTTCATGCTTTATAGCAGTATTGTCCTGCAGATTTACTTGAATGACCTATCTCAGTAATGTAGTGCTGCAATTTCAAATGAGAAATTACATTCTTTTAGTGTGTTCCATAAATCTATTTTATCTTTTCTCACAATTTTGTTACCTTCCTTGTATCCTGATTCTGCTTGCTACATTTCTGTGGTCCAGATTGCTTCTACTCAGCCTTCCCTTTCAGATTGTAATGGTTTCAGAGAGAAGAGGTAATATAGGTTTTACTTAGTTTTCCTGTTTCCCTTATATGTTTAATATGAAAATTCTTAGAGTTCTATATATTTTGCTTGCAGTAGGGACAGAAGTAAGGATGACACATTTGCTATAATCAGAGACAGAAAGGTAAGTGCCTATTTTGCTGTTTAGTTTGATTTGTGAAATACTGATCATGCCTGATATAATCCTCATTTTGACAGATGGAAGTCATTTTAAATCATTTCCTGCCCTAAAAAATAAGCAGAAAAGAAAAACATGTTGGAGTTTGACATATCTGCTAACTATTTTGTCACTACTATTTCATGAAGTTGTGTAGATAATATTTTCTCTACCTACCAAATCAAAGTTTTTATGGAGAAGGCCCTGATAGATGACATTGTTTTGACACCCTTTTAAATTTCACACACCTTTGCAATCCAGCACAGTTATAATTTAGTTGTAAATAATGTTAGTATTGGAAATTAGGCACTGAATAGGCTATCTTTAAGCATTTGTGGTATTGGTTACCAAACTGAACTAGTTTGGGATAGAAGGTAGTTGATTGATTGTGCAGTTGGTTCTTTCACTCCAACAAACTCTAAAACTTCTTTTTTTGTGTGTGTGTGATATGTAATGTACCTTTATGAAATTATGAGAAACTTTGTTCACTTGGAAATGTGTAACTACAATTTTAAATTACTCTGATTTTTCTCGGTGGTGGTTTTTCATCGTCTTATGTGGTATTATTTTCCAAGGGCTATGGCAAGATACTTTAAGATGTAATGTAACTCTAGTCATCTATTTTTTTGATTTACAGCCCATTACTGGTGAGGTGAGATTATTATTTATGTCTGGTGATTGCATTCTTACAATGTATATAAGATCTGCCCGAGAGTGTGCACCCTTCTATATTAAGTTGATGTTTGCTTGAAATGAATTATGTACAACTCAATCGCAACTAGAAAAAAAGCATCTACTTCCTTGACTTGACAGAACATTAGGTTCTCTTATCAGTTTTCCCCAAGTTCTTCTTTGTTGGTGAGCGTTCAATCTGTGAAGCAATTTTGATTAATTCTTCTGCAAACTGGGGTCTTTGTGGCTTAGCGTGAACCTCATTTTAACATTTCACTGCTTAGCTTTGGTATAGGTGCTTTCCTCGCATCCCTTATATTTTCTGTAGAAACATGTTCTTACTGCATGATATTTACCTTTGTTTTCTGATGTAGGTCCGAATTTCTGATAATGCTTCTCTCTACACCCTCTGTCGGTCATGGTTGAGAAATGGGCTGCCAGATGACACTCAGGTTTGCTCAACTAGAGATTCATTATTTATTGCTCTAGTGCTTTCTTTTTGAAATATTAATTTTCTTTTGACAGTATCTTGAGTGACTTAAGGTCTGGCTTATAAAAGCTCAGTTCATATACAAAATAACTGAGCTTTGTGATAGATACAGTCAAAAGTGGACAGATACTGTCAGTTATATATATATATATAAAAATGTTTTTTTATGACTGTGATATCTGAGCAAACTTGTCCGCGCCTTGACTAATTCCGTGGGACACCTGCCACCAGCAATAGGCCTTGGTGGACAGAGTTACCTATTGCTGGTGGAGGTGCAGGTGTCCCATGGAATTAGTTGAGGACTCGAGGTTCAAACAATTAATATCTTGTTTTGATAAGATTTCTCATAGGTCAACTTGGGCCACACATATCAACCCAATTTGTTTTGGTCGACTGAGCTAATAAATGGGCAGGTCAATGACCAGCCCAAACTTGGACGGATTGGGTGGGCCAAGTTTTCATGGGTTAATTTTGCCAACCCTACTATAGATTACCTCAAGTGATGTTAATATATTCTATAGAATGCCAAGGACGAAAACTTCCCTTTCCGAAATATAACAATCATAGAGAAAAAAACCAGTCTACTGCTCATCTTCCAAGATGACAAAAATTGAAGATCTAACTATACTTGGAAACATAACGAACCCCTCTATGGAATTGTTAATTAAGAATTATTACTTCTTATTTTTCCAACATATGCATTTCGAGATTTGTAGTTTAATTCCATCGCTTTCGGCTGTGATTTTACTGGAGAGTTCGTCACCTTAGCTGTTTGTTATTGTGACAATGTCGAAGAAAAATGTAAGTTCCCTTACATTATTGTAAAATAGTTTTAGGTTCAAAGAGAAACATGTCAATGCTAGGCACTGAGGGAAGTATTAGCAAGTTTAGAATTTATAAGATGTTCAAAATTGAATGAGTTTATTTGGATACCTGAGGGCAGAGCTCTTAAAAGATTTCTCATTAAAATTTAAACATTTACGTGATGCTGCTTAGATAGTATAGCTACATAATTTCAAGTTATATTACTTGGTTTTTGACCTGATCTGAATGTTCAAAACCAGTCTTGGATCATGGTTCTCTCTCACAGCTTTTCAGAACTAGTATTGATTCAAGTAGTTGCAGCCAAATCTCATTCTTTTTTAAGTTCTTAACTAAGGATAATAGTTTTTTTTGTTCCTTTCTCTTTTCTTTTTTAATTGAAGTAGTATTTTGAGGAATAGGTAGTCTTGTGAACTGTAGAGGATGGAGGAGAGGGCATTTGAATAGGTTTATACAATCCTATTAGAATATGAATAGGTTTATACAATCCTATTAGAATAGGAATAGTTTATACAATACTATTAAAATAGGAATAGGTTTATATAATCCTATTAGAATAGGAATAGGACTACTAAATAGTATCCTATTTGGTAAAGGATTGTATTCTATGGTCTATAAATAGGGTCTCATGTAATAATGTAGATACAACAACAATTCAATAATATTATTTTGCTATATTTCTCACATGGTATCAGAGCCTCTACGATCTTGGTAAACAATCAAAGAGCTTCAGCTGTCGGCGGGCGGCTATTACTCATATATGCCGCCCGTCTGGCCAATGATTATGTTAGCAAAAGTTGGGTCACCGTGTATCTTTCTAGTGACTATTTTCCCATATTTAATTTTGTAGCACCGTCCCATCTTTCCGGTGATTACTTTTTCATATTTAATTTTGTAGCACCGTCCCATTTTTCCGGTGACTACCTTTTTTTGCATATCTGATTTGCGTAGCACCGTGCATCTCCCGGACTACTTTTCATATTGAATTTGTGTAGTACCGTGGATTTTTTTTCCCGAACTATTTTCTCATATCTGAGTTGCATAACATCATGTGTCTTTTCAGTAACTTAGATTTGATTTGCATAGTTCCATTTGTCTTTTCCGGTGACTCCTCAAATCTGATTTGCGTAGGGTTGTGCCATCATTCCAATCCTACCTATATAATTTCTCTTTTTCATTAGGGTCGTGCCATCATTCCGACCCTACCCATATTATTTCTCCTTTTTTGTCAATGGGGTCGTTCCAACTATCCTATATAATTTCTATTTTCTAGTTGGGTCGTGACATCATTCCGACCCTACCTATATAATTTTATTTCTTAGATTGTGACCATTTTTAGCCGTCAATCTAATACTACGGCATATGAGCATGTTCTAATAATTATTTTGGTGACTTTCTTATTTAATATTAACTCATCTATTGATGCCAACATGATCCATATACTTTATATTAGATTTGAGCACTTCGTTGCTCAGGGGGAGTTTAGTAGCCTTGTATGTCGATTGTGTTGTGTCATCGATTGTGCAGATCACTCTATGGTCTAGAACAATTTTTTCTCAAGCTTGGGTTGGGAAGTTCAACACCAATATTATGAATCAAATTCAGTATTTCATGCGAAGATTAAGCACATTGAGATTTACTGGCATTATGCATCAAATCCATCAAATCCAGTATTTAATGAGAAGACAAGCACATTAAGATTGATCGTCAATTTTGTGAAGTCTGCAAATATCTCACCAAGCCCCTCATCGGTCCCCGTGTTAATTACATTTGTAACAAGCTAGGTGCATGAATTGTACGCACTAGCTTGAGGGGGAGTGTTAGAATATGAATAGGTTTATACAATCCTATTAGAATATGAATAGGTTTATACAATCCTATTAGAATAGGAATAGTTTATACAATACTATTAAAATAGGAATAGGTTTATATAATCCTATTAGAATAGGAATAGGACTACTAAATAGTATCCTATTTGGTAAATGATTGTATTCTATGGTCTATAAATAGGGTCTCATGTAATAATGTAGATACAACAACAATTCAATATTATTTTTTCCCTATATTTCTCACAGAAACCGAGTATGATCTCAAACCAGTTCAGATCAGGATTCTGTCTTGCTTCTCTATTGCTGATTCTCATCTCTGGTCTTGCGTTTGTTGTCTTAATTATTTAAATTTTCTTGAAAAAATGATGCTACTGTGGTGCTGGATGAGTTTCTTTAATGTGGTTTTTGAAATTTTGCGAGAAATACTTTGTGTTTAAATAGCATTTATTCCCTTTTATGTTAATTTGCTTTACATTTCGTTGGCAGTCCCAATACATGGATGGGGTAAGATCTCTTCCTAGACCCTTGGCACTAGCTCCACAAGATGCTGAATCTCCTGTGAAAAAGGAGGGAGATAAAGAAGAAGAGGAAGAGGTGAGCACTTGAATTTATCTACTTAGTGAGTGGAAGTCTGAATGTGATAGTACCAGAATGATTAGATGCTTGGAAATAATTTAGCCATTGTTGTTTGTCTTGTAATCTAAAGTACATGGGAAATGATTGCTACGGGGCAAGGGAATTGTAGTATAACTCATTTTACTAGTAAATCATGGTTTATGTTTGTGGTAATCACATTCGGGGCAGGATCATTTACTTCATTTTTAGATTCCTTATTTGAGGGAGGAAGTGGTGCGGTGAGAGGGAAGAAAGTAGGTGTTCTTGGTGTAAAAATGCTACCTAGAATAAATATCTTTGTCAAGGTCCTCACTTGTAGAAGCCCTGAATCAGCAGATGTGTATAGGTTGCATTTGGTATCCCCACTTCACTGTATGACAAATCGTTCTAGTAATTTTTAATTTCAATTTTTCCATTTAATCTTCCGTTTCCGCATCAATTCACTTCCATCAAAATCTTTCTTGATTTCTGTTAAGTGTTACTGTTGCTATCCTACAATCTATCTTTCGAAAGGATATGAATCTATCCTACTGTAAATCACCTTCCTGCGTTTGATTCACTCTAGAATCGGGAGTACTGACCATATTTACTTTACTCCTTGCTGATCATTGAACTTAACAGACTGTTATTGATGTCCAGTATAAGATTACGACTTGTACCATGCCATGGTGCTCTTTCTAAAACTTTTTACTTTACCATCCATCTCATTGTAGGACTGCAGTTTTTCATCTATGCTACTACTGAAAATGGTGAATTTTGACATCCCTATCAACTTTAGGGTAAAATAAGGTTTTGAACTTTTATATTAAGGAAAGGTTTGTATAAATAAAATAAAATTCACTACAATACAAAAAATTCTACATAATCAAGTGTTATATGCATATGGACATTTTTTTTTATTGTTCCAAGTTGAATGCAATATTTTGCTTCTGAGGAGTAGTTTTTCCCCAACCAATCTTTTGAATACTCTCCAATGCTTTGAATTGCCAAGTATGGAAATATGGTATGTTTCATGTTATGTTGAAGTCCTTGAGTTCCTTTATTGGCTGTTAACTTTCATCAAAGGAATGTCTTCCACCCCTAAAGGATGACCTAGTGGTTAAGGCATGGGCGTAACAGTCTGAAGATGTCAGGTTTGAATTCCAGCTACTAAACGTGGTTTGGACCCATGCATGAGCTGGATATGCTTCCCAGTGGGTTGGTTGGTGTGCATGATATAATTTTTTTCATCAAAGGTTGGAAGATTTCTTTGAATGTGAGCAGCTTAGTCAATTAAGGGATGGGGTGCGATGTTGGGTCCCAAGAGGCTTTATCCATTTGTATCTCCTCTCGTGAAGTTTTAAGACTTCAGAAATTCTACTACATTCCACATGAGCTCCACATTAATTTTGTTGCATCTCCCTATTAATTTATTTGTATCTAACATAATATATATGTTTTAAGGTTTAGCAAGTTCAATTGTTTCAAATTTGATCTGAATTTTTCAAAGGCATTGATTTCTTTCAAAAAATAATTATTCTGGGTGTTGCTTTAACCATATCTCAAGTTAACTGCTGTCATTTCTAATTTTCTGGTCAGCTATTTTTTGTAAGGATTCACATGTCCTTGATTGGAATGTAGTCTGTAGAGATGTACGTAGTTGTTCAATGTAGTTGGGTAGTTAGAGATGGCAATTGGTGTTCAATTATAGAATTGAACAAGTTATTCTTTTTGTTTACTTGCAGGCTGGGGAATCTGTTGAGCATTTATCTCCGAAAGAACTTTTGCAGAGACATGTCAAGCGTGCTAAAAGGATTAGATCACGGTAATAAAAACTTTCTGGTATTCGCTTTTTGTTATTAATGCTATAACTATTTCCTTGTTGATAGAGCTCTTTCCGAGCATCCACCCCCACCCCCACCTTCCGCCCCAAAGTTGGAAATGTGCCCATAGCTTCACTTTGGTATTTGTTAAGATCAGTGAAAACCAGTAGTTTAGTTTTGCAAGTTAATGATTGCAGCACATATATTAAACCTATTACATGAGTGTAGCAGGGTAAAAATGCTTTTCATTTACCCAAAATCCCAAGGTTATTTCACTAGGGACTAATTTCTTTTGATAAATGGATAAAAAATTTGACACTTAATCTAAATAGAAAAGGAAAAAAGTAGTAGGCCCATCTCAAATCATGTGGTTAACTCTTCCCCTTTCTGCACCCTTAACTTGAGATGCTAGCAGAATTAGACACCTGAAGAAATAGATTGAACAACAGAAACCTTTCATTCAATTATTCTGCTGTACAAAATCTGTATGTGGCTGGTATTGGCCATCTCAATAATGACCTCCTTCAGCCCAGAAATTAGGAGATCTGGCCGACAAACTGATCTGGTCTTCATTCCAGCTGCAGCTAGATACTGGATCTGATGCTCTGATAATGAACTGTGATGAGATTCATAGCCGTTAGTTTAATCTTTCATTATATCCCACAGCCATTCTTCAAGCAGTTTTTTCCCGTCTCTCTTCCTTTCCTTTGTCTCCGGGGTAGGGGAAGGCTATATGTATTTGATGACTAATTGGAAATTGGTTGAGGACATTTTTACTGGTGAATAAATTCGATTGACCCATTGTTCTTGGAAAATCTGCAGATTAAGGGAAGAAAGGCTTAGACGCATTGCAAGATACAAAACCAGGCTTGCGCTTCTCCTCCCTCCAATGGTAGAGCAGCAATTCAGAAACGATCCAGCTTCTGGAAACTAAACTATTCAAGATTCACCTACTGGTCCTTAGGCTTTCTCATCTGCACCCTGCTGGTGCGCTCATATTTCATCTTCATATATATCCTCACGGTTTTGAGGAGTGCTCAGGTTCGATGTTGTTGACGTTGAGGCCAAGATTGTGTAATATGGTGCAATTAGCGCCTGTAGAACAGGCGGGCTTTGTAGTGTAATTTAGTGTTGTTGCTTGTTAGCTAGTAATTATTTTATCTGCTATATCATTCAACAGTATCACCTGTGTCGCTATTAGAATAGGAGGTAATGATATAGCTAGGCTAGGAAATAAATCATCAATGTTTCTGAATTATAAATTTAGTAGTTCTGGTAATGTTGGCTGTGTATTTTAACTGAGAATTTTTGGCATCAATTCTTTGGTTTAGCTTGCCTCCACTGCATATATTTTCTTAAAAAAACAATCTTCTGTGTGTTATTATGCTAAGTTGGAGGTGGCTCATCTATCCATCAACAATCTTTTGTATTGTTGAGAAATAACAAAAACTCAATAGAATAGTCTAGATATATACAATTAAACCTCGTTATAGAATGAAATATTGTTATAGCGAGATTTGACGATACAATTTGATTGGGACATAAACGGAGTTGCATACTTTTCACTGCTTTCTATTAGTTAGGTACTTTTAGAATTATTTTTTTTTTGGAGAAATAATGAATCCTCTTCCCCTTTTATGTGGTCCAGCTAATTCTGGCGTGGTGACTATTTTCTCTTTTTTTAATGTAACTATACTATACTATTTTGCTCCCCTTCCAAGAAGCAACAAATCTTAGTCACTTTCTATTTTTTTTTTATTTTTTTTTTAAGAATAAGTGCCACAATAAGAAGTTGACTTATCCATGATTTGAGTTATTTCATTCTCATTTGATTCAATTTCAAAAAGTAAAGAAAGAAAAAAGAATGTGAAATTGCTATCATGACTGGAAAATACAAAGCCACCACTTTGATGACTATTGATTAAAAGAAAATTATGTACTACTACTAAAAGATAAAGACTGCCATATTCAACAAATTCCTTCATCAACAAGGCATGTTTTTTTGGTCATTTTGAAATGTGAAATCTCCTAAAAGTCTTGTGAATCTAACTTCTACTTTTTCCCCTTCTCAATAATTATGAGTCACTAATTATAAATTTTTTCTTCAACAACCAAAACACAAAGAACCCCACAAGTATGGAGCGATCATGTTCAGGTGAATTTAAAAAAAATAATTAATTGACGATCTATGAATATGTTAGAAAATATTAAATTCAGATTATGCCTCTAATAATAGGAGAAAGGACGAAGAAACTCCTTTTCAACTTAATCGTAGCTTAAATTTATTTCATATTGGATGAAAGGTATTAGCTAAAATCGATAAAAATGAAAGAAATTATCTAACTCATAGTTTTTAGTTTTAATTCTACGAAAACAATCCTGAGATATCCCGATTTTAAATCAGACTACCCCTAAATTCTCTCAAGAGGTACAAAAAATCAATGACAACAATATGTTTACCTAGTAAACATTTTAATTTGACTTTAAATGAGGTCGTAATAGGGCAACAAATTTTTATTCAAAGATGGTGGTAGAAATGATATCACAAAATCTTACCCAACATACGCATAACAATTTATATAAAAAAAACATATCGAAATTTTTGTTGAACTTTTCAATATTTCGTACTCTCAAATCATATACATTAATAATATAATAATATATTTTATTATTGTTCTTACTTTACTAGGTAATATTCCTTATTTCTCAATGTTACTAATTCGTTTTAATTTATTATGAACGATTTATATACAATTATTTTTTTAGGTAATCTAATAATATATTTTTTTATATCGTCGGTGTAAAATAAAAAAAGAATAATGTTTGTAATCATAGTATAATGATCTCAATCTAACCACTCCCACAAAATCTTTGACATTGTTGGCAACCAAATTTTGTTTAAAAAGTATTTGATTGTTGGGTGGCTGCAGACAAACAAAGTTCTTACCTTAAATCATTAATTTCTCATGTAATTCAACGGATTATTATAATTATTTTAGGTTTGAATTATGTCTCATTGGTCAAATAAATTTTCAACGTTTAGGAAATTTATATTCTTCTCAAATCATTACCAATTGCGTGTAGAAAGTGTCACCACCCCATTAATTAATTAATTAATTAATTAATTAATATGTGTCTGTGTTTAGAGAAAGAAAAAATAGAAAATGTTATTAATAATTCATTTTTTTGAAAAATAAAATTGTATGTTTTGGATGGTTAGAATAATTCCTTTCATAGCTAGAATTTTTTTTATTTAATTTGTGTCCATATTTACTTAAAGTACCTATCATATTTATTTGAAAAAATATCGATGTTTACCAATTTTATATCAATTTGTACAACATAATAATTAATACAACACAGGCATACTCAATATGGCAACTCATGCAGGCCCAGATAATTTGATATGTCTCACTCTTTTGTAGATATATTTATATTTTTAAAAAGTGGAAAAAAATTGTAAATAATGAAATGTCGTGGAGAATTTTGTTTATGTTTTTTTAGTAATTAGAATGTTTGGTAGCATGACTATATTATATAAGTTTATTAGGTACAGCTCAACTAATTTGATATATATTAAAGGTACGTTCTGTATGATTATTTAAAATCGAAAATAAATTACTAAAGAATATGAAAAATGACGCATCAAGCTCATCTTCACTCTCGACCCCATTATCTCATTTTCCATTTTTCTTAATATTTATCTAATTCATGCATAAATATTACTTGCATATCATATATTAAAAAAAATAAAAAATTAAACATTTATTTTTCGTGAAAAGATTTTCAAACGTACCAAACACACTCTAGCAATAAGATAATATCAAATCTAGCAAATCATACTTGTCAAATCAAGTTGATTTTAATCATTTTATACTTGGAAGAAAATCTTAAGAATTAAGAATACTAGTTAGTCACGAGGCAACTAAATATGACTTTTTAAAAAAAATAGAAAATTAGATTTACTAGATTCAAAGAATATAGGATAACCTCAAATCATAATTTTTAGAAAGTCAAATATAATGTATTTGATCATTTTTAAATATATTTTATAACTTAATTGGACTAGCGATAAATATTAATGAGTACTCCTGCAATTCTTTTTAGGGCAAAATATACCATCTTTGGATCAATTTGTTATGACCAAAAATGTTATTCCGAAAATAAAAATAAAAAGTTAATTTCTGTTGTTTGGTCCATAAGAAAAAAAAGAGGAAAATGAAGATATTATTAATATTATCTTTAATGGAGTACTATGAAAAAGGTTCACCAAACATTATCCAACCAAATGGTAATATTATAAAACAATAATAATAAATATTTAGTTACTAAATACTTGAGAACTAAGAAAACTAATTTCACTAGGTGCTAAAATAAAGTAAAACCTTTTCTTTTTGGTACATGTTACTATATAAAAAAATATTATTAAAGATAATTAATTCTTAATTATTATTAAATATATTTTTTAGCGATAATAAATATTCTTCGTATATATCTTTAAAGCTTTTAGTAACATTGATTCTAATGATACTTAACTATTATCAGTAAAGATTTTAGCACACAATTAATATCTATATTTATTATCGCTAAAAATTATTTTTATAATAAAATATTGAATTGATTTAATTAATAATATGTAATGTGTGTATATGTCATACAAACAAGACTTGTTTTTTTTTCAATTGATGCTACCTAAGGTTTATCCAAAATTCAAGGCTGCAATTGCTTTCATGAATTTTCTACCAAAAAGGTGATGATAAGATGATATAAAGTTTTATCATCAATATATTAAAAAAAATTAACTTTGTATATATTATGCTACTTTAAGTATTGCTTTTGCTAATATTTTTTTCCATTTTTCTCCGATGATGTGGGCAAACATTTGTCGTATGTAAAGATTGAAATATTATTATTTCTTTCTTAAACATTTTCCTTTTACTAAGTCTTTGAAACACAACCCCTTCTTGATTAAAATTATATTATTTTCCACCTAAGTTTCAAATATTTCGACTTTCCTCTTAGTGTGACTATTATGACTATATATATATATATATATGAAAAAGTAAAATTTATAATCGCTATTCTTCAAATATTTAGAGTAAATATATATTATATTAGATAAATTCAAAACGATAAAAGAAAATCGATCATTTGATCTCTTTTCTGAAATACTTGTTGCACCGGTTCAAACAAAAATCAATTGTTGAAAAGGTCAATATTTTTAAAAAAATTGAAGTATTTTTAGATTGATTGACAAGGTAAATTGGAGACATCTAAAAACTCAAATGGAGTCTTACTAGGAAATCTCTTGCACCAAATTGGAAGAAGAAAAAAAGAAAAGAAATTAGGTAAAGAAAAGGATAAGTATGACCAAGTTTTAATGGACCCAAATTAAAATCTTTTGAATATTAGTAAAAAGTTAGTAATGGAAAAAGAAGTCATCTGCAGAAAGATTTTTCTTGATTTGATTAATAATAATCCTTGTCATTATTATTGTCTCCTTTTATAAGCTTGGTAAGAAAAGGACTACTCAATAAAGCAACAAAAAATAAAATATTTTTTTTTCAAAAAAAAAAAAAAAGAGAATGTGTAAGTGTATCTATTGGTTTGAATATGGTTAGGCAATGAGTGAGATAGACAAAACAAAGGTAACACAAATCATTGGATGACATATATAATAATAGGAGTTGAACTTTCTATTTAGGTGATTAGGTCATGTCATTGTGCCTTTTTGGCCACATATTATTACTTATTATTTATAATTATGTGTTAATTTAAGGATTAATTTGTGGGGTTAGAGAAGAGGGCCATGGTCGGTCAAATATTATACATTATAAATTATAAAACTTGATTTTGTCATCTCTCACATATTTATTTTTTATTTTTTAATGTGTGTGTGTTTAAATTCTAAATGTTAAAAATATTTAAGCTTTTGAAATAATATAGTATAATGACACTGATGTTTTGATTTATTTGGGATTATCATTGAATTATGTGTATTATTTGTCTCCATTAAGTTGTTCTCTCAAATGCCAACCTATTGTACCTAGACAGTGTTGTTAGATTAAATATAATATTTAATAATTATTTTAAATAATAACTAAATATTAAATTTTGTGTAATACTTAATTTGTTGTGATAATATTTTTTTATTAAAAATAATTAAGTTATTATTTGATAATCTTATTTTTATCATCTATCCTTCTTTTTTTCTTTTTCTTTTTTTGACATGTTTCTACTTTGCAACCTATTTTTCTGAATTAATTTTACTAAATTATGATAATTCACGTGAAAAGTTACTTTTCTTTATTTAAAATACCCAAATTTACTCAACCATTTTAGGTAAATTCTACATTTAAGGATTATAATAGGTTACCCATTTTAGTTATTTTATCGACCCACCTCACTTGGACCACCAGCTAAAACAAAATTGCATTGGGTATGCATTGCCTGTCAATTATAATCGATTTCTTTTGCTTGGTATTAAATAAGGCGTACTATATATATATATATATATATATATATATCATTTTCTATAACGTCTAATAATGTTTTTAAAGGGAATAATTGTTGTTTTTCGCACTCCACTAAATTAAAAAATAGCTGTTTGTTCCTCTAAATTTTGTTTGTTTAATATGTATTTGACCGAATAGAAGAAAATTGTTTTTTAATCTTTAAATAGCTATATCCTTCAAATAATTCATAAGTTATTATGATGAATTTTTATATAATCTAGTCAAATATAATATTTATTAAATTAATATAGCATTAAATAAAATAATTTTGTAATAACTAATAACCATCCAAACAGAGTATAATTGGCTAGTACAATTATCCTTTTCATTTCTAATTAGGAGGCCCACATATATAGCAAGAAGTATATGCCTCAAATTTATTCGCATTTTTGGCAAGAAAATTAGATAACGCATTTAATTAAATATTAAGTTAATTATCTAGAAGAAGATTATAAATCAATTCTCACATAATACATTTCTCAAACTATTTTAAAAAAAAGTATTCACATGTTTGAACACATCCATTAAGTCTGTGAAAAAATTGGTGTATTATGAAGGTGGTTGGGGACCAAAAACATAGAATTTTATTTGTTGGAAATCAAATATAATTAGTCAGACATTATAATGAGAAACATTGAAACTTTTTATATTAAAGTGGTTAAAATGGTAAATTTATAATTAGATCTATATTAACATATGAATTATTTAATTTGAATTAAAATTAGTTGAGGCGATGTATTTTGAAAAAAATGGAATGCAATAAATAGAAATACATAGTGAATAAAAGTAGGGTAGTGTTAAATATGGAAAAAGGAAAATGAAAGGGACGATTCTATATTTACAGATGCAACATAATTATGAGGTTGACCATACATAATGATAAGCAAGAGAACAATAAGGATATATGAGTAAAAGACAACTTCATTCATTCCTATTTGTTTCTTCCATAATTCTGACCACCAACTCTAATTCACTTAAAACAGATATTTGATTGTAGAATTTGAAGTTTTAATATAAAATTAATATTTATTTTTAAAATTGTTGATGTATTATTATATTATATAAGTGGTAAGTTCTATAGTAAAACGTTTTGGCTTCACGATCAATCTACTGTTGAGCGTTATTATAAAAGGGCTCTGATCTGATTACAATCAATCAGGATATTGTTTTTTATTTTATAAAATCTAAATCTGAAAAGAGAAAACTCATCATTTAATAATGGGCGTATCATATGACTAATCGACAATTACTAGCAATTTCAACTTCACTTAAGCGAGTCACGGCTTTCATGTAATCCTCTTTTTCATATCAAACTAATATTACTGCTTTGTTTATCCCCTAAATTGAGGCAGGACCACTATTTTCGTTTGTATATTTAATTTTTTTTTAAAGAGAAAACCAATCATGTTTGATGAGAGGTGATATGCCAATCAATAATCATTAAGGATCTCAGTGAAATATATTTAAACAATAAAAAAAACTCAAATTTCAATTCATATCTTCACTCCAAATAGAGTAAGTTTTCTTTTTTTTTCTTTTATTATATATTACGCGATATAAATTTAAATTAATAAATTCTTTTTTTTAAAAGAAAAAGAAGGTCATGTGACGACGGTGAAGGTGGAAATGATTCATAATTGATATAATGTGTATTGTACTTGGGTGGTGTGTACTCATAATTGGGTGGTCATAAAGGGTACCTAACTTTAGCAGACACTTTGATAAATATTGCCATCTTTGTCCCCCCTATTTTTTTCCTACCCCCACGCGGATCTTATTATAATAATAATAATAATAATAATAATAATAATATTTGCTATTCAATCAATGTGTTGTTTGAATGGAAAAAAATCATTCAAAAGGGCAACAAAAACAACAGACATACGATAGTCCCCCATACCAAAATACTCCCAAAGCATGCCTTGAACCAAGGGACAAATATATGCCTCTCATCATCAACTTATTTTAAAAATAAAATCAAACTGTACATTCTTTATTTCGAAACGATGCGCACAATATAAATTTCGCACGAATAATTTGATCACCGAAGGATTAATTCAACTTGCGCTCTCATCTATTGAACATTAGAAATAAAAACGTTCAATGGAACTCAAACAATTCCAATAACATAAATTTAGAGAATAGATAAAAACAATCAAATAAAGACCAAAAAAGGATTTTGTTGTATTTTTTTTCTTCATAATAAAAATAAAAAGGAAATTCTTATAAACCTAGTACAACTACAAACCTTTTTCTCATACTTTTTCCTTTTTTCTTTTTTCACATGTAAATGAACCAAAATATTCTCAATATGTTGAGAGTGAAAAAAAACCATCAATAATAATCCCAACAGACACCAAACAAATAAAAAAAAAAAACACCCTACCAAAATCTCTGAGGCAGAAAAAACCAAACCAATGATTAGTATATTTACATCAGAGAAAATTAAAATTCACATTTTTTTTTCATGAAGCTGCTGATTGGTGGGAATGATTTGGATTATTATTAGTAGTAGTAAATGGGAAAAATCTTGGTCTAGAGTTAAGAAACGGAATTGCTTTAGGAATGGAGTCACTTGTAGTGGTGGTGGCAGTGGTAGCGGTGATGGCGGTGGTGGTGGTGATTCCGGGGGCAGTGGTAGGAGGAGCCGTGGCGGCGGAGATGGTGGTTGTGGTGGAAGCCACCCTTTCACAAGAAGGACACATGGTCAATGTGGTGGCTGGAAGTTGCATGTAAAAAGGATTAGAAGTCTTTAAAGCTCTCAATTCTTGAAGTTCTTTGTGTAGCCTTCTGTTTTCATCAGTTAATGTCTCACAACATCTTTTTAAGTATTCACAATCCACTTCTGTTTGTTTCAATTTTGTCCTGCAAGAAAAATAAAATAATTATTATTTCAATTAACAAAAATTAAAAAAAATCAAGAAAATGAAATGACTATTATTTTAATTTATTTATTTTTGCATTTATTGTGGTTGCATACATAAAAAGACAAGTGCTTGCTTCACATTATCCAAGAATATTGAAAGGAGTTTCTGCAAAATTGTAAGTATTCAAGTGGGGGAAATAGACCACACCAGACCCATTTATTAAATTCTCATCTGTCACAAACAAATGTTTTCTTTGTTGCCTTTAATTTTTTTTAAAAATTAAATATCTTTTTGAATGATTTTCGGAAAGAAAAAAAAATAATCATACTAACTGCGTATATAGTTAATAATTAAAAAAAAAAAAAAAAACTACCTTGCTCTTCTATTTTGAAACCAGACTTCAACTTGTCTTGGCCTTAGACTTAGCTGTTTAGCAAGTGCCAGCTTTTGCTTCTGTAACCATACAATAACAAAAAAAAAAAAAAATGAGAAAAATATACATTATTTTTTTAAAAATTATGAGTATTTATACTTACAGGATTTAGAGTATGGTGTTCTTTGAAGCTTTCTTCAAGATAAGCTGATTGTTCTTTTGACAATCTAAGTTTTTTGCGAGTATTAGCACCATTTTCATCGTCATCACTTGCTCTCGACGATGCTCTTTCCGGTTCACCGCCGTCGTTCCCACCGCCGGATTCCGAATTCCGTTTATTTCCGACGCCAACAATATTAACACAGCTTTTAAAAAGCCCAAAATCCATCCGAAACGACGACGCTACACTGTTCGGAGATGAAACTTCATCCATACCCGCCGCCGGTAGCAGGTTCACATCGAAACCTCTCGCCGCCGGCAAACCACCGTTTCCCGACGAACCATTTTCAGAACTCCCTATAAAAAATAGATTTATTTTATTACTATTAAAAAATTAGAAAAAATTCTTTGGAAAATGGAAGTCATTAGTAGATGGAGACTGACTGACTAAAAACTCAAAAATTTTAAAACTGAATCATTAGAATATCACAACTTTTTTTCTATTTAAAAAACTACATGTATTAATATGTTGCATGTGTATATGTTTAATTTGTATACTAGCACAATAGATCCAAGATTGATTTGTTAAATGCGAATAGAAATTTAAAATTTATAGATATGTTATTACTTACCATTATCAGATGACCAATGATGTGATTGAGGCAAATTAGTAGTAGGAATAGGAATAGGAACAAGAGGGAGGAGATCAAGCTGAACAGGTAGAGTATTATTATTGCCTTCTTCAGAAGTATTATTTTCTTCATCTTCAATATCTTGTTCTACTCTTTCACTTGATGTGTTAATTCCTAAAGCCATGCAAAACCCTAAATTTTTTTTCTTCTCATGATCATTACAAGTAGAAATAACATTTTTCTTAGACAAGAAAAATGATTTTGGAGAAGAACTTGTGTTAGCATCTCCTAAGCTTAATCCAAGCTCCATACTATCATGTGACTTAAAAAGAACAATTTTTTTTATTTTTTTTTGGGAGTTGAAATAAGGAAGAGGAGAAGAGAGTATTTGTAAAGAGAAAAAAAAAAAGGGAAAAGGGGATTTTGGATTGAAAGGAGAAGAAAGAGTCTTTATAGAGATTCTATCCAATTTGTGAAAAATGTTAATTAAATGCTAGAGAGTAGAGAGAGAAAGAGAGATGATGTTTAAGAGTTGTTGGGTGGGGTCATAATTTTGAACAAAAGAGTAGACCCTTATTACTCTCTTTTTTTTTTTTTTAAAGATTAATTTAGTTTTTAGAGTATTATATTTTCTACTTTTTGATATTTTGATACTTTTGTCTTAATGGGTAAATATATGATAATGTCTAGTCAAAAAGAGATATATACTAGATGTACCAATAATTAAAACCAGCATTATGTTGGTTTGTTTCTCATGTTTTATTCTTTTATTCCTCAAACAATAAAATATACTTCTTATTCATAAATTTATATTTGAATAAATTAAATATAAAATTAATGTTAATATTCCATTTAAATTGGTATTACTTTATTCAAGTTTCATGTGAAAGGAATTAATTCTATAACTCTAAAATTATAATTAGTGAATAATATAACCTGCTCCTAGGATTGTAAGAAAATTAGCGAACTTCTTTATTATTAATTAAAGATTCCGAATTGAAAATAAAAGAAATTTAATAAGATTTGTTTTAGCTTAAATAATCTAAAGCAATGCATATGAACTTATTGCAAAATATATTAATAACAAATTAGAACCAAAAGAATTAAATAAAAAAAATATACAAAAAAACTCTTGTCAAGCATGTGTTCAAACTTTTTTTTTTTCTTTCCCTTTTTCCAGTTAAATAGGAAAAATAAAATTAAGGAATGGTGCATAATTTTTTAAGTGTCAGATACACGACATACCTTAGCCATGCTGGTTATCAAAGCTTATGTTATTTACGAATATAACAAATAAATCTTTATGATTATCGTAATCAATTAAAGGTATTAATCCAGAGTTTATGACAAGTATGATCAGTAAATTTATTTGGACTCCCTTTATCAAATTTACTTTTATTTATATTAGATTAAAATTGTGTTGATATATATTATAACTCAAAATCAACCTTTAATATATTTAATTTGTATTTTGAACTCATTTAATAAAAATTGTACTTCGATTATCATAATATATTATTTCACATTGTTATTAGGGGTTCATCCGAATCCCTTTCGACAGAAAATTATATTATTTTTGTATGGTTAAAATAATTTTTTAAATATATATAATAGATGTCGAACCTTATTTAGCTATTTCGTACGTCTATTTTTCAATTTTTGAATTTCATAATAATAATTCTGATTCTGTCATTGTGAAGATGAAGTTGTTGGTGAAGTTGGTCTTTAACATTATTATTATTAATGGACCATATTGTTGTTTATTTGCATTGACTTGTTAAAGAGTATGTTTGAACCGACAATCTCAGGTTGACAACACACGTGAAAGCCCTCTATTCATTCATGTTAATAATAATAACTATTTTGTTTAAAATTTATTTTTTTTGGCTTTTTAAAAAAAAAAATTATTATTGGGTGGGGAGAGGACCTTTGATGAAAGATTTAGAGGGACCGGAATGCAACTCTATTTTATGGACATTGCGCGTGTTTAGGCTTTTTATTAGGTGGGGAATTAGGCTACACACCTGTGCTATATTTTTTATTTTCTAAATTATATGTGTGGATTATTTGAAATGAAATTTTAGTTAATTTGAAATTTGACTATTAGTTATGGTCTATTTATAAAGACTGAAATTTTTTATTTCATTTCCACCGTAATATTTTATTTAAGAGAATTGTCAGTCAATATGAATTTACTTAAGGGCCCGTTTGGCCATAAATTTTTCAAATAATATTTGGGGAAAAACTTGATAAATAGTGTTTGTCTATATGCTTTGTCATTATTTGGCAAATATCCCAAATTCTCAAATACTAGTTTTTTCTAATATTTTGGGTCAAATCTCATTATTTGGGATCTTTTAAAAATTAAAATTTTATCCCAAACTTTTATCTTTTACAAAAACACCCTTTATAGTTGTTGCTTACGTTGTATTACATAATTTTTTACATTAATTTCAAAGTAGTGATGAAATATTTTTGTGAATTTAAAATGATAATATGATTATTGATGAAAATGATGAACAATCAGCTCAAGATAACAAAGTCATGTGTTGTCTACTTCACGATATATGAAATTATATTTGTTGCACTCACTCCAAATTACAACATCGCTCTAGTGTCACTGACACTATTTGTTATTGTTGTAACAAAGATCCAATTGACTTGTATAATATAAACTTTATGGTTAGTTTTGATATTTTTAAGAACTTATAGGTATTAATCATATTTTTTTTAAAAAGTGAAATATATTTCTCAAATACTATGGCCAAACACATGGTGAAATTTCAGCCAATTTTTCACCCAAATAATATTTATCAAGAATATTTGAAAATTTATGACCAAACGCTAGCTTAATTTATTTGAATCTAGCTTGTATCATCACAATGTTAGACTAATAAAACATAAACATATTTTGAAATAATCAGTTTGACTAGATTGAATTATCAGTTATACATATAAATATATTTTAATTGATTCATAGTTTGATCCAACTCAATAATTGTTCAAGCCTCACAAACTGGCCAATTTATTTAGAACAAGCTATGAAACTTATAAATTAAAATTTTATGGGGGAAAGTCATTATTTCATTTATAATACCTCTCAAACTTGGAATTTTAACGATAATTGTTTTATTTCAAGTTGATGTAGAAATTATAAACATTAAAAAAAAAATCATTTACAAATGTTATTTTACTACTTTTAAGAGTAATATGTACGTTCAAAGTACTACTATTTGATGCTACTGTATGCTCTCTCTCTTTAATTATTTATCTATTTTTTTTTGTTATCCCTATTTATTTGTTAAATTTTAATTTTTTTTAGTTATCCCTATTTACTTGTCAAATTTTACAAATTAAGAAAGAATAGAAAGTAATTATCTATTATACATCAATTAATTACTTTAAAAAAGTAAATTTTTTGAATATCTTAAATTTTCATTCATTTTATAATTAATAGAGATAAAATAATAAAATCATTATATAAATAATTATTTTCTTAATAAATATATCGATTGAAAAGTGGACAAATAATTAGATACGGAATAAGGACGAACTTCCGAGACTTCAAGTTTTATGAGCTTAGCAATGAGTCAAAATATCCTTAAAAAAATAATCAAAAGAAGATATTTGTGGTCAACAGGTCAATACAAATGAAATAATATAATTAAAGAAGAAAGGACCCTGGAATTTTTTTTCTCAAATATGTGAATGAAAGAATAAAAAGAGAAGAATTATTCTATAGAAATTTTTAAATGAATATGTCATTATTATTAATGATTGAAAAAAAAATATATATAATTAATGAAGAGAGGGAAAAAGAAGGTTTGATTATAGGAGTAGTAGTTGGGGCGCCCCTCATAATGGAACATTGGAATGTTAGAGACAAACTATTTGAATACTCACCTAACAATCATGCCCAAATACAAAAGTACGTGTAATCACCCCCCCACCCCCACCCCCCCACGCCCTTCTCAAGATAATATCTTTAAAAAAATATCAAAATAATAATTTAATACGATATCAAAAAACTATTTCAAATAATTTAATAGGTAATTATCACTGGTGATATGACTATCAATACTAAATAATCGTGATAATTAATGGTGATATTCAATAATTGTTAAAAAATGACAAAAGTCTCACATCGGTGGTTAATAAGATGGATGAACTCCATATAAGGCTTAGGCAATCCTCCATAATTTGAGCTAGCTTTTGGGGTGTGAATTAGGCTAAGACCTAATTTTTACATGGTATAATTTCTACAATAATTATGGTAGGAAAAAACTTGTTTGAGTTAGGCCTAAGACCTAATTTATATAATAATTATGGTAGAAAAAATTATTAATTATTAAGAACGATTGACGATATATGATAGTAAAAAATGACTATAAATATTATTAATAATAATTTAGCATTTTAATATATAATAATATTGAATGATAGTGATGTTAATAATAATTATAATTGATGATGATAATTACAATTTGCGATTGAAAATTCTAGAGGTGATTGTTGATATAATGTTGAAATATGACGGTCAATTGAGAAAGTGGATGTAGACCAAAAGCTTAGGTAAAAGTTTTAGTTTTGACTCGACTGTTTCTTGGTCTTAGTAGATTAATTTGACCATTTAAGTTAAAAAAAAATTAATGACCATCCACTATATACTTAATTATAAAAGGAAATATTTTTTTATCAGAAAAATTGGCATAGTAATTTAGTATGTTATTTTTTCTTTCTGAACATTATTATCCTTTTAATTTTAATATATTTTAATTTTAAAATGAAAAAAATAATTAATTTTAAAATAAAAAAATATATAACTTTTTAAATTTCTAATCAAATTTTGTGATCGTCTAACATTATTCATTAAAAAATCACCTCAACAAAATGTCGATCTTTATCCGACATGTGAAATTATTTAATTACCATACTATGAAAACAACGATAGGATTACAAGGCCAATAAGCAAATAACCTATTCGATGGTTATTTAAAAAGTAATACAATGAACTTTACTATTTTAAATTATGTATTTTTCAATTTTATCATTAGAACCTCATCAATAAAGTGATTCATATATATTCTTCGTCTAATGGAGTGAAAATATTAATTTTACATTTATATTTTTTACTTTTAATTAAAAAATTATATATATATATATATATATATATATATATATATATATATATATATATATATATATATATATGATATTTTAGCAAATTTAAAGGTACGTTTTAATTTCTTTTAAATATATTTTATTTTTTTTGACTTTTTTAATTATCATTATTTGAGTTTCTTATTCATGTTGTGTTTTCATTCTCTAGTGTAAATAAAAAAAATGGAACTATTATTTTTCTTATTGCCTTGTAGTTTAAAATTATTTTTAGGCTATATTGTAATTTAGTATTTATATTTGAAATAAAAAAATTGGTGAATCTATAATAAATTTTACAAAAAAAAATAGTAAAACATAAATAAATTTAACCATTAAAATAATAATTTTAAATTAGGTCATTGAAAAACAATTGGGGAATCTATAGATTAAAATTATTTTTTCACTTCCATTAGAGAAAATGGAATATAAGTGATTCATTTGTATATTAATATGAGCATATATGAGTCAGTCAATTTCAAAAAAATATGAGCATACATGAGTCATTTTTATAAATAAAATAAAAAAGTA
Source organism: Solanum lycopersicoides (assembly GCA_022817965.1). Lineage (NCBI taxonomy): Eukaryota > Viridiplantae > Streptophyta > Magnoliopsida > Solanales > Solanaceae > Solanum > Solanum lycopersicoides. Next base: position 113,455,822 of record CM040618.1, read on the forward strand.
TAACAACACTACGTAACTAAGTTGAAGAATATATCATACACTTTTCTCTTAAATTAATATTGAACAAGTAAATAATGCTCCCTTTGACCCTTTTTATACGTCATATTTTTAGATTGCACTTGTATTTAAGAACTTAAGTTACTTTACCTTTTTATCCTTATTTAATGTTTTCTTAAATCAATTTTTTAACAAATGATGAATATTTTATATTTCAAAAATTAAAATGAATTTGAATGACTATTTAAATAATTGAGTTTATTTTCAAGTTAAGAATTTATAGAATAGTGAATCGAGAGAATAATTAATTAATGTATGAAAGAAGTACTTCAATATATATTATTACTTGCAAGTTTTCCTAGGTTGATTAAAATGTAGATATTTTTAAAAATAATTAACTATTCTATAAAGAATATAATAAATATTATAAAATAATAATTATTATAATTTAATTATTTATAAAGAAAGATGACATATATAAAAAAAGAAGGAGAGTAATTGATTAAACAATCAAAAGTGGTTAAGATTTTGAGTTAGATGAGGAAAGCGAAGGGTATTTATTTCGTTTGTGATTACCGAAAGTGAAAAATGTCATGTAAGCATTTATGAATCGTGCTTCCCTTCCTTTAATGCCTCTAAATCATTGGACCCCTTTTTCACCATGAAAATATTCAAATTTCTTTAGTTTAACCCCCCACCCCCTACCCCTTTTTTGAAAATAATGAAGTCTCATATCTAAAATTTAACTTAATCTAAAATATTAAGGGCCATTTTTTAATCTAAATTTCAATACATAGAATTATGCAATACTTCTTCATTCATCTGTCTCTAATTACTTGATTTGTCATTACTTAATTTATCCAAAAAAATAAAAAAATAAACAAATAATTAAAGATCAGAAAATATCTAATATTCGACGAAATCGAGATGACTGAACATTTACCTAAAAAAACCAACTTTAGAAAGAAATTAACATTGTCTTTGTAGACAATTGTTTCCATATACTTTCTTTTATTCTTAATTATTTGTCCACTTTTAAATTCGCACACATATTAATAAAATAATTATTGAAAATAATTAATTTATTATGTTATTCCTATTAAAGTGGATAAATTTAAAATTTAAGACTTTTTTAAAGTAATTAATTAAGAACATTATAGGTAAAAATAATAATTTTTTTATTTATCAAAATGAATAAATAATTAAATAATAATATTTGGGAGTAGTAAGGAAACGTGAAATCCAAGATAGATTATAAATAATTTAGACAAGTGATGGATGAAAATAGTTTGACCAAAAAGGATAAAATCATGCAAGATATCACGGGAATACTTAGGCATAATTAGTGCCTTATGTTTACTAACTTCTAATTATCTTATCTTGAATTCAACACCTTTTTCTCCTTCAAAATTGTCATCATTTTTACCCTAATCTCATGTTTATTAATGAAACACACACCGCCCTTTCACTTCTTCTTTTGGAAAAGAGATAAACCCACAATTCATTACAAAATTAATTGCCATCAAAGACTTTTCATATTTATTTTTTCTATGTAAATATGTCTTTTAAATTTTATTATTTTCACTTTAGAATATTATGCAGGGGAGACTCTAGAAGCATTTCCTCAGAATTATGCAAAATATAATAACTACAATAGATAAAAAAAAAAAGTTATAAGCAATCACAATTTTGAAGTATATGCTATTTAGATTTTTTAGTCAATGATTACAACTTTCGAGAATTATCAATATTAAACATAAAACAAAAAAATTGTATATAAATGAGATTATGCAGGTTTTAATCCACAACCTCAAGTTTAAAAATTTAGAGCCTTACCAACTGATCAAGTACACACATAGTTTGCTTAAAGAGTGTCACTTTTTATTATATAGCTCTTTTTGATCTGCTTTTCCCTTTCAATCGTGCACACGTATTTAGTAATTTTTTTCAAGGAAGCAATGTCGTCGTAACATTTCATATCTCTTCTTAAATCCGTCTTTGTTTGGGAGAAATAATAAATGAATGACGTATTGAGTTGAAAGTTCAATTTGAAATAACTTAAATCTTCATAATATGTAATAAAATCTACGTATATTTTAAGTTTTACTTGTAAATTCTATTGAATATTTTATTATTGTTATTAACGATTGATGCATAAAAGAAGATAAGGGCGTGTTTCGTCATACGATATGAAATCATGAGATGAAGTACATGTTTTGTTTGGACATGTGATTTGAAATTTTTATGTTGTATATATTTTTTCTCATAAACATAAAAAACTTATGACTTATAAAACAATTAAAATTATCCCAATTATTTATATAATTCTATTAATAGGACAGGTTGATAACATTACATAATTCATTATCACAAAAATATTCTTAAAAATAAAATATTTATTGATCGTACTGTAACTTAATGAGAAAATAACGTCAAACATAAGTTGTAGCGTGTTGCTCTATAATATAGTCCTTCCACGTAGTATAAACAATTCTCTCACATGAAACTTGAATTTCTCATTCATATGATTGAGAAGATGAACCAACAATGTAGTTTGAGTCTTTGTTGCCAATTTGGTTGATAAATAGAGTTGATAAACATTACTTATTTAAGTAATAATAAATTATATGATATAAAGAGTAATCAATATATAAGATATAGATGGTTTAAAAGATAATGATATGAATAAGAAATTTTATATACTTATAAAATACATGATTAGTAGATATATGTGAGGTTGTTTCTGCAAAATATATATTTGTAGGATATTTTTTATCTAAAATATCTCAAATCTTGATTTAAAATTTTTAAATCATTATTTTAAAAAATATGAAATTTTATCTCATATTTTAAAATCATAAAACAAAATTACACATCTCTATATAAATTTTATCTCATTATTTTATATTATAATTTTATATCACATATTCAAACGCCACATTAATACTTACTAATAGGCCCCAAAATAGAACAACGGGGGGGCAGGCAGAGGTCAAATCAAATCCTGTTTTACTGTGTTTTTTATTAGTCCAACAACATTTTACTCTCTTAATTACTACTATACATTCTTCTTCAATCCATAGGTTTATATGGCTTTCTTCTTGATTTTCGAAAATAAAGTTGTCTTTCCATCAGAAAAATATATGAACGTACAATATATTATATTTTACTTTCAAAATGATTACTCCAATGAGTTTTCATCAGTTCTATTATTTTTGGTATTATATAATATATACTCCATTCCACTCTATTCAAACAAAGAGTTTTTGTTCCTTATACAATTCACCTTATTACTCAACTCAATTTTAATAAGGAACAAAATTTAAGAAATATCATAAAATTTTACAAATATTTCAATTTTATTCTTAAAATAAATAAAGTTTTAAACAAAAGAATACACTTCTCTAGATTTTTTTACCAAATAAAATTTTACTAAAAAATTATGTCACATATAAATTAAATTGAAAAAGTCATTCGACACGAATAATTTTGTATTTTAAAAAGAAATTCAAAAAGGAGGAACCTATCTCATTTTAATAATAATTTCATTCGTCACACGAAAATAATTTTATAATTATTCTAGTTAACATCTCCTAGGTTTCAATTTAAATTATAGTTATAGTTCATTTCACATCTATTAAAAAATAATAAATATTATACAGTTTATCAAGCTATCTTTATTTATTATTAAATGTTTTTTGAGAGTGAAATATTATTAAAGAAATATTTTTTTAAATATAAGGATATATTAAATATAATTACTAATTTCTGTTTCAATTGCTAAAATCATAGGAGTACTTATTTTATGAAATAATTTTTTAAAAATATATGACGAACAACATTTGTTTTGAGATAGAAAGAGATCGAAAATACAGAACTAGTACCTTTTTAAATGCTCTGCAACAAGTATGACTTTTAAATATAAAGTGATACTCCGATGAGATCTACTACATTTAATTTTCTAAAAAAAATTTATTTGATATTCGATATTTAGATGGAAATTTGATTATTTTAAATTCGTATCGTGTATTGTGTAAGACTTATTCATTAGGTATAGATATTTTTTATCAAAGATTTTTATATATTCATATTCGAATCAGAGACTTTTGATTAAAGAGTTTTTATTTTTTTGATTGAGAAGGAGTTGATAGCATCGAAATTTATGTTTATCGAAAATAAATTGTAATCACAAATAAAATAGTGAAGGGTATCTTCGTAAATTAATACAAGCATTATTAATATACTCTATTTAACATTATTCTTATACACTCTATCAAAGATAAGATTTATATGGACCATAAGATAAGATTTAAAGTAGAATAATCATCAAAAAATTTAATTAAAATCGAATATATTTTATAATACGCGTCTTGTAAAATCCGAGAAATCTCAATGTCTATATATCTACTACATTTAATTTGCAACAACTTTCTCCTCATGAAAATCTTGTGACTTTTGTATATGAAGATGTCTTAAATAACTTGAAACACATCAAAATGCACACATTGAACTATCACATGAACTACTAGGTTCAAGGCGGGAAATATCACAGCTGGTTATTTAATTTTGTATTTATCACATAAAAAATAATTTTACTTTTTGCGTTATATATTTTTTACTATCGAATTATTTGAACTCAATAATTTCTTTAAAATAAATAAATATTATATTCTAGATTTGGTTTTACTCTACAGTATATCACTTCAAAAACTTGAACGTCAATAATTAAGTAATGAGCTCATTATTATTTTTTCCTTAAAAAAAGGAGAGATTGTCGGTTTGGAAAAAAATAAATAAAATGATTGCAAATAGACAAATTGATGGTATCTCCAAATATGAATGGGTCATTACACTGCCATCAACATAATGATTTTTTCTTCATCATAATGCATATAAATTCAACATAGAATTCTGCCATCATTTGTTGCTGTTCCACTCGATAACAAATTTACAATGCAGCAGAAAATATCTGACTTGGAGTTTTTAAATACTATTAAGTAGGTAATTTGAGAAATGGTAATCAAACGTCGCATCGAAATTGTAGTCAATTGATTTACAAAATTAGTTTTGTTGCTTTAATTATTTTTATTTTTTCATGTGAATGTACGACATAATAGAAAATCGAGAAGAGAGAAAACATCATACTAAATGTGTATATGGGGATTTGAGTTGTTTATGTTTAATTTTTTTACTTTCTCTTTAAATTTGTACCAATAATGAGAAATGGACATGTGATATATGTCTTTTCGTAATTAAATAATTTGATATCCTATAAATCATGAATACCAAATGATACTAATATCTCGTATCAAATTCAAACTCAAATATCTTAATTTTAAAATTTATTTTCGAATACAACGAAAAATATATATTCGATTTAGTTAGATAATTTTCTTTTCAATATTTTTTGAAGTTCTTTTTATAGATATGATTTCATATAAATTTAAGGAACTTTGTCATCAATATATATTCATCATGTTGAAATGTATATGTGACATGATACCTCACCGTTACAGATATATTTACCATTCTTCAATCACCGATCAATAGGAGTTTTATTAAATAAAAATATATATTTTTTAAAATAATATTTTTAATACCATAAAAGTAAAAAAGTATGAAAATAAAAAATATGAGATCAAAATATTATTTTAATAAATATATACTCTTATTTAATAATATTCTTATTGATCGATGATCGAAGAATGGTAAATATATCTGCTACTGTGAGATATCATGTCACATTATATTCAAAATAATATTTGTTTCACATATTAAAGTCACAAGTTTGAATTTTCCCCAAGAATAAATTTTATCTGCACTGTTGTTAGGCACAATGATGGAAACTTCTATGTTTCCATTGGTAATTTTTTTATTAATTATTTATATATTAATTAGTAGAAATGTTTTAATAAAATATATACCATATACTTAAATATACTTTCTCGTTCTTAATTATTTGTCCACAAAAGATTTTATTTATTTATTATATCCTTAATTAATCACATTGAAAAAGATAGAATCTTTTGAAAATCTTAAGTTTTTAATTTATCAACTTTACAATCAATAGAGTTAAAATGGTAACTCACTATGTCTATTATTATTTTTAATAGATATATTAATTTAAAATAAATAAATAATTAAAAATAATTAGCGTATAAAGTTTGAAATTTCTAAATGAACGGATAAAAATGAACTAAAGAAGCATTAGTTTTGCTTAGAAGAAGAGGTAAAGTTAAAGCAATTTTACCCCATTTCAATCAGAACGCAATTACTTTTTTCAACATATTTTGGAGAATTATATGATTTTGTTTGGCATTTATTGAGAATAATAAATGTTTCATTCTTTTGAGTTGATGAAACTGTAATGATCAGGTGTGTTAGGTTAAATAATTAAATGCAAAATTTGCCAATCAGTGATAATCATCTTTGTTTGCATGTGTGCCACGTAAATACCTTTTTGGATGGAGTAATTATTATTTTAAAATTTTACTTCTAATATTATTTTATTTAATCTCAGAATCATTTTTTCAAGACCTGAAATTATACATTTAAGTAATGCAATTTTTGAATTAAAAACTCATTTTAATCTTTTTTCTACAGGAAATATTTATTTTAGGATGAAAAAAAGAAAAAACGAAAACTTACATTTTTTAGAAGTTTAGGGTTAAAAATGAGATTAGTTGAAACATGAAGGTCTCTTAATTATGAGATCACATCACCTTTTCCTTACTAGTGAAACATGTATGGTTTTTCAATAATTGCAAATGATACCAAAAGTATAACATTATTCATTTTTTGATACAATTAATAAATTGCACGACATGCATGTATACATATTTAATAAATATGAAATTATTACTTTAATTTTTTTTTAAGCAGCTGTATTATTTACTCTTCAACGGCTTTTTTTTTAATGAATTTGTTGGAGCGGATATCCAATTCATTAATTATTGTGATTGTATAGTACTCTTTTTTTCCCTTTTATTCTTTTGCAACATTGTTTTCTTTAAATGTTGAACAATCATTTGTCTTCCCATAATTAAGAATTAAAGCAGAAAAAGAAATCAGGTTTTTGGTATATTAGTGAAACTGTTTCATCTTTATCATAAGTTTTGAACTTGAATATTGTATATGGAAAAACTCTTATTGAAAGTATCACCTCTCGTATAAATCCGATAATATCCTATTTAAATTTAATCGAACCTCCAATATAAATTCTAAATATCAAGTGGAAAAGTGTAAAATGAATGAATTCTTTCTTTATCTATTTATTTTTCTAACATGTAAAAGAGAAAGATTGTTAGACTCTTACTTGATAGAAATACAATAGTCGAAGAAAAAGGCTATATCTTCTAGTTAACATGACAAGAGAGTGTTGCTCGATTGGTAAGTATTTTCTACTTTTAATTTTAAGATAGTGTGTCCAATCTTTTTCTAGGAGTAACAAGGCGTGAGCTCGCTTAGTAGTTGTGTCGAATACTACAACAATAACACACTTCGATCAATATAAAAACTCCACCTAGCAAAGGTGTGAAGAAGATAAAAAGTATAAACAAATCTAAAAAAATTACATACGTACATATAAGGAGTATTAATTATTTAATTCTTGTTTATATAAATATATAAATTTTAAACCTACTAATCATATAATGATAATGATTGAGAAGTATAATAAAAACTCTAATTACTCACTATATAATGATTATATCTTTATTTTATAAGAAATATATAATAAAATTATTTTTGATAAATCTTCAATCAATTTAATTTAATAATTTGTTGCCTAAAATTTAAAGAAGGGGTAGTAGGAAGTTAATAAGATGAACCTATTATTGGTAACATTATTATATTTTATTGGGCCAATAACATTCTGTCACTAAAAAAAACTGTTTAATGATTTGTATCAGAGTCCCCTTCTACCACAAGATCCTAATAGCTTCTCTGCTACAAATCTTGAAGGAGATTAATTAGAGCCCAGAAAATCAAAATTGACATTTCTATCCCTATTATTAGACAGTACAGGGCATTATTAGTAGGTTAATCGCAAGGGTTAAAAGGGAATTTCAAGTGTTGTATTGTCAGGGCATGCGTGATTTGACTTTGCATGAAAGAAGATTTGAGAGAGAGAGAGAGAGATGACGTTTAGTTTGACTTGTGAAAGGAAAAAGCAAATAAAAGGTTACTGCGTTTGGGTGCATCTATAATTTCTTTTTTTTTTGAAAATATCCATGAAGATACGAACATCTTTTTTTTACTTTATTATTATTTTTTTTTTTTTCCAATGAACTTTTTTTCTTTTCTTCTTTTTTCGTACTTTCCAACTCCTTTTTTTTTTTTTTTTGGCGTTTGTTCAGAAACAATATGTATTACACGTAGGATTCATTTTAACTTATTTGCTTTTTTTTAAAAAAAATAATAGTTTTTTTTAGAGTTACAAGTTCAAAAGTAATTAAAAGATATTTTAATATATTTTATATAATTTAGATTAAAAATTATGAAAAAAGTATTTTTTTAAAGAGTGTGTCAAATTAAAATTAGATAAGCAGTTTAAATAGAGCAAATGATTTTTTACAAGCTTTTTTATTTTAAAAAAATGTTTTACTTCTAGGCCATATATTATGTTAATATAGAATACTGTTATCCTATATTAAAAAAGACTCTATCTTTACACTTTGTTGTAGTTTTAGTGGTTCGCAAAAGCGAAATTTTATTTAAGTCATTAATTTTTAAATAAATAATATATATATTTTTTTAATTTTAAAATAAATCAAATTTAGTGAGTTCAACCGAAATCATAACCAACATTTTTCCTTTGCCCTTGGCTAGGAGAATTCCCTTTTATATATGCGCAGACCGCAACAACTAAAGGATAAAATTTAGATATTTTTACACTCCATTTCACTTGGCCAAAATTTATTTCCAAAATGAACCCATATTTCATAGATTACCCTATTTAGCTCATTATATTATATAGCTCATTATATTATATGTAATATAAAAAACACTTTTGGAGAAAAATAATAATTCCTTTATTGTTTTTTGTATGCTTTATAATTTTTTCAATGATTCATGTTTATCACCACAGATTTAAATATTATTGGGTGAACTAAAATAAAAAAATCTAAAATTTCATTGTTTGATTAAAAGAAAATATGAAAACTCATTTCTTGAGATCTTTGACAAATGGATGATTGTATTTGTTTTATATGCCATTTTAAAATTGTGATTAAAATTTGAAGTTAATTATTTGATGATGATTGGACTATTGTTTGTGAAATTTTGTGGTTGAAATTTATATAAGACGAAACTCAACTTTCATATAAGTATAGATTTTCTTTACAAAAATATAAAAATGTGTATAGATACTACCTATATACGGTTAGACAGAGTTGATATATTATATACGGGGAGTATATAGTAGTGTATAAAGTTTTATATACTGTATGGATAAGTATTATAAACAAAAGAAAAATTGATTTGCAAGTATAAACGAATAATATGGCTAAATGAATTCAATATATTATTTTTGTCTCAACTTATTTGTCTAATTTTTTAGCTTGTTTAAAAATAAATGTTTCATTCTTTCTCTTTTTGATATTGTTTTAATTTAATAACATATTTAAAATTATAAGTTATTTATTATCAAACTTTATGACAGATTAAAATAAAATAAAGGGAAAGGCTCAAATAGTCAGTGAATTTTTAAAAAAAATTTATTTATGTTATCAGTTAAAAGTTTGACTCATTTATGTCATTATCGTTAAAAAAAAAGTTCATTCATGCCATTATTTTTAACGATAATTTTGCAAAACCAATTTTGACACATGGCCAATTATAATTCGACCACGTCATCAATTTTTTTAATAAAAAAAAGAATAAATTAATTTTTATTCAGAATTTTAATTTTTTTATTAAATAAATTGATGACGTGACCAATTGTAATTCTGGCACATCATCAATTTATTTAATAAAAAGTCAATCTTCAGAATTATGATTTTTTAAAAATTGATCGAAATTATAATTGATTACGTATCAAAAATGGATTTGCAAAAACCATTGTTAAAAAATAATAACATGAATGAGTCTTTTCTTTAATGTTAATGACTTAATGAACCAAACTTTTAATTAATGATATAAATAAACCTTTATTAAAAGTTCGATAATATATTTAAGCCTTTTTCTAAAATAAACATAAATTTAACTAATGGGAAGTATTATGTTGGGGTGTATATAAAAATTCCTAAAGTTTATTCTTGAACTTTACTAAGTTTAACATTTTAAAGGTTTTTTTTTCGTTAAGAGATAATTTTTAACGAAGAATAAATTTTAGGACCGTATATTATATATTTTGAATTAAAAGAAAAATAAGTTAGGATAGTGACTAAGAAAATGAGGTGGATCACGTGAAGTTCATTAATAAAGTCAAGAATAACACGTGATAATTAGAGTAAAACAAGCAAACCCCACGTGAACTCAATGGAATATGCAAAATCCAAACATTACTAAATCTCTAGATTGTGTAAATGTCTGTGGGCCCAATCATTATACAAATTTTGGATATTTATAAAACGGTATTCGATATTCATATTAAAAATAAAATAATTTTTATATAGTTTGTAGTGCTCAAACTAGAAAAGTTTGATAAAAATATAAATCAATCTATCATAATTTTTCTTGAAAATGAAATGTTGATTTTTTGTAAATGTCGTTTGTTTTTTTATTAAAACGATATTTATTGATCATTTATTTGCTTTAAAAATTCATTGACGTGATGAACAAAAAATAAGTAAACTTTTTTTTTTGAAAAAAATGCTCTTCTTGTATACGGTATATAATACATTAAATATGTTAATACAAACGTCTCGTGTTGTGTTTTACATAATAGAATATGTATATATATTATTTAATTTTAAATAAAATGTAAGGGCTATTTAGTACATTTTTATAATATAAATATGAGAAGCTAAATTAGAAAGTATATTTGTATATTTGAAAGTGTATATATATTGGTAATAATAAAGGGAAAAAGCAAAAGTTGTGAGACGAGAACTTTAATAGTAGTATTTGATGCAGAGAAGTAGGAAGGAGACAGCTCTCCAACATTTGCAATCATTAGAATATTCGGACTACCAACTTGTGTACTACTAATTTAAAATTATTTTAATTCTTTATTTATTTTATATAATATATACATAAAAATTACTTCATTCTGATGTCAAGTTAACTTATTTTCTACAATAAACATAAACATATAACATGTTCAATAATTATGAGAAAAAGAGTTTTGGTCCTTTTTTTTATAATGATGAAAAAATATATTTAAAGAATATTGTAAATTGATGGTCATTCTCAGTGCAATTTGAAATTCAATACAAGTTAATTAGAGGTTTGACCTTTCCTTCGAGATAGAGTCTTCATCCTAACATGATGATTACATACATAGAATGTATATTTATTAATAATTGTTTGTTTGAGGTTGCAATTATCAAAGCTTGATAATTTCATTCCATCATGTTCATACTTTTCAAAAAAATTATTTTTCCTATCTCTAATTAGTTATTCACAGACACACCTATTAAGAAAAATAATAATTAACACAGTAAATTTACACTCTACCCCTATTAGTTATGAAGTAGAATTAAAAAATTTAATTTTTTTAAAAAAATTTACTTTTTTAAAATAATTAATTGAGAGTATAATATGTATTTTTTTAATCATTTATCAAAATAAACAAATAATTCGGAACAAATAAAAATATAAACATGAACAAATAATTAAAAACAAAAAGAGTATTGTGTACGTAATAAATATTTTAAAAGATAATATATCTTTAAAAATCCAATTTAATACGATAATATTTTTTTAAAATTCAAGCAACTTATATTTCACGAAAGATTAGGTGAATAGAGGAATTATAACCCCAGAGATTAGAAAAGGAAAAGTCAAATAATTATAATAGAGAAAGTCAGGTCAGCAGTCGTAAGGCACGCGTGACTCCCGGTCAATCCTCGTTATTGCTTTGTCTCTTTTTAGCGGAATTCATCAACGCATGAATCTATCATACATATAAATAAAAATTATGACGTAATGAATAATGATAAAGCTTTTTTACTCTTAAAATTCACAATATTTTTTAGTATTTAATATGAATTATACTTGAACACTGATAGAATTAATTATCAATTTAATATTTTAGTTTAAAAAAATTGTTGGACTAGTTAAGCTTCAAATGATGAGTTTACTTAAAGTATGAAAATATTTTTGATAAGTTTGATATATTCTCTTAATATGACAAAAATGATTATTTATTCAAAGAAATTTAAAATTGAAATATTTGATTAAAAACGAGTAAATTCTATCGTCGTGTAGAGTGAAGTAGAGAAGGTAGTCCCGTGTGAGAAATGTGGTGGGGTCAATAATCACGTGGATATCTTTTTATACAATCATCAAAAGAAATAAAAAAGCCATTTTTACCTCTTTGTCAGTCCCCTCCCCCTCTTCCTCATCATCACTATCATTATATATAATTATATGGTCCTCACAACATTTCTCCCTTTTTATTGTCCCTACATTTACTACATAGAAAGAATATTTCCATCTCAAATCAATTTTCTCTTTTTGGGAGGGTTTTATGGAGCAACATTATGTTATTAGCTACTACTAGTTTATCTAATATAACCTATGTTTTGCTAAATACAAGTGTATAAGACACCTAATGGATTGTGTAAACAATTAGAAGTCATATATAATCAACCTACAAGATCAAAACATATCACTTTTTCTTTCCATTCAATATGCTCGATTAAATTTGAATTTACTCAGAAAGTTCCATATTAGGGGTAAAGTGTTTCCTAATAAAGGTAACATCATAACTAAAAACTCAAAAACACTGGTTAAGAATGAATGAATACTTACTACTACAACACAATCCTTATTGGGGAACATGATATACATTGATGCATTATCCATTACTTTTGAGATTATTAACTTTAATAGATGGTATAAAAGAATTTTTACATTATCAAATCAGCTTAGAGATCATAAAAATCATAATAAATACAATAGAAATGAGTCTATAACTTTAAGGATATAACGGATTCTATATTTAAAATATCTACAGTTAAATTCAAAAAAATAAAAATATTTTATGCGACTTGATTCATCGAAAACTCGTAATGCATATGTGTACATATGAACATGAACAACAGAGAATAATAAAAAGTTGAGTTTACTTGTATAGTGGATGATGATGACATGAATATACATGTAAAGGGGAAAACAAGTTGACGATCACAATGTCTCTTTTTGAAACAAACAAAACCAACAACTACAACTTCTTCACAAAGATATCCAATATAATGTTGCTTATTGGTGGGCAAATTTTATCCAAAAATATTACATGTCAACTCTTTGATGGCAACAACCCATTATAAAAAAAAAAAAAAAAAGATTTCTAAGTTATCGATCGAATAAAATCGATGGGCCGATAAAGTTATATTAGAAAAAAATTTGACAATTATTATTTGGATAAAAAGATTAGATGTTTCCCATAATCATGAGCTGGGCTAGTTACTGTTCTTTTCATCTTTATAGAGCCAACTTAGAGAGATGGCCCAAATGATCCTTTTATTTTTTAAAAGTTTCGATTATTATTGATTGAGAAATACTATAGGTGTTAATTACTTAATGAAATGATTTGTTTCAAAAATTACGTATAGCTTGCCAAAGATTACTTTTATAGTATAATATCTTACGCTCCATGAAATTATATTTAATATACATTGTTTTTCTCACTCGTCTCTCTCCCTATTTCCTCTCTTTTCTTCTATATATCTGAGTTTCACAATTGAACATATCAGTATATCTGATAACAAATTTTACGAGTGTATCCAATAGAATATGGAAACATGCATATGATTATATATACCTAAACTTGTATCAAATTCGATGACTCTATCTATGTGTTTAATATCATTTTGATGAGAGCATGTGTCTGATTATATACGCATAAGCTTATTTCGATTTCTCTCAAATTTTCCACCTATCCAAGAAATCCCACCTCAGACACACATCATAATTATAAGTTTTTTCACAAGAACGTTGATGAGAAGGGAGAGAAAGAGGGGGAAAGAGGCGAGCGAATAAGAGAGTGACCAATTGTTGGTGAATAAAAATGTTGGATAGACATTGTAATTTTTTTAAAATTTTAACCAAATTGAGTAAATATTCTAGTTAGGTTGTTTAATTATGTAAGTTTTTCCTTATTAATTCCTTTTCATCTATTTGCATTTATTTTGTTTCTTCAGCGTTAATTAGTAATCAGTACTTTGTAATTATTTAACGTAAAGTTGGTTAATAATCCAAATGTAGTTTCGTTTTTGAGTGTGCTCCGTAGGAAGAAAAATAAGTCAATTATTTATTTATTTTCTTGTGTTTGTTAAGTAAAAAATAATTTTTTATAGACGTATTTGTATATAATCAATAATAATCTAGACAAATATTATGAGTATTGAAATGGTGAGCAGGAGTGAAATAAAGCGTGTTGAAGGGTGAAGAGGATTTTTTTTAAAAGAACTTGTTTTCCTAGAAAATATATTTTCAATTTTTTGGACCAACCAAACAGACAAAATTGGAAAACATAAAAGGCTCAGTTGATTGACTACATAAACTTTCACCTTGTTCATAAGAATTTGATTCCTATCCTCATGATGCCCTACCCCCAATTCTTAAAAAAATATCTTCTTCTGTGCCGAACACACCCTTTATTCATTTTCTTCTTATTCTAAGAGGATACAGTAGCATCGATCAGGTGTTTGTGTTTTGGGAATATGTGATGAAGTCCTAGTTAATATTGTACTCGAATATTTTCGATGTAACGGTCAAACAACAAAAGCTACATATTCCCAGGAATTCATGGAAACATATTCAAAACGAACATTTCCATAGTGGGCATTTTTCATAAAGAAATCGATACACCATTTAAGGAGTAATTTTGTGAATCTACTCTTATAATATTCTAAAACATGACTTGCCATTCTTCCTTTTTTTTTTAAAAACCATCCTGACTAAAATTTGAATTCGTATTGAGAAATTCGAGAAAGCATTCCGTAACATCATTCTTCCATCCGCTTCAATATAAACTACTGAAACATTGACACAGCCCCAGGCCTGGTATCGAAGACGGATTCAATGCTCGTAAGAGTAGATATGTGACATGTCAAATAAGATTAGAAGTCTTATATCGACAAAAGATAAGCACTTATTCGACCCATTAATGCAAAATATTCAAATTCTTGAGAAAGTATAATTTCAAAACATGTTCACATTATTTCAAAGAAATGGTACTTCTCAAAGAAAAGTTTTTTTTCATCCTTTCACTAACAATTTTTTTTAAGAACTACAAATATCCAAACATGTTTTCCTTTTGCATAAATTTCTTCAAACAAACAACTCCTATTATCTCTCATTTGGTTTGCCTAGAAAATGAATATATCTAATTGAAATGCACTATTGACAATTCAATCGGAAACCACCTCTCTACCTCCACGAAATAGTGGTAAGGTCTGGGTACATTCTATCCTTCCCAGACCTCACCTGTAGGAGGATTTCACTAGGTATGTTGTTATTGACAGTTCAATTGAAACCTTAAAACAGAAAGGAAACTAAACGGGATCAATGGACGGAAAGTTGAAAGCAAGCAGTTATTCCTAGCTTATAGTGTTGAAAGCAGAGATCCTATTGGACTTTTCATCTTAAACATCTTTCACAACAGTTGCATCTAGTCATCAAACTAGAAAAATCTCAGAGAGTTCTTGTCACAATATGTGCCGAAAATTTCACAACCTTCTGACTGCTTTTTAATACTAATTTGTATTGCCAGCAATGATGAAGCTAACTTAAGGCTTCTCCTTGTGTATTTTCTATTACAAGAGAACTGATTGTCTTATTTTCCTATTCCAAAGAATCCTCTTTGAGCTTACTCCTTTGCTAAACCCAATTGATTTTTCCTCTTATGATACAGATATACAGACTGCTCCTACGACTTATTTCTTGATTGAAGATCATTCATCAACTACTCATTATGAATGAGGCTAATCTTCCAATTGCCCTTTGATTATGTACTCAATCCACTTGCAGTCTTCATCTTATTAATAACTTATTAGATTATCCTTATTGAAAAGAATAACTTACTAAATTTCACCGTTTATGAACTTTAAAACACTTCGGTGACAAAGTTTTCCACTGTCCCAATACCTAAAACTGTGGCAGAAGCAAATGTTAATCCTAGTTGTCGAGTTAAGTTTAAGATGGCTGTTTGACATGTCAGGCAAAGAAATAGTTCCTTTATCACATGGTAATATTACAATCAGATATTATTGGGTGTTAACAGTTAAAACGGAACCAAATGATATTATCTATAGCTTTAAAGGTTGACAGATTGCTAATAAGGGTATACTCAAAATATACAACTCTGATTGCAGAAGTTCTTTTTTCTCAGGTGGACAAAATGCATCTTGTTTGCCTCCTGGTCCTCGTGAGACTCATGTTTCATCGGTCTCAAAATCAGTAGGACAAGTTCCTTCATACAGTGGACTTTCAGATGAAGCCTCTTGGAGCAACTACTAGGTTTTGTTGGTCAAAAGGATTCTGATTTAGTGTCTCGGCTATGGCAAACCTAAACAATCTCTAAGGACATGATTGTCACTTTTGTTTCATTGTCCAACAATTTGACATGCTCGAGGGGCAGATCATTCCATGATTTACAAGCATTCTTCTCATGCTAACATATTGTCTTAATATTTTATTTTTTCAATAACCTATTGTCTTAGATCTCTCTATTGATGATATCAACCTAATATGAGATAATCATGAAGACATTCCTTACCTAAAAAGCATCTCACAATACATATCCAAACTAAAGACCTGAATACACTATTGTACTTCGCAGGTATTAAGGTGGCACAATCTGAGTATGACACAGTCACTTTGCAAAAAGGACTAGGCATTGGAAATACTGGAAAATACTAGTACGGTGGATTGTAAACACACATATAACCTATAGACTCGAATCATGTTCATTGATAAAGGTAGCCTCTAAAACACCCCGGTCAGTAATAACTACTTGTTGACGAATTCATTTGTCCTATAATCATACAACTTGATATCTCTTTTTCTATTTGCTAATCAACTCTTCTAACTCTCTGTGAGACTGAGAGTCATTTGAAATGTGATGATTAACTTTATTAGATATATCAAAGAATCTCAGGAACAAAATATATGCATCAAGACAGGAAAAATGCATATAGGTTATTTGGAGCAAATAGGACGAATCTCCTTCTAAGAGATGATCAACTTCAGGCTATGTATTTTAATTGGAATTGATCTAATATCTTTTGAAAGAAAGAAATAAGATGTGATGATCAAATGGAAAGCAGAAGAAATTATGAATGAAGCAGCAAGGAATCAAGTGGCTCTAGCAGGTTATAGTTTAAAGAGCTTCTGCACAAGATGAAATGTAATAGAGATGAATATATGAAACTGATTTGTGATAATCAAACAGTTTACCTATCACTTCCAATTCTACATTTCAAGAAAGAGTGAACACTAACAAAAATGTAGCCAACTTCTTAAACAAAAATTGAGTCGGATGTGTATCTACTAATTCTACCCACTGAAATGACCAACTAGTAGTCTAGTAGGTAGCCTTGTATAATCTTCCTGATGTCCCATAATTGATTATATAAGTAGGACAATATAGATATTTTCACTTCAACTTAGTCAAAATGATTTGCAACAAACGCGTTGATATGTGAGGATTTGTAAGCATTGTATCAGTTTTATGAAATCATGGTTTAGTTTAGTAGATATGAATGACCTTGAAAGATTTTGTTCAATATTTATTTTTCCTCATTTAGACACAATGTGAACAATATATAAATTCCAAAATGCACAAGATTACTTCTAAACAAAGTAGAAAACTAAAATTACAATTTATCAAATTGGAATTTCCATTGTACAATCAACAGTGTTTATCAAATGTGTAGAGAACAAGCAGATAGAATTCATACTTCATACTGGTTCTTAACAAAAGTACCTAATACATGAAGCAAGAGTTGATTATTTGTTGAGGAAGCCTCCTACCAAGCAAATTCACTGTGCTAGTGAATTCCAAAACTAGAAGAAGCTAAATATGTTGTAGAAATACACTTCAACAAGAGTCAGAGGCAATGCTGATACTTTGTTGATATTTGGGAGTTTGTTTCTACCCAAACCGTGTTAGAGTTAGCACAAAACACGACGGAATGAAAATGACAAGCATTGGCAAGGCGATAATTGGGTAGAGAGAATAACTGGGAAACTATACCTTATTCATTCAAAGGCCATCAATTCAATCTTCTTCTTCTAGATTCACGGAGATCTACATCAGAAAGCCTTGACAAAATGTTTCTTCTCCTGGAAGCCAAGGAAGATCGTATGGCAGGCAGATCACCAGTATCAGTTGTAAGGTTTTCCAACTGAACAGCAGCAACAGAAACTTCATTTGCTTGAGAAGATGACGGGACAGATGCAGTGGAACCTGTCCTTGCAACTGCATCCAGAGATCGATAATTTGACTGTATGAGAGCAGCATCTCTTCTGAAAGAATCACCGTCACCTGTTGCTCCATGAACAGCTGGTATAACATCAACATTACTTCTTTGGAGAAGCCGATCACTGAATGATGCTGCAAGGCCTTCAAACATCCGTTGTGCATTATCCAACTCTGATGAAAGGGACGCAGCACCTTCTGACAGCACCCTAGAAAAAAGACGGGAACGTAGTCTCCTACTGCTTAAGGTATCAGCAGTTTGCAACACATGAGAGTTGCTACCAAAACTCAAATTAACTCCACCACTGTCCTGTTGCTGCAGGTGGTGCCCCAATCCAATACTAGTCCTAATTCTTCTTAGTGCCTCAGCAACCGGGATGTGAGATAAACCCTGAGTTGCACGCTGCTGTCTAACACTCTCTACTCGACGTGCCTTTGGCCGTGGTGGTATTTTCAGACCAGACTCCAGTTCTGTAATGCTTTCACCATCTCCATTACCATAAATTGGAGTAACATTTGCATCTGCAACCTCTCCCTTGCAGACAGGACATTCCTTTGTAGTTGAATCAACATAAGGTAACTGATAAAAGCATGGCCAGCAGAATAAGTGTCCACAACAGGTCAAGATAGGTTCTTTCGCCATATCCAAGCATATATTACAGTCGAAAAAACTTCCACTATCATCATCTACCTTATTAACCACTAAATCCATCTCTAATGCCTTTGCTACCAAATGGGAACTATCCCTTTTGCATCCTTTTCCCCTCTCAACTGTCCTTTCCACCATATCCGAATTGCTCACCCTATTTTGACCTTGCATCTCACTATCCACATTGACTACTGGGTCAACCGAAACATTACCAGTATCAATAGTACTCCGAGCCTGACGCCACCTATGGCGCTGCAAAGCTCTAGCGGTAACAGCCTCAAGCTGCCTAATTCTCTCCTCTATCCTACTATGAGCAGATTCTAAATCACTCAACAAAGACCCTAATCCTAAAGCTGAACCAGAAGATGGGTCCAAAGGTTCTTGGTTCAAATCCAGATCCATCACAACATCATCCATCAAATTATCAGACATCCAGTTTAATCCTACTAATACCACTTAATTCCCAAGATACCCTTTATTCAGAACAACAAAGCAGACCCCTTTACTAGTCTAGATTTTGCCTAAAGAAAAAAAAAACAAAAAAAAGTCAAGCACTAAATCATAAAACAGGGCTCAAAGGGACCCAAAAAAAAAAAAGCAAGATAAATAAAAAAAACCAATTCAAGAATTGATTAAAAACCTGCAAGAAAGATGAAATTCAAGCATTTGAATGAATAAAATCCATGGTTTTCTTGATACATCGGTCATCCAGTGATTCTTGTGGTATAAAGGAGATACCTTTAAGAGTGTAAAGAGAGAAAAAGAAATGGCATTTTATCATCAGAGTATCCGAGGAAGAAGAAAGAAAAAAATGGAGAAAGCGCCGGCCAGCTGCCTTACAAAGAAGAAAATGAAAGGTCATGGGTTTCGCGCACCTTTGGGTTAGTGGAAATAAAGCATCCTTATAATAATTAACCGCAAAAAAATTGTCCTAAAATAACAAGCCGCGTTAAGAGAAGCATTAGTAATAATTTTACTTAATTTATTTCCTTTTTAAAAATATTGCACCGGGTTAGAGTTAATCAAAATATGTTTAGGTTTATTATTCCTCGATATTTTTTACTTTCTCAAATTTTTACTTTAACATACCTATTAAGATAATTCGTATAATAAATTTTTTTTTTTCTTATTAATTGATATAGTCTTAACATATTTAGTCACTATTTCTTTCTCTTTTTGTTCGTTATTGATTAACTTGATACATCAATTAAGAGAATAATTATCGACATAAAAGTATTGAATCTTTAAAAATAATATGGAGAACAATATTTAATGCTAAGGATTAAAAATGGAAAAAAAAAAGAAATTGTTTTTTCTTGTTATATAAAAGAGACAAATAAAAAAGAAAATTACTTTAAGAATAAATAACAAGTAAAAATGAACGGAGAATATATTTTTCAAAGACATCTGTTCAATGTTAATAAATTGATGATATTATAGGAAAAAAAGTCATTCTTTCTTAATTTGTTAAAAATAACAAACAAGTAAAGAAAGAAATTAAATTAAAAATATTTGACAAGTAAATAAAAAGGGAGGGCGTATTGCATATTTACCGTCTACCTGCTTAAGGCCCTAGTGTAGCGCTAGGAAGAAATTTGGATAAAATAATGAATTGTAACCTAAGTTGGTTGTTTCAAAATTACTTTTTTTAACGTTAATATTTTGCTACTTTCATAAATTTTTAATTGTTTAGAGTCAAGCGAAAATAATTTTATTTAACATTTTATGATTTATTTATTTTATCATATTGATATGCAAAAGAATTGAGATTTATAATATTTTTCGTACAATCTTTAAATATTTAAATTTTTTGTTAGAAATATTAAATTAATATAATTTAGTTTAACTTTAAAAATTAATCAAATTAACTTTCTAAAAATATAACATAACAATTAAAATTGGACAAATAGAGCATCTTAATTAAAACAGAAGGATTATAATTAGCAAATTTACCGGAAAATGTCTTGAGGGGCTTTATCAACAAAACATTCTAAACCTTGGACAGACGTGCCGGGCAACCTCACAATTTAAGAGCTTTAACTTTCATTTTATGGACAAAAAGGAAAATAATAATAGTATAAAAAAAATACATAATAATCTGATTAATTTGAGGAGGGGAGACAAAGTGGGTGGATCAAGGCTCCAAGTGTTGATTAGTAAATATGTTCACCAGTCTTGTGCACGGGTTGATTGAATATAATTCAAATTAATCCATAAAATTTGTTATATATGTTAATTTGAGCGCGTTACACATTAATGCGACACATGAATTATGCCATATATATCCTAACCACAATGTCAATCTTTGCAAGTAGAAAATTACTTTGAGACTGGTCATTGGATTTCAAGTTTGGATGGCTGATTGAAATACACACTAGTTCCTTATTATTTTCTAATTTGTGTTATTTGGAGTTTTAAACATTTCTTATAATTAATTAATGTTTGTTCTTTTTCACCAAGAGAATGTGTTTGAATGAGTCAAATTAATTAGAAAGTCAAACAATTGTGATAGAATAAGAGCTCAAATTAGAACTATGATTAGCACGAATAATCGTGAAACTAAAAGCAATTGCTTGAATAATAACGGAATCTTCATGATTTGTTTCTCACATTGAATTTGGACTTTATGGAATATTGAGCAAGTTGTAAGCATAAACGATATCCTTTACTCTATTTACTATTAATATATCATTATAATTAGGGGCGTTTAATATAACTAAATAAGAAATAAATTATTAATGTATTTTTTTTTAATAATTTATACTATGTTTGGGAATAAAAGGTTCAACATGGTCAACTAAGCTAATCATCATTGCTTATGACATTTTCAACATCTTCTAACCCACAATTATTTGACATTTCTCTAATTACTTTTTTTCTCCTCTATCATTCATTTCTCTTTTATTTTTCCAATGGAGGTGTGGGATAGGTACTTGATATAGGAAATACAGGATCATTTGGTTGAGAGACATGTTAGGATGGTATCAACAATGTGGAGATTGCAATTTAAGGGATGAAAGTATACAAGAATTGAAATGTAGGAATCCATATAAGAATTGTAGAGTTAATATCTCAGATAGTCACTCAACTATGTACTGTTCTCTCAGAAAGTCACTCAACTTTTAATTTTAATTCAAAAGTCACTCAACTATGCACTGCTTTCTCAGATTGTCACTAAACTTTGAGTTTTAACTCAAAAGTCACTCAACTATCTTCTTTTCCCTCAAAAAGTCACTCAATCTATTTAATTGTTTTTAATTAAATTTTGCTGAAATTAATTTATATAACAAATCAAAATTTTAAAAGATAAAAAATATCATTTAAACCATTTAGTGATCCATTCATCTAACCCGATCCATTAAAAAATATTAAGTGGATCATATTATTTTTTTGATGGATCGGGTTTGGTGGATGGACTACTAAATGATTTAAATGATATTTTTTATTTTTTAAATTTTGGTTTGTTATATAAATAATTAATATCAATAAATTTTAATTTAAAAAATAATTTAATAGATTGAGTGACTTTCTGAGGGAAGAGGAGATAGTTGAGTGACTTTTGAATTAAAATTCAAAGTTGAGTGACTTTCTGAGAGAGAAGTGCATAGTTGAGTGACTTTTGAGTTAAAATTGAAAGTTGAGTGACTTTCTGAGAGAGAAGTGCATAATTAAGTGACTTTTGAATTAAAATTGAAAGTTGAGTGACTTTACGAGAGAAAAGTGTATAGTTAAGTGAATTTTATCTTTTTTGGTACAACGTAGATAATTTCTAAAAGAATTTCCTTTAACACATGAGAGTTATTTCCATCATTTAGTCATTTCAATAACCAATTTATTTATTATTATTAATCCTTGAATTCTTATTCCACACTTTTTCTCGCATGAAATATCCAGAAATTCTTGCACGCTATTAAATCGGAACAAAACGAAGTAAAAGTTTTGAAGAACTGAGTCGATCCATAAAAATTGAGTAGAAGTCGACTCGATTCATCAATTTTCTAAAAATTACTTTTACGCCAAACCAACAAATATCCTTTAATTTTTTAGCTCAATTTTGCACTTAGATACACAATATATTTTGTGTGAAAAGTAATTAAATAAAATCGACGAGCTAAATCGATTTAGGTAAAAAATAATTAGGTTCCATCAAATCTTTTTTTTTCTCCATTAAGTCAACAAAAAAAAAAAATAATGAACTGAATATAAACTTAATAGGGAATCTCAATGATGAAATACAAGCACTGGAGCAAGAAAGAATAGGATCCAAAAATTCTTAGCACGGAAATATGTATTACAAGTGAAAATGAGAAGTCGTTTGTTCCATTGAAGGGTTTATCTATAAGCCAAAAAACTTACGGGTGGAAAGACTATTTTTGAACAGTACTAACATAATATCACGTGCCTAATATTTGATTCTGAACTCGATAGAGATACTTGGAGACCGATGCAAGCTACCGGCTAATGGTGAGCTAAACTCGGGGTAGAGTTGGTAAAAGGTGCCCGGAAAAGTACTTACACAAACCTGGATTTTCACATCTTCCATTATTCAAATCAACAATAAAATTTAAAATTCGCAACAACTATAAAACAGAATTACATTGTAGATGCACAAAACCAAATAATTAACCAATAAAAATAAGATTCTTTTTGACTGTTTGTAATTCTGAATAATTTTCAGAATTTAAGATTTCCAAACAATGAATTCAAACCCAAACCAGCTCCAGTATTAAATAGACCAGCACCCATTGTATTTTGGTATAAATTTGGGATTTGTCCTTGTCCCGCACCAGCACCAGCACCAGCAGAGCCTCCATAACTCATAAGTGTTTGGTTAAATTGATGGTTTATTGCTTGGTTATTCAGAGAACTAGCAGCTATCATATGGCTTAGTTGTTGATTCTGCCTATAAGTAGAACCTGAGATCAATTCTGCCATCATTTTATCCTGATCTTCTCTTTGCTTTCGCAGAATTTCAGGGAATGACATTTCGTTGTCCTGACTTGCCCCAAATTGCGGTGCAGTAGCAGCAGTTCCGTTATTATTCCCTGGATTTGTACGGCCTAGCAGTTGGTTTAGTCGTTGAGTCTCATGATTAACACCGCCCATGATCATTTCTGCCATCAATTTATCCTCATCTTCTCTTTGCTTTCGCAGAGTTTCCAGAGACGATATTTCGTTTTTAATATCCTGATTCATACGATCTACCCCTGTAAGACATAAATTTACACGTTATTCTCAGAATTTCGAAATTTGAACTATGTCATATAAATTGGGACGTGGAGAGTAAAAAACACCTGGTACTGATAAAAATTTATTACCTGCACAATGATGCTGATATTGCTGAGGGGCAGATCTAGAATTACTACTTGTTGGGTTCTGAAGAAAATGATTTTGCAACTTTGTACAATTCAAGTGAGCATGGCAAAACTAGGGTAAGGAGATGAAAATTGAATTTCACAAGTGAGCGACATGGCATCTATAGAACTGCCATTGATTGTTTCTCCACACGTTTCCCTTCGGGGTAAATCGGCTTTGGAAGCAGAGATAAAGCATGTTGTTTGTCAAATGGATGATTGATTTGCTGTGGCATTTGGGAACATTCAACATGGAGGAAAAAATTGCAAGATTTGCAGGTGTAGACAGATCCATTAGCTTCAATTTTGCAGCCTGAACATAGGTGTGATGGCGCAAAATTTTGATGAGTAATTAGCTCTAAAGTGTGAGGATGACTAAAATGAGTTATTGTGTTATTGGATTGTTGAGGTTCTAACTTCGTCTTCCCCATCTCTACCACTCTTTTCTAGTTTGGTGCACTTCAATATTTAAATAGACTGATTTTGATAAATTGTATAGTTAGTATATATAACTTAATTTTAAAAAATAAATTGTAAGACTCAATGATGTGTTTACGATTTGATGGGAAATATGAATTTTCAATAGAACTTGCATTGTTTGGTGGTATGGTAACAAAGTCAAAGTCCATTTTAGTGATTTAACGCGGCAGTTGAGGAAGAAAAAAAGAGTAGAAATCCTACTACGTGAATTCATGAAGGAACGTGCTTTATAGACTTTTAGAAATTAAAAATAGGGTTGACCGAATATAATTATTGATAAAGTATTTTTAAAAAATTACTAAAATAATTTAGGATGTCTATTCAATTTCCATGAAGCATGAAGAGTTCAATAAATTAGCTAATATATATAGTATATATTAATTATTATTATTATTAATAATAATAATATTATTATTATTATTATTATTATTATTATTATTATTATTATTATTATTATTATATGAAACACCTTGGTATATAAAATAATTGGGAAATTTGATAAAATAAAGCAATTAGTTGAAATGGACAAGATGTAAAGAGTATTTTCATCTTGGGACATTGAAAGTTGCACCCACAAAGGTTTTTATGTAATAAATGTTACTGTATTATCTCAAATTCCACAAATTCGGCATGGGATATAGACCTAAGAATGACAAAAGACTAGTCATATTTAAGGTGCGTATTATTTAAAATATAAGAAATAAAATGATATGATACACAAAAATTCTTATAATGATAAAGCTCGAAATAAATCCACACTTGAAAAATGTAATGTAATTATGAAATAATAATCTAATTATTGTCAAACAAGTATGTCTCGCTATCTACAAATATGAGCATAAAAATATTCATCAACAATTAGAAGTCCGTTTGATGATTATTGTAAGTGATTGAGTATATAACTATAAGCTAGTTCTTCTTTTCGGGGTGTTTTAACTTGTATGGACAATTGGACATGTTAAGCTTGCCTTAATGAGATTCGTGCTTGATATAAATAAGACGAGTCTTATTAATCTAGATGTGAAGAAATATTTTAGTAATTTACTTACTTCGAAAAAAAATTCTTCAAAAAAATCCAAAAGGAATGCCATTATATCATGCTTGTCTTCACAATGATAAAATGATACACGCGACAACTTGTCAACTACGTATCATATCCTTTGAGTGTTCACATTGTTGACCTTTAAAAAAAATAAAAATAGAGCATGGTTAAGTAGTCATGTGGTGGGAGGACTTAGAAAAAAATAGATAGAATATTTTGATAATAGTATTGTTAGGAAAGTATTATCAAACATGTTTCAAGATAGTTAAAAGTCTTCTTCGACAAATAGGTAAATCAAAAAAAAGAATAATGATTATATTATTTTTTGGGATTCAATTAAGTCGTAGGATAAATTTATTTTTAAAAATATTTAAAGTTTTATTCACGAGTAAATGAAAGTATAATCATGATATTGTCTTTATTTGAAGATAGTTGAAATATTTTATATGAGCAAATCAATGAATACTGATTAGAAAAGTCACAAAAAAAAACTAAACTAAATTAGAAAATGGATTTAAGGATATCAAGAAAGAATCCCAAATAAATTTCTCCCCTTCATGTTCAAGATTATCGACCATTTGGGTAATCCAAAAGCCTTAGTTTTATATCTTTTGAGACTTTCAAAATATTTAATTTGCTCGGAATGATAGAGTTTATGTTGTATATATACTTTCGAGACTTACAAAGTATATAATTTATTGGGGATGGCCGTTTCAATTTTTGAAACACATTTCCTCTAAAAATATAAATTCCATATAAATGAGGAAAATGACTTTTTTAATGAAAGTAGGAAAAACAAATTTAATAATTAACAACATTTCAAATTTATTATCTGATCCCCACCCATCCAATTCCTTCCAACCCCTACCCCTTGACCCCCCCTCCCCCCCTCCCCCCCCTCCCGACCACTCCTGAACCTCCACTTTTCATATCCCATTTTGCCTCCATAATGTTTTACTAGTTAACACTATAATTTAGTTTGTATGTGTCATATTAACTTATTTGTCAAGAAAATATTTCTAGAAAAAATATATTTTAGAAAAATCATTTCCTTTGTAGGCAACGTTCACATAGGATAGCCATGGCACATGGGAGGAAAAAAGTTAAATATCATATAAATGCGAGTTTGAAATTTAATTATAAATGTGCATTATAGATTAATTGGAAACTAAGACGCCAAATGTGATAATGACAGGATTAAAGCGATATCATCTCAATCAGAGAGGTGGAGCTACCTTATATGAAGGGGTTCATTCGAACTCCTTTCGATGAAATATTATATTATTTTTACATGGTTAAAAGTTTATAGGTATATATAACAGATGTCGAACCTCCTTCGACTATCTATTTATATAGATTTTGAACCCTTTATCGAAAATTATGAATTTGCCTCTGATTTTAACTATATACCAATTACATCATGATAATTTATCGAATATTCATAAATATTAAATCAAAGTAGATAATATCGTAATGATTTGACCTCAATTCTATCAATTATTTAAGTTGTGATTGCTCTTCTTACGGTCATATTCACCATTATCATCACTCCATCACTTATTTAGATAAAAATAGCTATCTTTTCGACCGGTATCCATTAATATATTGATCATTTTCAAGCTATGTTCTAAACCTCTTTAGTTAATTAGTATTTTATCCAAAACAACGTTTTTTTCTTATATTTTATTATCTTTGCAAAATCCAATTAAGTAAATTATCTTTTGGATCTAACTTTGTTAATCTCTTGAACCTGGAATTATCTTGGTACGAAAATTAATAAATATCAAACTAAAAAGAAACAGTCAAAAATTCAAAATAGTTTTCAACTTCCCTATCTAAAAGAAGACAAACTGAATTAAAACCAAGCTTGCCGTTTCTAATATGAGGAATACTACCTCCGTAGATGTATTTTTTTTTTATCATAGATATGTAAAAATTAGAATTTATAATATTTTTTATATAATTTTTAAATATTTAAATTTTTCGTTGAGAAAAAATATCAAATTAATGAAATTTGATTAAATTTTAAAAATTAGTCAAATTGACATTCGAAAATATAATAACATGATAATTTAAAATAGACATAAATAAGCTTGACTTAGTCAAACAAAATTGTCACTTTCATAGAAGTGCACTAGGAGTTGGGTCTTAACTATGCCAGTTCTTTGTGAAAAGGGAAGGAGGAAAACAAGAATCTAATTGAAAATGTATTATTTCTGGTCCCTTGATTGTTAACTTTTTTCAATTTTCACCCCTATAATATCTTAATGAACACATTTAACCTTCAATTAATAGAATTATATGAACTCTCTTCCAACAAGCTTTCAAAGCTCAAACCTCAAAATAACAGATGAAAGTACTAGCATTACTTTCTTATAATAACATAAAAGACACTAATCAGAGTCGCGATTGAACGAATAACATTCTTCTACTCTAAATTAGAAGTACGATTAGGTTCAAGCTCTTTCTTCGTATAAAAAAAGTGTAAAATTATATAAATAACATAGTTTTAATATGAAATTACAATTTATATCCCTAATTAGTGTCTAATTAGATTGATCCCTTAAAAATTAAAAAAAGAACACAATAATTGAAGCTCTCGGATACATTACTATGTAGCTTGAATACATTAATATGTAGATCAGATACATTAAAAACTAACATGGATACATAATATGTAGCTCGAATATATTAAATACTGGTCGAATATATTAAAAAATAAGAGATTTTGGAGATTTTTAAAAGTAATAGGGGATGATGAAAATAATTAAAACAAAAGGCGTGTATTTCTGTAATTTATCCTAAAAAAATCATATTGAATCTTTTACGCAACACAAATCTCGATTAGTTGAAAGACATTACATTAGTTTATTTTCGATTTAAAAAATTTATTAATTTACCAAAAACACGTTAGTGTAAGGACTAAGAGCGCACAAATACATCAATTAAAGGTTCCACAAATGTATTCTTAGTTTCACAAGGACTAAACTTGTCAATATGTTGATAACTAAGGGACCAAAAATGCAATTCTCCCGTATATTAAATACACAACATGAACGTTTGACTTTACAAATTACAATCAGATCACACGATGGAAATTCCTCCAACGGAAGAATTCAGCCATTTCACCCATCGCCACCCATTAATAAAAATCTCCGATATCCTCGATGAAGAAGATCAAGTCATTTGCTCCGGCTGCGAGCACGATCTCTCTAGCGGATCTGCCTACACGTGCACAAAATTAAACTGTAATTTTATCCTCCACGACTCTTGTTTCGATTTGCCTAGGCAAATTAAACACAAGTCTCATCCGAAACACACTTTAAGTCTCCGATTTTTTCCTCCGTACAACGACGGGGAATTCACGTGCGATGCATGTGGGAATTCGGGGCACGCATTTACGTTTCATTGCGACAAATGTAAGTTTGATCTTCATGTAGAGTGTGCTTCGTTGCCCGAAATCGAAGAGAGGGAAGATCATCAACATCCTCTAACGTTGTGTTATAATAGTAATAACTTGTTTATAGGGAAGGAGGTTGAAGTTGATGTGATGTGTTATGTTTGTAAAAATGGAGTTGGGAAGAGTTGTTGGTTTTATTGTTGTTTGGCTTGTAAATGTGGTGCACATTTGGATTGTGTGTCTACTCAAGAAATTCAAGTTTTAGATATTTAAGTTTGAGATTATTTTTTTTCTCTTAAGAGAAACAATAAAATGTTTCTTGTGGAAATCCAATATTGTGTTTGATGTTAATTAATCTGCCGTTTCAACTATGTTTTACTGTGTATGCCAAGTCGTCATTTAATTTGTTTGATTCTACAGATTAACCATTATTTTTGGTTCTATATATTCATTGGACTTTTCTTGCTTTTTTTTCTTGGTTGGATTTATAGGGATAAATTATGTGATATTTATTGACAATTATGGTTCTATATATTCATTGACTTTTCTTGGTTGAATTTGTAGTGATAAATTATGTGTAATATAAAATTAAAGAATAAAAGAACAATATAAAGATGAAGACAAGAAGAATATAAGACAAGAGCGAACAATATAAGATCACAATCTTTTTTTTCAAGTATTCACCAAATCTTCAAAGTGTCTACAATAGGAATCCTTATGCCTCTATTTATAGTGTAACATAGAGGCATACAAAAGATTACTCATAAACATGACATTAAATATGAATATAAAAAAAGAGGTTATGGAAGTGAAAAATTACAAGAATAATTATCATAAAGTCGGAGGTTATCTTCATAATGGAGGGAAGTAATGTAGTAACTTCTTGGTGTAGTGGATTATCTTCATAATGAAGGTAAGTAATGTAGTAACCATTTTATGTAGTGGACATCCACAATATATTACTTTATAACAATATTATATTTATTGACAATTAAGATGTACCTCACCCAATAGTTGGGTTGGAAATTATTATTTAAAAGGACATAAAGTGTGTTTTGATAAATAGTTGAAAATATTTTAAGTAGGAAAATTCACATGTTTGATAATTTAAAAATGAAATAAAAAAAATTAAAATCTATAATTAAGTGTATTTTTAATCATTAACTCTTCAATTTTCAATGAAAATGAAAGTAACAAGACAATTTTTTTTGGGGTTCAAACTTTAATAGACCGTTAATTGATACAATATCTTTCAAAAAGATATAGAAGATAATGATATATGCATTAATCTTCTATGGTCTTTTTATTTTTATTTTTATGATAAGTGAATATTTTACTAACCAAGTGAGTAGGTACAACTAAAAAAGAAAAGAAATCAACGACTTAAAACCTCCTAATTTGGACATATTATCAATACTAACATTAAACCAGATATTGCTTAAAAGTATTTTTTATCTTCCTATCAACATTAACCTTCAATTTAACATGCTTTTGGATTACAAATATTTTGCATAGACAAGAATGTTGATACCAAATCAAATAATTATGCGTAATCAATAACTAGTGTGAAAGAAAGTGCAATCCAATAAAATATACAAACAATTATTTTTTTTCTAAAAAAAAATGAAAAAAACCAAATGACATAATAAACCATGATATTTATTTAATATTTGTAACTATAGTGTAAGATATTTATTATATTAAATATAATTTAATATTAAATAAAAAATTCAATCTTACATGTTATTAATTATACTCCTTTCTGCACTTTGGTAACTATTTTTTTTTCCAAATCTTCTTCTATATTAAGATATATTGCATGATTTTTTCTTCTTAGTCCTCTGTATCAATTATTTTCTTTTCACTTCAAATTAATATGTAATTCTAAAGTAACATTATTGCGGGATGATTTTCTAGTGTTGTTATTGTCTCATGAGGATTTGCAAAATTTGATCAAGATTAAGGGTCAAAATATGTTACGAAAAAAGGAAAGTATTGAATATTTTTTTTGATAAATGGAACATATTTAATTATTAATGCACGTATTTGTCATTATTTTTTTAATATTGGGATACATTTAGTTATTAATACATGTATTTTTTGAAATATTTGTATACATTTTGATACATAGTCTTTGTTTGACTTCTTTGAATGTCCACCTGTAATGCTATTTAAAATAGGAAAACTTTGACATATATTCACTTAAAAATAATTAATTACTCTCCATAAATATAATTTGATAGTTATAATTTGTAGCTACATGTTAATATATATTAAATCTCAAATTGAAACAATAATATTGCAGTTTTATTTATTTATTGAGAGAGATGAAAATACCAATATCATAATTGTTGAATGAGTAATTTTAGATGTTTTTTTAATAATGGGAAGTATGCAAATTCAAATTGCCGTGACTCAAGAAATTACCATTTTTAAAAGGAAAAATTATATATAATGACAAACTAATAAATTAAATTAATTGCTATAACTATCCTTTGATTTAATTGTGTCCCGTAGCAAACTGTTTGTCAGTCACCTCTCTCCTCAAACTCTCGCTCACCACTCTCCTCTCTCACTCCGTCTCTCGCTCTCTTCTTCTCACTTTTGTACAAACACAAGTATATAAAATTTGTTTTTATTTGTATAAAGCAAAGGAAATTGTATAAATACATATATTTTTGTTCCCCTCTCTCCCTTCTTCCAGATCTCGCTCGCCACTCTCCCTAATATCGCTCGCCACCCTCGCCTCTCTCGCTTATACAAACAAAAGTGAAATGTATAAATTGCGTTTCTGTTTGTATAAAGCGAGAGAAAATTGCATATACACGTGCAAATACATATATTTTCATCATATACACTTATAATTATACAATAAAAATACTCCCCTGCCCAGTTTCTTTTGACTTTCTCTCTTTCTCGCTTTATACAAATTCAAATTGTATATAATTTTTCTCTTTCTCGTTTTATACATTCAATTGTATATTTCCTGTCAGGTCTCTTTTGCCTTTCTCTCTTTCTCATTTTATACAAATTCAAATTGTATATAATCGTTCTATACACTTATAATTATACAATTTATTTTACACGCTTCATTTTTATACAATTCTCTACCCAAGTCTCTTTCTCTTTCTCGTTTTATACAATTTACTTCAATTGTATATGTATAGCGAATTATACATTTATATGTTTGTTATGGAGTGCAATTATGCAAACTTTGCTATATCATACAAATATAAATTTTGTGTTTGCTATATGTGAAAGTTGCCCATTTATAAACAGATCTTTTCCTTTTTTAATGTCCTAAATTTGGAACTGTGTAATCTCCTAGTATACAAAAAATAAAATAAAATTGAATACATAGAATACCAAATAGTATTACTATAATACATATAGCTATATGCGGTTATTATGATAATTATAGCTAAAGAAATATGATAACTCCTAAATTATAGTCATTTATGTAAGTTTCTTACAAAACATAACCATCTAATTCAAATTTAGTGGTCTATAAATTAATCATTAGGTAGTAGATCATAGTAAAGTTAACAAGAAAGATCAGTTGTCTTCACTGGTACTAGTGAAATTGAAGAAATACATAATTTTTCTTACCAAAAAAAATACTCTAACTGTCTAATAATAGTTGTCAATTATTTTTTCTGTTCTTAATTATTTATCAATTTTTTAAATGACATATCTATTAAGAAAATAATTATTGACGGAGTAAGTTTACCATTTTACGTCTATTAATTATAAATTGATGAATTAAAAACTTAAGGTTTCAAAAAGTTCTACATTTTTAAAAGTAATTAATTAAGAATATAATATGTAAAAAAAACTATCATTTCTTGATATGTCAAAATAGACAAGTAATTAGGAATAACTAAAAAAAAGAAAAAATGGACAATTAATAAGGGATAAAAGGATATTGACTTGACACCCCCTTAATAAACTATAAATAGAAGGGTAATTTTATCATATCATCATTTAAATATAATAAATATAATATGTTGAAAAACATAACAATAAAATTAAATAATTATAATTAATAATAAGAATAAATTAGGAATTGTTTGATATCTCAAAATAATATAGTGATTAACTATAAATATAGGGTTTGGGGTTTATATATAATATTTCAGAGGTTAATATATCGAGGAAAGCTATTAAAAAAACATTAATAACTTGAATTAGTTTGGACACTTCATGTATCAAAAAGTTAATTCTATTTAAAGCGACAATTGACAAAATTATGAAATTAATTAGAAAAAAATCATTCAACTAAAAATATATTTGCAATAAATCATCAAACTTATTTTTCAACCCAAAATAACTTAACATTAGTGAAGGTAAAGTTGACTGAATATAACCCGCATTAACCTGTTACTTGATTTCCTAAAATAACTTAACATTCAAGGTGAAGTTAGACTGAATATAACCCACATTAATCTTTACTTAATTCCTAACATATCATCATTCTTATACGTGTCGGAACAAAATCTTTTATTAATTAAACCTAAAACTTTTTCATTAAAATTGGCACACACTATCACTATGCCATATGTATAACTTTTGTGAGGGTGTCCAACTATATATATATATCTTGAAGATAGAATTTAACATATATATAATATAATTTTCCGATAAAGGATATCTACTCTAACTCCGTCCTGGGTCGAAGTTTTTAAAGTTTCAAATGTAGTATACATAAAAATTATTAAGAAAAAAAAGGTTGCCACCAAATAAAGAGCTATTTTGGTGTGAAAAACTGTTGTGGCAACTATTGAATCGCCACATAACCTATTTATGGTGACTAGGTCGCCACCATTTCTTGTCTTTTCCCTTTTTTCCTTTAGAAAGAGGAAACTGATATAAAGCCCCAATTTGCCTTAAACTTGTCGTCGTCACCATCCACTCTCAGATTTCGAAGGTTGCTTCCAATTTTCTGGGCATACTTTGAAGTGTGAAAGGTAGATTTTCATTCATCTTGTTTTGTCTCATAGGAAAATTTAAAATTTTATTTTGAATTGGGCTTGTTGAGCCAAAAAAATCATGTGAGTTCTGAGATTTTGGTGTCAAGATTTGCTGATTGTTGGTTGCTGCCGAAACCCTAACCCTCATTTGTCCTCATTGATCAATAAATTTCAATCGCTACTGATTCTTGCATGTTTTTTTTTTGCAAGCACCCTTTTCGTTGTCACGATTCCAGAATATTGCTTTAGAATTGTTTGAACCGTAAACATGAGGGAAGGGGCAGCGGTATCAGTTGCGATTACTACTTAATATTGTTTGAGCAAAGTGTTCTTCTTTGAATATTTACTAAATAGGAATTATTATGTTTGTTTGATATCAGTACTTTTAGCTAAACTCTCTCTCCAGTCACCCCACACTTTGTTACATTTCTAGTTAAAAAGAAAAAAGTGATCTTTTAGTTAAACACCGGAAATATTTTAAACTGATGAAGTAAAAAAAGCAAAAAGGAAGTTTTGGGACATTCTAAATGATTGAAGGATGGTATAGTGAACTCTACCCCCTTAAATCAAATTGGGATGAGTTCTGTTTACTGTTTGTTCCCAGAGTTGACCGACAATATGAAGGGGAAGAATGCTACTCTATGATCGGTAGGCACAAGTCAATAATCAAATGACGGCAATTCAGACATTTATGTCATGGATAATCTCACTGATCTTCTATTCCCAATAAAAAATTACTTGTTGCCTTATGAATAATGTTGAAACATAATATTGATTTCTGAAAATCGTCTTCATCTAAGTGTTTAATGTCCCATCCGACTGGCTACCTTCTGCTTTTTTGACTTTTAAGTAAGGCATCACATTCAAGCTGGTAATGAACTTGAATCTGAAAGCATCACTCTTGAACAGTTACTTTTTCAAAAGGACTAATTAGTTTGTACTAGCCATATTTTTTCAAGTTCACATCACTTACTACAACCTTGCTATTGTGCTTGAAAACCTTAGTGATCTCTCCAATCTTATCTTTGTCTGGATGTAACTTTTACTGTATCTCCCACATTCACATGCATTTTGTTCCCAGAGTTGACCGACAATATGAAGGGGAAGAATGCTACTCTATGATCGGTAGGCACAAGTCAATAATCAAATGACGGCAATTCAGACATTTATGTCATGGATAATCTCACTGATCTTCTATTCCCAATAAAAAATTACTTGTTGCCTTATGAATAATGTTGAAACATAATATTGATTTCTGAAAATCGTCTTCATCTAAGTGTTTAATGTCCCATCCGACTGGCTACCTTCTGCTTTTTTGACTTTTAAGTAAGGCATCACATTCAAGCTGGTAATGAACTTGAATCTGAAAGCATCACTCTTGAACAGTTACTTTTTCAAAAGGACTAATTAGTTTGTACTAGCCATATTTTTTCATATTGCTATTGTGCTTGAAAACCTTAGTGATCTCTCCAATCTTATCTTTGTCTGGATGTAACTTTTACTGTATCTCCCACATTCACATGCATTTTGTATTGCACAGAAGGGTGTTTGAATTACACTTATTCCACACCATTGCTTATGAAGCAGATAAATGAAAATGAAGAGTAATTTCCTTGTCATGGAATATATATATACATATATATATATATATATTATATATATATATATATATATATATATATATATATATTATATATATATATATATATATATATATATATATATATATATATTTTTTTTTTTTTTTTTGGTAAAAATGTTCAATGTTGATCAAGTTTCTAATAAATTCAAGGAATTAAATTGTTCAGAATAAAATGAAATGACCTTACTAGACTTGTCATGGAATATGGTATTTTAAATACGAGGATACTATGTTTTCCCTGATGTAGTAGTTTCCTATTAAGTTTAGCATATTTTAGTCCGCAGATCACCAGGAGATAACATTTGCTGGCAGTTGTTCCTGAACTGCTGTTGAGTTAGTCTATGCACCTTTTGGTAAATCTTCTATCCGAGTCATAGAAGCTCATACCTGACAGCACTAAAAAACCCAGAAATGCCTCTAAGAAACCAACCTTGGCTACGAAGCAACCTGGCCTTTGTTCACTTGCAAATGATAAACAATAGTCTTGCTGTAGTTGGACTGTGCGTGATAAAATAAGTCATATGAAGGAGGATTACCTAATAACAGCAAGTCATATTCTAAATAAGATTTTCAGAAATTGATATTATGTCATTTTGTGTACTCTTTTGAATAACGTGTCTCGATCGACTGTCTCCTTTACAGACACATTGGAAATTTTATTAATGGTCAGCCAAATAATTGACACATGGGCCTGAGTGAAATATCTTTCTCAGACTCTCCAAAATGTTGATGAACCTGTATTAGGTCCTTTGATAATGCACCAATATTTGAGGATCCGACGCACACCTGTTTGCATTTTTGAAGAGTCTGAGCAACATATCAGTGAAAAGTTTTCCTCATCTCTTGGGAGGACTTTGGCCCAAGTGCATACACTTATCTGTTCTCAATAGCCAGAAATATATTGGGTCAATGAATTTTCTGATGGACTCAACTTGTTTGTCAATCTTTTTACCTTACTGTTCCTGCTTTCTGGTAATTGGGTTCTTATTATAGGGCACATCAAGCTTCCTTTGAATACACATTTCATTATTTTTATCTTTTTAAGCTTTCAATACTATATACTCCCTCTGGTCGCTTTTACTTGTTACATTCGGACCTGACACATTCATTAAGAAAAAACAATTGACATGACTATTTTACCTCAGTACCCTTGATGTTTAGCATTAGGTCTTGAAAAATAATTTGGTGAGTAATTAAGTAATGCTAAGGGTAAAACATGGAAAAATATAGGAGTCTTTTCTTGATATGTTAAAAGTTACAACTAAAAGTGAAAATCTATTTTGAATAATGGACAAGTAAAAAGTGAACAGAGGGAGTAAATTTTTTGAATCTCTATATACTATTTATGTGATGTTGCAGGAATGGCAAGATTTGCACGAGGTAGAGGTAGAGGTCGGCGAGGTGGAAGGGGCCGTGGGCGTGGTAGTGTTGAAGGAGTACGTGATAATTTTGCAGTGGTGTCATCCGTAAATATTAACCCATCACATAGACCTACACTTGATCAATCATCTCAGCCACAAGCACAACTAATAGGGATTCCCGAAGCAATTCAGTGTACTTCTCCAGGCTTTCGGACCCCTGGAACAAGTCAAAAACAATTGTCGGGGTCACAATTATCAAGGAATATGGAAGGAAGTGTACATCCCTCTTCAGTGAATTTAAATAGTGGTGAAGGTTAGTTTTTGTTGCATTTGACTTATAAGTGGTCTGTTTCCCTCTTCTCTGTTGTACTTTGGAAAATTATTATGCAATTTTTACTTGCATTGTTCATTTAGTTTTTTCAATGACATTTTAGTATTCTGTTGTTGCTCGTTCAATGCCTTTGGTCAATTTCGTAGCGTCTATTATGTACTATATTGTTGTACAGTTATGTTTTGACAAGATGATTCTGTCATGAGATTCTTCATGGATGTATAACATACTAATTTTTTTTTGATAACTGAGAAATCCACTGGCTCACGGTTCAAAACTCGGTGAGTAGTGGCTCTGATCCTTCTCCATTTAAACAAGTAATTTACAAAGATTATTACCCCTCTAACTCAGTGGTGTAGCCAGAAATTTATGAAGGGTGTCCAAACTTTAGACAGTAAATATTTTAAAAGAATTAATTCTATAGGGATTCAATCTTGCATGCATACTTCTGCACCCAATCGGCATTGAGCTACTGCTCACTTCACGTGAAAGTTGCAAGGAATCGAACCTGGGCGCCGCCGTGTAAGTTTCCTGCATAAGCTTGCCACTGCGCTTTGGGTCTCCATTGGTTCCGAGGGTGTTCAAAATACTATATATATCAATATAAAGTATGACTTGACCCATATATAGTGTAGTTTTCCAACGAAGTGTGTCCAGCTGGACACCCTGACACCACCGTAGCTCCGCTCCTGCTCTAACCTTATTTACTTATGCTCTGCCTACGTAAGTGTCCCATAGACTTCAGATGACTTCAGATCTAGCTTCTGATGTGTGAGTTTTCTTCATCGTCCATCATCTTGCATAGCCTAAATTGACATGGCTGACTTTTGCTCCATTATAAGACAACATTTGAATATCTATAATGACAATGCAATACCCACATATATAGATGCAATGAAATCTGGGTAGGATGGGTGAGGCTATGAGATAACATTGGGATTGTGCCAAACTACTACATCCAATATTTATTTTTCAGAGATATTGACTATGCTGCTGGGAAAAATCGCGGACCTAGCTACCAAAGCTTGTGTGCAGTAGTACTGGAAGTTACAGAAAGATTGATATGTTAGTTATCAGTTGGGTAGTAACAGAAGCCTAGCTAATTAAACAACTGAAGGACCTCCTCGAAATTATTGCAGAAGTTAAGGTATCTTAATCATTGCTAAATAGCCATCTGGTAAGATTTGTTCCTATAAGAAATACAAGAGAATTTTTTATTGAATTGGTGTGTCTACAGTATGATACGGAGCCCTATTTATAGACACTACATTACAATCCTTATTTAAGGATTCTATTTACTAATCCTATTCTTATTCTAACACTCCCCCTCAAGCTTATGCATACAAGTCATATGTACCAAACTTGTTACTGATGTAACTAATATGAGGACCGGCGAGAGACTTGGTGAAGATATCTCCAAGCTGATCACTCTGACAGCTGCTTAGGTCACTGGAAAACTGCACAGTGATGGCTGTTTTCGCTGGAATGATGCACAATGGTACTTCTCTTAATATAAGAGAAAAATATTATTGAATTGTGTGTCTACATTATTATACTAAGCGCTATTTGTAGACACTACATTGCAATCTTTATTCAAGTAGGACTGTATTCCTATTCCTATTTCAACAGTTCCTTCTCCGGTTATCCATCTATATCTTTAAACTTAGCATTCATATAGTGACAAAGAAGTGAGCAATATCTTCCCTGAAATTTGTGCTTCTTGATGCTGTTATCTACTCTTGTGGTGTGCTGGCATAACACTTAATTTCTTGTAATAATCAAGTTTCTTCTTGGTATTTACTGTCGACAGGATGAGCTATACATCATATCTATAGCAGGGACAATTATGAAAAGAGGAAATATATATTTGAGTCATCATTTTGTCGAAATTGTTGATACATTACTGTTAAACTAAAGGATATCTGGATATATCACTATACCTTACATGAGAACTGCCATATCTTGAAAATATAGCTTCAGATCCTCCTATATATCTTTCCGGCCATATCTCTGTTGGATTGCTCTGGAACTGTTATGAAAGGTGTTGCTAATATGTTTTTCCCTTTTCAGCTGGTAGCCCTATTATCCTATTAGCTTATGACCAGTGTGCATCTGAAATGATTCAAGCAAAAATAAGTATCATTTCGTTTAGCTTAGACATAAAGAATTTCAATTTTTAATTTTATGGATGGTTTCCATTTCTCTTTTGTATTCTGTATCGTATCTCTTGCTGTTAAGTTTTCTAATTGTCCTATATTTCTCGCTTCACAGTTTCTTGCAGCAAATCTAAGAAAGGCAGGGGAAAATATAGATCCATAAACGTAGAAATGAAAACCAAATATGGTAGCAAAATCACAGTTCATATTCCGGATGACATTGATAGAGCTGTCGGTCCCGGGGCTAGAGATATTGTCAATTATTGTGGCTTGACCATGAGGAACACTATCTCGTTTAGAGATGGTGATTGGGCTACAATTTTTGCAAAAGATGGAGAAACAATGTGGCTGAAAGTGAAGGTAATACATTATTGTCAATATTTGACATTTAGATGTCTTGCATTATTTATGTTGCTAGGAATTAGGATAATATTTATAACTTTCTCTGTGTTAGTTTATTAATAAGATCATTTCAACTTCTCAAAAAATAAATAAATTACTACCTCCATTTCAATTTATGTGATGGTATTTGACTGGACCTGAAGTTTAAGAATGAAATATTTTTTTTTGAAACTTGTTGTTTAAAGCAAGCCATAAGTATTTTATGTCTCTAAATCATCTCATCAAGGGTAGAATGAGAAGTTTAATGTCAAATTATTACTAATATGGAAAACTTAACTTTTTGGGACTAATAAAAAATGAAATAATGTCACATGAATTGGTACAGGGGGAGTATAACTTTACATACATGTTTTCAGGAGAAATTTGAAGTAGGTGGTGGTAGGGGAGAGAATGTGTTGCAGGGTTTTGTGGCCAGCACTATGAAAAGGCTTTTTAGAACGTGGAAGACTCGGTTGCATGCTGAATACTTGCGTTATAATACTGATGAGGAGAGACTGTCCCATCCGCCAAAAGATGTAGTGCCTGAGGATTGGGAATTTCTTATACAATATTTTGGAAGCCAGTCATTCAAGGTAACTTGATTAAGAGGATGTTTGACAAATTATCATTTGAATATGTCTTAATCTGTTAGACTTTATTGCAGGCTAAAAGCGAGAGAAATAAAATAAACAGGAAAAAGCAAACAACAAAGCATTTATGTGGTTCAAAGTCTTTTGCAGAAGTAGAGGAATCCACGGTGGAAATTCATTTATTCCAACCATCATATACTTCCGTTATTTATTTATGTCATTTTATATGCTCACATTTGTTTTTCTCATATGAAATATATATTGTAGAGAGATCCTCTTACCGGAGAAAAGGCACCACCAGATCGTGTCTGGGAGCTCCAACATACGCGTAAGAATGATAAAGGAGAACTGTTGTGGTCAGATCAACAATCACAACAAATTCACGTAATTTTTCATAATCAGTAGTTTTTTGTTAAATATATTTATTTGGAAAAGGTTCACAAAAATGTCCTTAAACTATGCAAAGTTGAACAGAAATGTCCTCATTTAATAGTTTGGTCCAAAAATGCTTTTATTGTTACTTTTGTGTCAAAAAAACCCTTTTCCTAAGATACATATTGTTTCTTTTCTTTTAAATGACATTTTGACCGAAAGTAACAATAGGACATTTTTGGATTAACGTATTGACGTTAGAGGCATTCTTGGACTAACCTATCAGTGGATGACATTTTTGTTCAATTTTGCATAATTTAAGGACATTTATGACCTTTTTTCACTTTCTTTTTGGTAACAACTGTGAAATATTATTACCAGCACTCATCAACATAACTACAAAATATAGAGCACCCAACTCCTGGACCACAGACTGGTGCCAGGAAATCAAGCCTCAAGCTAAGGCAAAAAATAGCTGACAATTGAGTCTATACATGAAATCTCTACAATTATGTGCTCTCTTTGATGCACTAAACAACTCTAATCTAATTTTCATGTCTGTCTTAATCCGTGTTACCACTTCAGCCTGCTGTATATAGATTCCTCTAAATTGTATCCAATTCCTAGCTTTCCAAGTATTGTAGTACATGGCCCCCCATATTGCTGCCAGTATCTGCTTCTTGAACCCATTGCACCTCTTTCTTTTTATTGTTAGTAATACTCGTCTCATCTCCCCTGCAATCAGTGTAATCCCTGTCCATGTTTCTAGTCCTTGTTGCACATCCTTTATCCATCCACACTGCTAGAACAAGTGTTTGTTTGTTTCCTGAGCCTGTTTGTCACATAAACAACACTACGTATTATCTACAGGTATATTCAGTCTTTGCATTCTCTCCTTTGTAAGGAGTCTGTCCTGCACAGCTAGCCAAACAATAAACCTTTTTTCATATTTATTATTATATATATGTTAGTATAAATGGTTTTGCATAACTGCAGGGCCAGATCCAGGAACTTGTGGTTCAACAGCAATATGAACAAAACATGAATCCAATGACTGGAGATGAGATTTTAGCTACTGTACTTGGCGAGAGAACAGGCTATGTCCGTGGAAAAGGTTATGGAAAGACGCCTCTAAAAAAGAGCCGCATGCAACATGAGTACTTGGGATCTAGCCTGTTTTCTGCAATAGAAGGTGTTCGCCAAGAGATGCAAGCTGACATGGATCGTAAGTTGCAAGAGGAACGTGAACAAATGCGAGCTGAAATGGACAAAATGTTTCAAGCACAGATGGAAGAGGAGCGCAGACAAATGCGACTAGAAATAGACAAAAGGATCCAAGATCAGATGGTGGCTAATTTAATGGTTGGAATGCAACAGGTATTCTTCCTTTTTTGCTGTGCTGCTTGATCTCTTTAATTTTGTGGGATTGAGACATTGAGTTTCATCACTGTGATTTATTGACCTCCAATGCCTTTTTTAATTCACATTCTTCTCTTCATGGCATTGCTGTGTGCACACAAGTAACTGTTACTTATTAAATAGCGAACTGATGGTGTGAAGACAATATTACAAAAGGGTAGCATCTGCATCCAATTGGCGACTTACTCATGCTATGCTGCCTTGAAAAAACAGATAAGAGACTTGTATTTATGTCAATCTATGGACTGCCATCTCTACCTTCGCAAAGGTAGGGTTAAGGCCGTGTACACACTGCCCTCTCTAGATCTTGTAGGATTACATTGGATATGTTGTTGTGGACTGCCATATGTCATGAAAAAGATCCGATTGTTTTTATGGGTTGTAAGGTATGGTTAGTAACGGAATACACACATCCATGACTCATGGTTTGGGAACACCATTCTTGGTCTTTGCCCATGTTTCCATTATGTGAAATATAATAACTAATGGGAACTCTTCGCTTAGAA
This sequence comes from Solanum lycopersicoides, assembly GCA_022817965.1. Classification (NCBI taxonomy): domain Eukaryota; kingdom Viridiplantae; phylum Streptophyta; class Magnoliopsida; order Solanales; family Solanaceae; genus Solanum; species Solanum lycopersicoides. Next base: position 113,499,064 of record CM040618.1, read on the forward strand.
ACACCATTAATCTTGGTGTATCCCAGGTTGCCAGTATCGTTCTGGGTTGAGACTCTTGGTTTGGAAACATCATTCATCTTGGTGTATCCCAGGTTGCCGGTATTGTTCTAGGTTGAAATTTCTAATCTTACAGTGAGTAGTTGCTAAATTTAGTTTGCTATATGATCAGTGATGCAATACTACTACACTTGTTATAACTGTATATTGTTTTATATGTTGACAGATTAGCCCTTTGTTTGTTTCTTTTCTCTTCTCTTATTTTCTTTTCTATATTGAACAAGGAACACAAATTGTGATGATAACATCAATGCAAGTTTAGCTAAAGATATGACACAGTAAAGGAAAAAGATCCACATAGGTGTTATCTGTTAGTTGGGAATAGAACTTGAGCCTCATTTGTTTGCATTTTATGGAGTTCAGACCTTTAAATGCGTTTGTTTATATTAAGATTTAAGCACTTATTTGGTTGAATAGGTCTCAATCACCAAGATTTTGAATGAAGTTTTTATATCATTACGATGTATTTTTTGTGGATAACTTTCACCATTACTTTGTCTACTACCATCCACTACCACCATTACCAGCTCTGCCATTAAAACCACCACGATGTCGCCAACCACCAACTACCTCTTCCATCACAACCATCACTGACAACCACCACCGCTGCCACCAACTACTGTCAGCCACTACCATACCTACCACTTCCATCATTAAATTAATCCACTGTCATCATCACTGCCACTGGTCATTTCCGTCGTCGCCACTATCAGTAACTACCATCACTGCGAGAAATCTCTATTACCAACTACATCCACTATCACAACTAGCACCATCACCAATTACCACCAGCACTATTGGCAACAACCACACATTCTTAAGCCAACACCACCACCGCCAGCTACTAACATCATAGAACCCACCTTTGCCATCACAACCACCAACACCACTGCCACCAACCACCAACTAGCTCTGCTATCACAACTACCACTAGCAAGCACCACTAATAACAACCACTACTTTTCGGTCTCTACCACCTCATCATTATAATTATATCCATTTTCTCAGCCACCGCTATCAACTACTACCCCTACCGTGGTCAATTTCTACTATAAACCGTCACAACTAGAACCACTACCGACTACCACCAATACTGTCAGCAGCCACAACCACCAACACAGCAAACTACTAACATCAACCAATTTCACCACCACCATCGATGTCGACTACTATTTTCAGTCACTATCACATCTACCAACTACATCATTGTAGCATTCATAGTCACCACCATCATCGTCACCGTCGCCTCCACTTCCGCCACCATTATGAACCACTATCACCACTTTAGGTAATTCCTACTACCAACCACCTCCACAATCACAACTGGCATCGGTGCCAGCTACCACTGACACACCACCACTGCCACTGCCACCGCCATTGTTAACTACTAACATCAACAAGTTCCATCATCACAACTACCACCACCACTAGAACACCAATCCCCTCCACCATCACAACTATCACCACCACCATTACTAGCCACTATCACAACCATCACTACCCAAAAAAAAACCCATCACTACCACATGCCACTACAAACCATCTCCACCGTTACTGGCAAGCATAAATGGTTTTTATCAAACCATAATTTTGCTGTATTATATATTTATTCTAATATTATCTTATTTTTATATTTGAATTGTATATTTATTATGTTTACAAACAAATAAATTATGCTCATTCATATTTTGAGTATTAATCATTGAGATCCTTCGGGGTGGCCCAGTGGTTTGTGCTTGGGACTTCCATGTTGGAGGTCTCAAGTTCGAAACACATTGCCAGCGGAATTAAGGGGTTTGCCTTCTGTGTCGAGCTTGTCGCACCGAGCTTACCTAGTGCGGTTACCTCTCCTATGTGGTTTGCGAGCTATTGCATAGGAGCGGGAGTTTTACCCTGTGCGCACCTAAAGGGTAGCGGCGGCGAGTTTTCCTTGTCAACAAAATAAAAAGTATTAATCATTGAGTGTTCAGATCTAGAGACAATATCTTAATCATACAGGTATAAATTTTTTGTAAAAATTTAGATTTAAACGTCTTATTTTAATGAAAACAAATAAGCTTTAGGGTGTGTTTGGTCTGGAGGAAAATGTTTTCCATGGAAAATGTTTTCCTAGAAAATATTTTCATGGAAAACAAGTAGATTTTGGACTTATTTTCTCATGTTTGGTTGGTGAGTAGAAAATATTTTCCGGAAATAATTTTTATTGTTTGATTTATGAATGAAAAATATTTTTGAGAGATATCTTTTATTTTTATTAGAGTAAAAAATAATTTATGAAATTGAAATATTTTTTAAAAACATTTTTTTTTTTGGGTGGTGGTGACGGGTGGGGTGGGGTGGGGTGTAGTTGGTGGGGGCAGGGGGGAGGAGTGAAAAAATAAAAATTTAAAGTTGATAATATTTTTAAAAAACAAAATTAATTTTTTTGGGGTTGGGGGTGGGTGGGTAGAAGTTTAAAAATAAAATTTTGAAGTTGAAAATATTTTTAAAAAACAAAATCAATTTTTTGGGGAGGGGGTGGGGGTGGGGGGTGGTCTGTTGGGGGGGGTCAGGGATCGGGTGATTTTTTTTTTTTGAAATTGAAAATATTTTTTTAAAATTGATGTTTTTCCAAAAAAATTATAATTTGAAATTGGAGGAGAGTTTTGAAAAATGTTTTCCTTAATTTTTTAAGGGAAGTCATTTTCCTTAATTTTGAGGAAAATGAGTTGATTTGGAAAACATTTTCCAAAACTTTTGTCCCAACCAAACATGAGAAAATTGGAAAATATTTTCCAGAAAATATTTTCCTTCATACCAAACACACTCTTAGTCTTGTTAGAGGCAGTCTTGTTAGAGGACTTCTGTTATTATTACATTTATTTCTAATATTTAACTTATTTTGCACTTTTATTTTTGTTCGGTGTCGTTATGACATGAGAGGAGCTTAAATGGAATAATATTCATATAACTGTCTCTAACTTGTTTAGGATTGAGACATAGTTGAACAATGAACACAATTGTCAATTTCTCGTGGAGGGAAGATCATTGATTTCTTCAGGTTTACTTATTTTTATCACTTAGGACTCTAACCATGATTGACCTTATTGGAATGCTGGCTACCTGGGATCATGTTGCCAGTGTACATATGCCTAGGCTTCCAAATGTCGATGTTTTAGTGGAAGCGCATCGATCTCTTTTGTTGCTTGTTGACATAGGATTTTAGAAGCTAAGCTGAATGAAGGTGTTTCTTAACTCAAATTCCATCTCTCTTCTTTGTATCTACTGCGAACATTCAATAAAATTCACCTTATCATATGTTTTGTGAAACTCATCAGTAATTCTGTGGAACTAATTAACTAGCCATATTTGCATCAAGTTCATTGTGCTTCGGTGTCTCGCTGCCTTTTATATGGTTTAGCAGTTTACTGAATTTGTAGAGTTCAAGTTTATATTTGTAATTATCAAAGTGATTGTTTGCTCTTCTCTTTAATAACAGGGTCAAGATTCTTCAACTGCCCTAATTTGTAGAGTTCAAGTTTATGTTTTTGATTATCAATGTGATTTGTTTGCTCTTCTCTTTAATAACAGGGTCAAGGTTCTTCAACTGCCCGAGTTAGCAAAGGCAAAAAGCAAAAAAGCCCTGAAGTCAGTTGGGTTGTCAAGCGTAAGCGTAAGTAATCCTTCCAGGTTTAATGAGCAAATGTGCAATTTATGGGAAGAGATTTTTACACTCTGATATTCATGTGTTAATATATTTATCATTTAGTCTGTTTGTGCCTTCCTTACCTGGTATAACCGACCTTTGTATAATTTGTAAAATTTAGAATGTCTCAGTTGAATTTTTTTAGCGCATATCTTCAAAGTCGAATTTAAATTTTTTGAGTCCTATTGCTTGTTAGTTGACAAATTCATTTTGTTGTTGTGTTTGGAGCTCAAAAAGTGGTTGGAGTACTGTTTTGTAAGATTTGGGTGATAAAAAGCCTAGTAGAAAGGTAACCCACCATTGTTAAACAAGTTTGAAGGAATGGAATGAGTTTGAATTTCATTTTTTTTTTTGTGAGAAATTTAGTGTCTTTACACTCTTTGGCAGTAGTCTAAGGAGGTTGCTACAAAATTTTGAAGTCATTTGAGGGAGAGGAGGACCGGTTTTGAACAAAATTTGTAATAAAAAATTGCAGAAGTTCGCTTCTATAGTTAGAGATGCGTTAATACATTTTCTACAGTGCTATACACATCAAAAGGGGTTGTGTTGTTTATATGTGTGTAAACACTGTAGAATAATGTGTAAAAAAAATTGATGAAAAAGATATGCATGAATTTACTTGGGGTGTTTTTAGATTTTTGGCCTCATTTAAGAAAAGTTGGGTAGATATATACTTTCGTCTGCATTTCTCTTCTTCTCCCTGAAAATCTGAGATGTATTTGAAACAATTTTGAAGCAAATATGTGTTGCTGAAATTTTTGCGTAGTTTCTCGTAGTTTAAGTTAGGATGATCATTAGGATTTTTGGCTAAATATTGATGAATCACCAGAATATTTAGCCACAAATGTTAAAAAGATCATGGCGTCTCGATAGAATTTGTGGCAAAAATCCTGACATTCATCTTTAACTTGCTTTAGGGCAAATTTTGTGGCAGAAATTATGGCTATCATTACGATTTGAGACAAATTCTAACGTTCAAAGTTAGATGAGTTTCATGGTTCGATTTGAGTTATTTTTTTTAGAAAGAAATTAAACTAATTAAGTCGATTATTCAAATATTTGAATCTAATCAATTTTTTGTCTCTTAGCTTTTCAAATGTAGCAGGTTGGGTCAATTAATTAAGAAACTTGCTATAGCAAAATGTGGCACAAGTTGATCAAATCAAAGTCCCAAGTCTATGCTCATCTTAGACGTTTAGATCACTCATTTTTCTTATAAAATATATCAAATATATCTAAATCCGTAACACCACAGTCATAAATGAACTCATTATCTTTATATTAAACAAAATAAGACAAGCCAACTCATTATCCCGTAAAATTCTCCACAAATGTAAATTCCTTGAACCTCAATATTTGACTTTCATTTCACCAACTTGCCAAAATTTCTGTATTTAATATGCATTTTTTTTATCACTAATAATAATAAAGAAATAAAGCATTTTAGGAGTCTGGAGGCAAAAGGGTAAAAAGAATTGTCAAATTTTTTGAAAGGGCATATCAATTTTTTTTAACCAAAAGAATAAAATCGCTCCGTCTAATCTGATTTTTTTTAAATATTGCTGCATCGGAAAACAATTATTGAAATTGAAATCGCTGCTATAGCAACGATTTCTTTTTCATTAAAAAAGTTAATAGAGGCAGGCAGCATTTTGGTCCACATTTGGTGCATTTTAATTATTTTTAGCGATTTGGGGAATATTTTTTGATGAAATCGCTGCTACAGTAGCAATTTTTATGTTTTTTTAAGAAAATTAACTCGTCAATTTTGTCAGAAACAAATCGCTCCGTGAGGAGCGATTTTGCCCTTTTGGTTAAAAAAAACGTTAATGTACCCTTTTAAAATTTTTGACAATTTTTTTTTTACCCTTTTAGTTTCGGACTCAGCATTTTAGCCACCCCAATGCTTTAACACTGTTTGAAGTTGAAGAATCAAATGAGATAATCTGCTCAGGCTGTGAGAACAAACTTTGTGGCACTGCTAATTACAAATGCACAAAATCCAATTGTGAATTCACCCTTTCACAAATCATGCTTCCAATTACCAAGAAAAATACAACACAATTCCCATCGGGATCACCCTCTCACTTTGTACCCTACTTTACCCGAACTAGACTGCATGTATTTTGGTTGCAATGCCTGTGGTGAAGAACCAAAATCTTTTGTCTACGAATGCCTCGAATGCAACTTTAGTCTCCATGCTAAATGTGCAACATCTTGGCCTGAAAATGTGATTCGTGAAGATCATCAACATCCGCTTACACTACAATATGAATGGCCATATCCTATTGAAGATTGTGTGAATATCTTTTGCAAGGTTTGTGATGGACTTTGCAATGATAGCAAATGGCTTTATTATTGTGCAGAGTGTAAATTAGGCACACACCTACAATGTGCAAAGGTTAAAAAGGAAGATGGTTCAAGCTTTGATAAAGAAGAGGAAGAGATGACTAATGAGCAGAAATTGACAATGGCGACGATCAAAGCACAAGGACAACATGCAAGGCTTACATTTCAAACTCAAATGGCATATATGAAAGCCCAAACTATAAGCAATATGTGGCGTAGCTCTCATCGTTATTATGATTGAAGGTTTCCTCTATATCTTTGGTCATGAGAAGAACTGATTATTTTGGAGTTGTTCCTTTAATTTTGTGTATCAGTTTATAACTATAGTGTCCTAACGGTCTTACATGTATTGTTGTTGTTTTTATTTGTTTTCAGTACTTAATTTGTGTTTTGTATTTCAGTCTCTACATCGATAAAATAAATATCATGTTTGTTTCGATAGCTTGGTGAAGTTTTTATCATTCTGCTAAACCATAAGTTACAAGGCAGTATACAAATAATGATGATGATCACAACAATCTTAATGTGAAAAATTAAGTACGAAGCGTTAACTCATTATTAGTTAAAAGGAACTCCCTTAGATATTATCGACCGGAAGTATATATTACTACTACTTTCTATCAGCCTAGCTGTAATTACAGCTATGAAATTATAACTGGACTTTTTAATTATTTAGCTAAATGTAATGGAATTTCTGTTAAACTTTTTACGGATTAAAAAAAGAGTTGGAAACACATTTGTGGTATAATTAACCGCTAGAAATTTAGAAAAATTACCTAAATACACTACTTATTTTACCATATTTTTCAAAAATTTCATACCATTTGACAATTACAAAAATCCATACTCTCTCTTATTCTCGGATACATAACTTTACGCAATGTATCGATCGAGTACATCAGGATATAACGAGACGTTCAATGATATATTCGATATTAAGATGCGATGTATCAGTACGTTGAGCGATGTATTAAAAACTCGGATGCAATGTATCAGGACATTTTGAGATGTATCCGAATTCAACAAAAATTAAGATTTTTTTTGTAATTTCAAAAAAAACAGAAGTAAATTGTAATTAGCTCTTAGCACTATAAGATTAGATTTGTGTAAAATTCCTAGCAAATTACCTTACTGTAAAATTCCTAGCAAATTACCTTACTCAGATTTTTTTTTCTTTTCAGGCCATGCATTCGAAAGAGAGTGTGTCACGCTTTTTTGCCACGTTATAGTCCATGAAGTCAAGACTATCACATTGCTAATTTAAGAAGTGTTATTAGGTCCAAAAATACTTTCAGAAATGTGAATTGAATAAAGCGTATAAAGTTCGAGGTGTTCTTCCTACTTTGAGCATGATTTTTTCCACTTTAAATTCACATAAAGTTTGACTTTCAGATTTTTTAAGAATTTAAAAAAGTACAATGAAACTCTAACTTTCAAATATTTTTTCATTTTAACAATACACAATAAAACATGACCAAATATCCACCGGTATTCTTAGACCATATATGAAAGTTGCTGAAAAACGTCCCACATAGGGTCCATTTTTAATTAAGCAGCTTGCTATGGCAAGTATGGCACAAGTTGATCCAATCAAAGTCCAAAGTCTATGTTCATCTTAGACTTTTTTTTACTTTTTTTTTTATCATCACTCAATGCTCTTATAAAATATATCAAATATATCTAAACCGTAACACCACAAAGTCATAAGTCAACTCATTATCCCATAACTTTTTTCCACAAATGTGAGTTCCTTGAACCTCAATATTTGACTTTCATGTCACTAACTTGTTAAGATTTCTGTATTTAACATGCAATTTTATATCATTTAGATTATACTCAAAACCTTAGCTTTTATTGTTTACTAACGAAATCCCAACGAAATGGGAAGAGGAAAACAGACATGTGAAGGTAAACAACACTTCAGTCATCCACACATCTTGAAACCAATTGTTAATCCAACTGAAATTCTCACTTGCAATGCCTGTGAGCAACCAAACATTACTAGTAATTTCTGTGGCTGCAATACCTGCCAATATTTCCTCCACGAAAACTGCCTCAACGCTCCGCGTTTTCTCCATCACTCATCTCATCCATCCCACCACTTGACCCTTCTCCCAGCTCCAACTTACTCGAATCGTTCTTTTACTTGCAAGGCTTGTGGCTCTGCTGGCAATGGTTGTAGCTTTAGCTGTGCCTGTTGCGACTTTGATATCCATATGCAATGTGCCCTTTTGCCCCAAACTGTTGTCCTTCCCCAGCAACATCATCATGAACTTGAACTCATTTTTGAATCCCCTTATGATGACGAAAGCGCTGTTTTTGTTTGTGATGTCTGTCATGACAATGCAGATCTTAATAACTGGTTGTATTATTGTGCTGATTGTGATTTTGGCACACATCTAAAATGTGCCATTTCCAAATCTGTCAGCCAACAAGAACCGAAACAGAGGAAAACAGAGAAGGAACCAATTAAGATACAAGAAATTAATCAAAAAGAGGATAACAGAGATGTGACAAGTAAAGCAAAAAATCTGAAGCATTTTAGCCACTCCCATCCTTTGGAACTCTGTAAAATTCAACAATCAAATGAAATAATCTGCTCAGGTTGTGAGGATGAACTTTGTTACACTGCTAATTACAAATGCACAAAATCCAATTGCGAATTCACCCTTCATAAATCATGCTTCGAGTTGCCAAGAAAAATACAACACAATTCCCATCCTAATCACCCTCTCACTTTGTACCCTACTTCACCTGAACAACGACTCTATTTTGGTTGCAATGCTTGTGGTGAAATACCAAACTCCTTTGTCTACGAATGCCTCGAATGCAACTTTAGTCTCCATGCTAAATGTGCAACATCTTTAGCTGAAAATATAACTCGTGAGGATCATCAACATTCCCTTAAACTCCAATATCAATGGCCATTTCCTAGTGAAGATTCTGTGGATATCTATTGCAATGTGTGCGATAGATATTGCAATGATAGCTTATGGCTTTATTACTGTGCCGAGTGTAAACTTGGCACACACTTGAAATGTGTGACAGTTAAAAAGGAAGAAGATTCGAGTCTTGAGACTGAAAAAGAACATGTACACGAAGAGAATATGACTAATGCGGAGAGATTGATGATGGCATCGATCGAACTTCAGGAACATCAGGCAAGGATGAATTTTCGATCTAATATGGCCCATCAAAACGCACAATTTATGAACAATTTGTTTGGTAATCCTTATCGTTATTACTAACGGTTTTCTTCTTCAGAAAATAAAATATAAACTACTAGTATTTTCTTATTATATGGTCTTTCCATGGGAGATGGTGTCTCTAGTTACAAGCTGAGCTTTGTTGATTATTTTGTTGTCTTCCCATTCTATTTATATATGTGCTATTTTTCTTGTATTTCAATTTTAATATCAATCAATTAATAAAATAAGTCTCTTGTTTGTTTCAATCTATTGAAGCGAAACTTTTGCTATTAGTTTACAGTCCAAAAATGCTTGAACTTTGTATTTTTTTTTTTTTGAACTTAAGTTATGATAACCCAATAAAAAGATAAAATTTTGAAACTAATTCAACGACATCAAAAACAAGCTCTGAAGGTGAGGATGGTTCAAGACGATATAGTAAAACAAATTGCTTCCCGCCTACCTATGTGAGACAATTTGACATTATTTTATTTCCATCTTCTGTCCATCTAATATGTAAAAGTACTTCTAAATTTATAACTTCTGAAAATATTTTTGAGGACATTTCAGTCATTTTAATAAAAGAAATGTTTATAATTGAATAAATAAATTAGTTATCTTTTGTAATATCCTTTTATGCTCCAATAACATAATTATTAATTAAATACAAATAAAAAATAATTAAAGGTTACCTTGTCCACAGCAATTGAGGCAAGGACTAAATTAAAACTGCACTAGACCTATAATAAAATGATTGAATGTGCAATTTTGCTTGACTAAAAGATGAAACAAGACACTGGAGAGTTAATATGAAAGCGATTTTCGATTTAAAGACTACAAATTTAGTTAAGTTAGTACTTAGTTGCAATAATTAAAATTTCAAGGTCCAGAAAATGAATTAAATAAAAGTTAAATGAACTATGAGTCAAAACTCAGCAGTATGACAATATGAATAATGGGAATATGAAGCTGAAACACCAAAAGATCAACTTTATCGTGACATCCATGAACATAATACACAGTTGACTTTCCAAGTTGGCAAATTGGTTTATATCACAAATGACCACCTGTAAAGCCGAATAGGGCTAACACGTCTTTTGTATCATAATTACTTCGTAGTTGTTCGAATCCTGATCGTCTTATTTAAAATTTTAAGTTAGTTATATTACAATAATAAGCTTGAAGCCTTCGCTTATGAGTATAAAATGTCGTAGGATCTGTTGGGTTTTATTTGCCCTGATTTCTTATCATAAATAGTTTTTTCTTTTAGGAAAAGATTTTGGATTGACTAATCCTTTTTCTGGTAGAAAAAGGTTTAAGACTCTATAAATAGAGACATGTTCATTCTATCTTAATCAGCAATCACAATGTAGTCTTAAGGGCTTTGAGAGTTTTGGTTAGGAGGAGAACTTGTGGGTCACAAGCTTGATACGTTATCACTTGTGTGAATCTCCATGTATTCCGAGTGAATTGGTTGAGGTTGTTTCTCTCTGTATTTTGTACTCTCATATTTATAGTGGATTGCTCATCTCCTTTGTGGACGTAGGTCGATTGACCGAACCATGTTAAATCTTTGTGTCTTTCGGTGTATTTCTCGTTTGTCCTCATACTCGTGGTCTTTCGAGATTTGCTTTGCTAGCTTCCGCGTTTGCACCTTTTTATTTACAGTCCTAACATGATCTAGTTAAGATCTAGTATAATATAATTGAAGTTGATTTAAGAGAAAAGTTTGGTGAATATTTTTACTCCTCCCGTTTCAATTTGCTTGTATAGTTTTTATTTTTGTTTGTTTAAAAAAGAATGTCTTTTTCTTATTTTTGGTAATTCTAAATTATGACATGTTTAAAATAACAAAATTAAAGAATATTTCAGTATATTTGACAATATCTTTAATTAGTTTAAAATCTCAAGATTTAAAATTCCTTTTTACTTTCTTAAGCTCTATATTAAGTAAAAATTTGACAAACAAGTTTGAGAAATTAACATCCTCCATACAACACTTCAAATTAAGAAACAAATTAACGTAGCTTTGTCCTACGTACAAAGCAACAAGAACTGGTGTTAAAAATCTAGTAGGTGTGATTTGGAACTTCTTTCAAAGAAGCAACACAGACTGATAATACGAAGAAGAAAATTAATAGAGGAGCCAACTTAGGCGAAGGATGGTCAGGTGTACACCCTCGTAACTTAATCGCAAGCTAAAGGTTATAAAGTGACAATATTCATATGTAAGTTACAAAGTGACCCGTTAATTATCTAATTGATTATGATATTATGGATAAACACTATGTCATAAATGTTATTCTTGTAACAGTAAAAACTTAGAGTGCCAAATCAATATATATAGAAACTTATGGTTCACTTCAAATTTAGGTGAAAAAGGATAAATAAAGATAAAAAAAGACCATTGATTAGTGAAGATGAGAGCATAAGGACTCAAAGAATCAACGTTTTTCATTACTTAGCACAATATTAGCATCATCATAAAGTCTTTCGAGTTCGGAGCCTAAAAGGTACAAAATATTAACAAAAATTCCAAAAAGGTATATAAAATTTTATATTAACCAAAACGGCAAAATCGCTGCATCAACAGCGATTTACTCCACCGGAAAAAGCAAAATCGCTGCCTCTGCAGCGATTTTGCAAAATGTGTTTTTTTTTAAAAAAAAAAATGAAATCGCTACCTAGGCAGCGATTTTAAATTGTGGTGCTTGCTAGTGGTAGTTATATAAAACATCATTTTAAGTCTTTGGATTGTTTTATCGAAAATTTAACCTTTTATAAGGGTTTTTCGGTTTTTTAGAGTCGCCACTTAATTTTTGAAGAAAAATCAAGAAAACTATTGTTTTCAAATAACTTAACAGAGAAAATTGCTTGAAAACATTTAAAGGGTTCGGGGATTCAAATTAATGTTTTAGGAAGGTGTTAGGCACCTAAAACATCCGTCTAAAACGGTTTTCCTGCAACTAACAAATTTGACTAAAACTTTGCTTTTAACTTGACTTGAATAAAATATTTAGAAGTAGAGAGTTGAAATACTAACTTATTTTTTAGTCATTTCATTTTGCAAAATTATTTTAATTTTGAGTTGATAAAACATTTACGACATTCGCGGGGATTCGGATCTTTCTAACTTTTAAAATTAACGACAAGTATGCAAACAAATAAGCAAATAAAGTAAAAGAGAGAAATAAAGATAGAGAGGGAAAGAGAATTGGGTCCAAAATCGGGTTCTCTGTCCGCCTTGATCGATTTTTGGACCCACCTGTTT
>CM040618.1:113514113-113523761 GCA_022817965.1 Solanum lycopersicoides
CATGATTTCTTGCGAGGCATGGGTATCTTCCCTCGATGTATGAATATTAACTCGCGATGCATGATTTTCCGCAATGCATGAATATTAACTCGCGATGCATGATCTTCCGCGATGCATGAATATTGACTCGCGATGCATGATCTTCCGCGATGCATGAATATTGACTCTCATGCATGATCTTCTTCGGGGCATGAATATCTTCCCGCAATGCAAAAATTCCGCAAGGTATGAAATCTTCTTGCGATGCATAAATTTCGGCGAGGTATGAAACTTCTCGCGATGTATAATTTTCTGCGAGGCATGAATATCTTCTCGCGATTAACTTGTGATGCATAAATATTAACTCGCGATGCATGATTTTCCGCAATGCATGAATATTGACTCGCGATGCATGAATTTCTCTATGCATGAATATTGACTCGCGATGCATGATCTTCCGCGATGCATGAATATTGACTCTCGATGCATGATCTTCTTCGGGGCATGAATATCTTCCCGCAATGCAAAATTCCGCAAGGTATGAAATCTTCTTGCGATGCATAAATTTGCGAGGTATGAAACCTTCTCGCGATGTATAATTTTCTGCGAGGCATGAATATCTTCTCGCGATTAACTTGTGATGCATAAATATTAACTCGCGATGCATGATTTCCGCAATGCATGAATATTGACTCGCGATGCATGAATTTCCTCTATGCATGAATATTGACTCTCGATGCATGATCTTCTGCGGGGCATGAATATCTTCCCGCAATGCATAAATTCCGCAAGGTATGAAATCTTCTTGCGATGCATAAATTTCAGCGAGGTATGAAATCTTCTCGCGATGTATAATTTTCTGCGAGGCATGAATATCTTCTCGCAATTAACTTGTGATGCATAAATATTAACTCGCGATGCATGATCTTCCGCAATGCATGAATATTGACTCGCGATGCATGATTTTCCGCGATGCATGAATATTGACTCTCGATGCATGATCTTCTGCGGGGCATGAATATCTTCCGCAATGCATAAATTCCGCAAGGTATGAAATCTTCTTGCGATGCATAAATTTCAGCGAGGTATGAAATCTTCTCGCGATGTATAATTTTCTGCGAGGCATGAATATCTTCTCGCAATTAACTTGTGATGCATAAATATTAACTCGCGATGCATGATCTTCCGCAATGCATGAATATTGACTCGCGATGCATGATTTCCGCGATGCATGAATATTGACTCTCGATGCATGATCTTCTGCGGGCATGAATATCTTCCCACAATGCATAAATTCTGCAAGGTATGAAATCTTCTTGCGATGCATAAATTTCAGCGAGGTATGAAATCTTCTCGCGATGTATAATTTTCTGCGAGGCATGAATATCTTCTCGCAATTAACTTGTGATGCATAAATATTGTCTTTTGATGTCATATTTGGTACCAAGTGAAGACAGTGCTTCAATCGAGCAACATAGTGATCTTCAGGGTGCCCTTGGATAATCACATCGTCTAGACCGACAATACAGTAAAATGACCCTCCAGGTAGTGTATCGTCCCGATTGGCAATAAAATAAAATGACCCTCCGGGTAGTGTATAATATCATATCTGACATTAGGATGCAGATGACGTCCTTTACGGAAAACATAAACTCCCTTCTTTTTTTTTTTTGAGATTTTTGAGATTTTTGCTTGATTCACCTTCGAATCTAGCCGGACGTTCCTTATAGACTTTATGTTGTTGGAAATTGAAATAAACCATTCATATTCCCACGTCTCCGGTATAAGCAATATAAAATAATTTTGCATCTACAGAAACATCGCTAAATTCTGGAGAGCTTTTCTCCTCCCTTGACTTCTCCATATTCACCATCGGAGGAATTTGCTGATTTCAGAGCAAAGCTATAAACCTGCGTCCACAGAAAAATTGTTAGTTTTTTAAAATGAACTGATCTGTGTCGATTTGTTCAGTTGTCTTCTTCATGTCCTGCTATCTCTGATTGATTTCCTGATCTCCCGACTCTTGATAGATAAGACAAAATATTTTATGCCAAAAAAATGAAACACAAAGGGAAAACTTTAAGAGAAAATAAATTTTGAGAAATAGTATTTTTGAGAAGAAAGAGTCACTGCCAAGTGTCATGTCACGTCACGATTAGCGAACTTCTTTGAGTCTAATGTTCGGAGGTCTATCTGATTGTTTGTTGGGGAGCATTCAAAGTCACTCCAGACCGTCGATAAACCATGTTGAAATTTTGAGGCTATTCTCAAAATTTCTGTCTCAGTTACAAGTTATGGCTTATCTTCAACTGTCGGTAAGTAAATCATGGAATTTTCGAGATCTTCTCGAAAATTCTGTCCCAGTTGCAAATCTTGAAGTATCTCCATCTTGACTCGCTGGGGAAAAATCTTCTTCTCAGGAATTTTTGAGACCCTCTCAAAAATTTTGTCCCAGTTTCTACTGTAAAATAGAAATCTTACGGGAAATATGACCAAACCCTTGTGGCGCCTACGTATCACGTTGAGGCAGGAATCAGGTCAAACGTAGTTCCCCTCAAAGGTTATCAAAAATAAGGAATTACAAAGAAACCGACCGAGGCCGACATAGGCCGCCTACGTATCTCATTCTTGAGAATTCAGGTCGAACGTAGTTCAAATACAAAGAAATATTAAAAGGGATAAATGGGGTGACCGGAACAACATTTGCAACCAAGTTGGGTATTGCGTCACCTCCACTAATCGAGACTCAATCTGTTTGGTAATCTCTTCTTTATCTTTAGACTCTACTCGGGCTTGAATTTCTGAGTTTTCTGCTTCACCGGACTGAACCCTGGATTAATCGGCAATTTGTGAGACACAACATTGGTACTCACCCTTGCATGTCGCCGACTTCCCAGACGAACACATTAATGTATTCGGTGAGTAAGTGTATTAGATCCTTTTTCTGAGTTTCATTCATGTGAACGCCTGATTTTGGCCTCTTTGACACTCTTGGTCCCCCAAATTTATAGTTTCGGTTTCCTCAAGATTCGATTTGTGCTGATTTTCAAACTGCAGAAATTCTTTAGCAACAAATTCAGGCACTTCATTTTCCTCTTCGTAATCATCCACCTCGTCGTCACCTGCCTCACTTTATTCATTCAGCTCGTGACATGACATGACATTGGCAGGTTTAAAACTTATATTACTCAAAAAATAGACAAATTTAGACAAGTAAAAATATAGCGAATAAGTGAATAAATTAGATAAAAGAGGGTTTCATTCAAAATAGGAAATAATGCAAACTTTGGCTTTGGCAAAAGTCCATATTGCCTTTTTTCAAACATCACGAGGAAATTTAAAACGCTAGCAATTAATAAAAATGCAAAATGGTGGGTTTCGGGCCTCTTCCAGACTACCACCGATTTTTGAATATGCATTAAACGATGCCCTTCTACCAAGGAGTTCGGGAATCAGGATCGGCGTGGAGGTCCAATTCTGCAGCATCTCTCCTAGTTCAGCATCACGGATACCAGCTAGCTCGACCTCTTTATCGATAACAACATCAATCTCCTCGAAAAGGCCGCAGATTCCTTCCCCAACGTCGTCAAGGACGATTGGAGTTATCACCTTTGTCACCACAATCGTCGTCCGTCTCTATCATATTCACATTGCCGCCTCCGTGATTTGGCAAAGGGTTGGTGTTGACATTTGGTGCAGCTGGTTGTAGAGAGACCACCTCTTGGTCGATTAGATCCTGAATTTTGTGCTTGAGGTTGATACAGTCCTCAGTATCATGCCCAACGTTGTTGGAATGATAAGCACATCTCTGATCTGGCCTATAGAATTTTGAATTGATATCCACGGGCTTAGGCCCCACAGGATGGATATATCCGGCCGCAGCTAGTCGCTCGTACAACTTTGTTCGACTTTCCGCGAGCGCGGTGAAATTTCTTGCAGGTTTCTTCTCGAATCGAGGTCGAGGTGGATCATAGCTTCCTTGTGGGGGAGGCATCTGTTGATAACCCCGGTTGTTCGGACGTGGAGCTTGACCTTTGGGATATGAATTGGCATGGTAGTTTGGCAATGGAGCTTGGCAATTCGGGTGGGGTTTTTGATATGGTGGAGCTTGGACTTGATATGCAATAGGGGTTCTCGGTAGCTCGACTGCACGTTGGCACAGTTGGGAGCAATACCTTGGTAGTGAGGAGACAAAACTTGGTAAAGTGGAGGATGGCTTTGGTATGTGGGAGATGGATTTTGGTAAATTGGAGGTGAACTTTGGTAGATTAGAGGAGGATTTTGGTATACTGGAGGAGGATCTTGGTATGTTGGAGGAGAATTATTTTTCTGACTAGCTTGGTAAGAGTTTTGAGAAGGTCGAGAACGACCTTGGAAATGGGAATACGAAGATCTTCTTGGTTTTCTCGCCCTCATATGAAACAACAGCCACGTCTTCTCTCTCTTTTTTAACAACCCTGAAGATCCAGGCGATGCGGCTACACGGGCTATCTTCCCTGATTTTAAATCGTCCTCGATAGTCTCACCAATCTTGACTATCTCGGCAAACTTTGCCCCAACGAGCAACATAATTCTGTCATAATACTCTGGTTCTTGCACTCGCACGAACACTTCAACGATTTCTTTTTCAGACATGGGTGGCCTCACCCTCGCCGCTTCTTTCCTCCACCTGTAAGTGAATTCTCTATAGCTTTCGGTTGATTTCTTCTTCATTTTCTCCAAAGAGTAACGATCAGGAATGATTTCTACATTGTAAGCGAATCGCTCGATGAAGTCCTTTGCCAGAGCATTCCAGCTGGGCCATTGCCGGGTTTCATGCGAGATGAACCATTCAAGAGCTTCTCCGCACAGGCTTCAGCTGAAAAGCCGCATCAACAGAGCTTCATCCCTACCAACTCCAACAAGTTGGTCGCAGTAGGCTCTTAGATGAGCCATAGGGTTCCCCACTCCTCCGAAAGTATCAAATTTCGGGATTTTGAACCCTTCTGGAAGGTCCAGATTTGGATGAATACATAAATCTTCATAACTTAGGCCGGCAGTATCAGGGATGCATTGCAGCTCCTTCATGGCTTTCTTGATCTCCTCTTTTATGTCTACTTTTGCTTCTTCCTTCGCCCTCCACTCTCTTTCCTGTTCCTCATAGTGGTCCAACTCAGAACGTGCACGTCGTGCTCAGCATGGACAGGGATTTGGAAAGCGGTTCTTTTAGGCAAGGGTGGAGCTATGGAAGGACTCTGAGCATTTTGAGCGTTTTGATAATTTTGTGGATAAGTCTGAGGATTAGTATTTTGATTTACGTGGTGATGGGATATTTTGGGATTAAACGCGTTTTTGATTTGGATTTTGACTTTGGTTTTGCGGTGGTTGGGCGGATTGAGGTTGGGTATTTTGAGGATGAGAGGGCATTTGAGAATGATGGTTCTGAGGAGGAGGTGGAGTTTGGTAAGAGGCTGAAGCATATTGCGGATTTTGGGTAGTTAGGTCTATAGCGGGGAATTCTGAGCGAGCGGCACGCCTTGAGCTGGATCCATGTTAGAGGACGGGAAGTAGATAGGAGGCCTTCCCTCTGCAACATTAGCAGCAAAACCCGGAGGAGGCAGATCCTGTCTCCTTTGCATTTCCATTCTCATTTCTGCAATTTGCTGCATCAATTGCAAAATCAATTCGTTCTGGTCTGCTATGGTGGGTTGAGCCACCACAACATCAGTAAGACCTACTTCCTCGCTATTATCTCCCATAATCGTCTTTCCTTTGTCTGAGCTTTGTCTAGGGAAAGAATCTGCAGGCACTTTCGATCTGGTGAAGTAAGGATGATCTGCCAGCTTAATCGACACAGATCAGTTCAAGATACCTGACAAAGAAAAACAACTCAAAGGCAAGATGTGTTAGTCTGTGTCGATGATAGTTAATACAAAATATCACACACATTATTGTAAACACATAAGAGTCGCTTCATTTGAAGATAAATTAGCCCACCTATATAGAAAGATGACTAAATAGACAGAAATTTGTCTATAATATTTTAGGACTAATGAGTCAGAAATGTCGACTTAAGTCGGGACAAAGTAAATTGTCGTACTTCTGATTTTTTATTGAAATGTAACTCTACTTTCTTTATAAGAGTTGAGAAAGATAAAATTTTCTCAAAATGGGAACCGAACCTTGGAAGGCTGCCTATGTATCTCATAAAAGAGAATACAGGTCCTACGTAGTTCGACCCATTCTTGAATTTTTTTTTTTTTTTTTTTTTTTTTTGATATGAGAGAGTACTTTTTGAAAAATAAAGTTCGAATTTATTGGGAGACTAAAGACTCGAGGATTATTTGGACGTACTTTTGATAGTGATTTGGTATTTATGCTTAAGGAGTTCTAGAAAATATTTTTCGAGAATGAGTAGGCTAGAATATCTCCAAATGAAGCAACATAATCATACAAACAATTATAACACATAAACAGTTATTGCGCGTTCTAAACAGATATATGACCCTTTTATGCCAAGGGTAGGCCTAACGATTTGAAGGATGTATAAGTCATTTGAAATATTCCATTGTCTCAAAACCCAAATTTATACAAATTTATGAATAAAACTTAAATGGGGATACATAATTGGGGAAAACGGGATACAAAATAATCAGTCCCACGCAGGGGTACAATTCTGAACTATGCTTCCATAAAAGGTCCTTCCCTCTTCATTTCTTCTCCTCTCCGGGTTCCCGCGTCTTAGACTAGTAACTTGTGAGCTCTTTCTTTGACTAGAATAAGCTACAATGTACTTCCAATCCCGAGGACAATGATTTTTTCAGATGATGTATACATCCTTCAAATTTAAACAAATAAATATGATCGTCCGTTCAGGCCGTAAGCCCTTTTGGACTCAAGGTGGTCTATCTAATGGGCTCAACACTCCTTGGGTGTTGGGTCGTCCTAGTTCAAATGCTCTAAATTCGGGATTTTATTTGCTCTATCTTAGTTTAACTAGGAGTGGGTTGTATTTAGAGTGGAAAGGGTAACCCAAGCGGACGACTTAGGCTGGGACAGTTAACGATCGTTGACTATCAAGTAGCCAACTACACTCGTCAGGGTGCCCCGAGAAAAATTTTGGTTAACGAACGACTGCGAACCCGCATAATCGTCCTTTAAGTGGAAATGAAAATAATCGTCGTTTGACGGAATTATGATATGCCATGAATGCAACAGTTCAATAAAGCAATAAATAAATATAAACATTTAACTCACATAGCCAAAAATACGTTAGTTTTAAGGTTAGAATCCTCCTAGTCCCCAGCGAGTCGCCATTTCTGTTTTATCGAAAATTTAACCTTTTATAAGGGTTTTCGGCTTTTTAGAGTCGCCACTTAATTTTTGAAGAAAAATCAAGAAAACTATTGTTTTCAAATAACTTAACAGAGAAAATTGCTTGAAAACATTTAAAGGGTTCGGGGATTCAAATTAATGTTTTAGGAAGGTGTTAGGCACCTAAAACATCCGTCTAAAACGGTTTTCCAGCAACTAACAAATTTGGCTAAAACTTTGCTTTTATCTTGACTTGAATAAAATATTTAGAAGTAGAGAGTTGAAATACTAACTTATTTTTTAGTCATTTCATTTTGCAAAATTATTTTAATTTTGAGTCGATAAAACATTTACGACATTCGCGGGGATTCGGATTTTTCTAACTTTTAAAATTAACGACAAGTATGCAAACAAATAAGCAAATAAAGTAAAAGAGAGAAATAAAGAGAGAGGGAAAGAGAATTGGGTCCAAAATCGGGTTCTCTGTCCGCCTTGACCGATTTTTGGACCCACCTGTTTTGGGTTTTTGACCCATTTCCTTTCGTACCTGTCCTAGACTAAGCAAATAATTAATACTAAATAAATACAGTAAAGTAAAAGACGACAAGGGCTAATGCCTTAAAATAGATACAATACGAAAATGCAAAATATAAAAAGGGTCTTCTAATTCATCTTTCCGACTTTCTTCAATTCTTTAAATCTTGGACCCGTCCATCGGCTTAATAGGTTGACTGGAAAAGAGGAACTTTGAGCCTTTACGGCTCTTCTCATGGAATGCAAAGGAGAGAGTGAGAGTTCACGTTGAAACTCGGACGAATTTTACATGCAATGAAGAGCAAAAATAAAATTAGCACTTGAAAATAATATCCTAAATCATATCTTAAAGAAGATTAAACGATTTTAAAAATAATGAATGTACCTAAACAGATTACAACTTAACATCTAAAGCCAAAATAAATAAATAAATAAATAAATAATAATAAAAAATAAAAAAAAAATAATAATAAATAAATAAATAATAATATTAAATAAATAATAAATAAATATAAATAAATAATAGGGTCAAGGTTCTTCAACTGCCCGAGTAGCAAAGGCCAAAAGCAAAAAAAGCCCTGAAGTCAGTTGGGTTGTCAAGCGTAAGCGTAAGTAATCCTTCCAGGTTAATGAACAATGTTGCAATTTATGGGAAGAGATTTTTACACTCTGCGATAATTCATGGTGTTAATATATTTATCAATTTAGTCTTGTTTTGTGCCTTCTTACCTGGTATAACGACTTTTGTATAATTTGCAAAATTTAGAATTCTCAGTTGAAATTTTTTTGGCGCATATTTCAAGTCGAATTTTAAATTTTTTTGAGTCCTATTGCTTGCTAGTTGACAAATTCATTTTGTTGTTGTGTTTGGAGCTCAAAAAGTGGTTGGAGTACTGTTTGAAGAATTTGGTGAATAAAAAGCCTAGTAGAAAAGGTAACCCACCATATTGCGTTAAACAAGTTTGAAGGAATGGAATGAGTTGAATTTCATTTTTTTTTTTTGGAGAAATTTAGTGTCTTTACACCTCTTTGGCAAAGTAGTGTAAGGAGGTTGCCTACAAAATTTTGGAAGTCATTTAGGGAGAGTGAGGACACGGTTTTGAAACAAATTTGTAATATAAAAATTGCAGAAGTTCGCTTCTCATAGTTAGAGATGCGTTAATACATTTTCTACAGTGCTATACACATCAAAGGGTTGTGTTGTTTATATTGTGTAAAACAACTGTAGGGAATAATGTGAAAAAAAATTGATGAAAAAGATATGCATGAATTTACTTGGGTTTTTTAGATTTTTGGCCTCATTTAGCAAAAGTTGGGGTAGATATATACTTTTCGTTCGCATTTCTCTTCTTCTCCCTGAAAAAATCTGAGTGTATTTGAAACAATTTTGAAGCAAATATGTTGTTGCTGAATTTTTGCGTAGTTTCTCGTAGTTTAAGTTAGGATGATTCAATTAGGATTTTTTGGCTAAATAATTGGATCGAAATTCCCAACCAAGAAATATTTAGCCACACACATTGTTAAAAAGATCATGGCGTCTCGATATGAATTTGTGGCAAAAATCCTACATTCAATCTTTAACTTGCTTTAGGGGCAAATTTGTGGCACAGAAATTTATGGCTATCATTACGATTTGAGACAAATTGCTTAACGTTCAAAGTTAGATGAGTTTCATGGTTCGATTTGAGTTATTATTTTTTAGAAAGAAATTTAAACTAATTAAGTCGATTATTTCAAATATTTGGAATCTAATCAATTTTTTGTCTCTTAGCTTTTCAAATGTAGCAGGTTGGGTCAATAATTAAGAAACTTGCTATATGTAAAATGTGGCACAAGTTGATC
>CM040618.1:113523786-113676870 GCA_022817965.1 Solanum lycopersicoides
AAATCAAAGTCCCAAGTCTATGCTCATCTTAGACGTTTAGATCACTCATTTTTCTTATAAAATATATCAAATATATCTAAATCCGTAACACCACAGTCATAAATGAACTCATTATCTTTATATTAAACAAAATAAGAAAAGCCAACTCATTATCCCGTAAAATTCTCCACAAATGTAAATTCCTTGAACCTCAATATTTGACTTTCATTTCACCAACTTGCCAAAATTTCTGTATTTAATATGCATTTTTTTTATCACTAATAATAATAAAGAAATAAAGCATTTTAGGAGTCTGGAGGCAAAAGGTAAAAAGAATTGTCAAATTTTTTGAAAGGGCATATCAATTTTTTTAACCAAAAGAATAAAATCGCTCCGTCTAATCTGATTTTTTTTAAATATTGCTGCATCGGAAAACAATTATTGAAATTGAAATCGCTGCTATAGCAACGATTTCTTTTTCATTAAAAAAGTTAATAGAGGCAGGCAGCATTTTGGTCCACATTTGGTGCATTTTAATTATTTTTAGCGATTTGGGGAATATTTTTTGATGAAATCGCTGCTACAGTAGCAATTTTTATGTTTTTTTAAGAAAATTAACTCGTCAATTTTGTCAGAAACAAATCGCTCCGTGAGGAGCGATTTTGCCCTTTTGGTTAAAAAAAACGTTAATGTACCCTTTTAAAATTTTTGACAATTTTTTTTTTACCCTTTTAGTTTCGGACTCAGCATTTTAGCCACCCCAATGCTTTAACACTGTTTGAAGTTGAAGAATCAAATGAGATAATCTGCTCAGGCTGTGAGAACAAACTTTGTGGCACTGCTAATTACAAATGCACAAAATCCAATTGTGAATTCACCCTTTCACAAATCATGCTTCCAATTACCAAGAAAAATACAACACAATTCCCATCGGGATCACCCTCTCACTTTGTACCCTACTTTACCCGAACTAGACTGCATGTATTTTGGTTGCAATGCCTGTGGTGAAGAACCAAAATCTTTTGTCTACGAATGCCTCGAATGCAACTTTAGTCTCCATGCTAAATGTGCAACATCTTGGCCTGAAAATGTGATTCGTGAAGATCATCAACATCCGCTTACACTACAATATGAATGGCCATATCCTATTGAAGATTGTGTGAATATCTTTTGCAAGGTTTGTGATGGACTTTGCAATGATAGCAAATGGCTTTATTATTGTGCAGAGTGTAAATTAGGCACACACCTACAATGTGCAAAGGTTAAAAAGGAAGATGGTTCAAGCTTTGATAAAGAAGAGGAAGAGATGACTAATGAGCAGAAATTGACAATGGCGACGATCAAAGCACAAGGACAACATGCAAGGCTTACATTTCAAACTCAAATGGCATATATGAAAGCCCAAACTATAAGCAATATGTGGCGTAGCTCTCATCGTTATTATGATTGAAGGTTTCCTCTATATCTTTGGTCATGAGAAGAACTGATTATTTTGGAGTTGTTCCTTTAATTTTGTGTATCAGTTTATAACTATAGTGTCCTAACGGTCTTACATGTATTGTTGTTGTTTTTATTTGTTTTCAGTACTTAATTTGTGTTTTGTATTTCAGTCTCTACATCGATAAAATAAATATCATGTTTGTTTCGATAGCTTGGTGAAGTTTTTATCATTCTGCTAAACCATAAGTTACAAGGCAGTATACAAATAATGATGATGATCACAACAATCTTAATGTGAAAAATTAAGTACGAAGCGTTAACTCATTATTAGTTAAAAGGAACTCCCTTAGATATTATCGACCGGAAGTATATATTACTACTACTTTCTATCAGCCTAGCTGTAATTACAGCTATGAAATTATAACTGGACTTTTTAATTATTTAGCTAAATGTAATGGAATTTCTGTTAAACTTTTTACGGATTAAAAAAAGAGTTGGAAACACATTTGTGGTATAATTAACCGCTAGAAATTTAGAAAAATTACCTAAATACACTACTTATTTTACCATATTTTTCAAAAATTTCATACCATTTGACAATTACAAAAATCCATACTCTCTCTTATTCTCGGATACATAACTTTACGCAATGTATCGATCGAGTACATCAGGATATAACGAGACGTTCAATGATATATTCGATATTAAGATGCGATGTATCAGTACGTTGAGCGATGTATTAAAAACTCGGATGCAATGTATCAGGACATTTTGAGATGTATCCGAATTCAACAAAAATTAAGATTTTTTTTGTAATTTCAAAAAAAACAGAAGTAAATTGTAATTAGCTCTTAGCACTATAAGATTAGATTTGTGTAAAATTCCTAGCAAATTACCTTACTGTAAAATTCCTAGCAAATTACCTTACTCAGATTTTTTTTTCTTTTCAGGCCATGCATTCGAAAGAGAGTGTGTCACGCTTTTTTGCCACGTTATAGTCCATGAAGTCAAGACTATCACATTGCTAATTTAAGAAGTGTTATTAGGTCCAAAAATACTTTCAGAAATGTGAATTGAATAAAGCGTATAAAGTTCGAGGTGTTCTTCCTACTTTGAGCATGATTTTTTCCACTTTAAATTCACATAAAGTTTGACTTTCAGATTTTTTAAGAATTTAAAAAAGTACAATGAAACTCTAACTTTCAAATATTTTTTCATTTTAACAATACACAATAAAACATGACCAAATATCCACCGGTATTCTTAGACCATATATGAAAGTTGCTGAAAAACGTCCCACATAGGGTCCATTTTTAATTAAGCAGCTTGCTATGGCAAGTATGGCACAAGTTGATCCAATCAAAGTCCAAAGTCTATGTTCATCTTAGACTTTTTTTTACTTTTTTTTTTATCATCACTCAATGCTCTTATAAAATATATCAAATATATCTAAACCGTAACACCACAAAGTCATAAGTCAACTCATTATCCCATAACTTTTTTCCACAAATGTGAGTTCCTTGAACCTCAATATTTGACTTTCATGTCACTAACTTGTTAAGATTTCTGTATTTAACATGCAATTTTATATCATTTAGATTATACTCAAAACCTTAGCTTTTATTGTTTACTAACGAAATCCCAACGAAATGGGAAGAGGAAAACAGACATGTGAAGGTAAACAACACTTCAGTCATCCACACATCTTGAAACCAATTGTTAATCCAACTGAAATTCTCACTTGCAATGCCTGTGAGCAACCAAACATTACTAGTAATTTCTGTGGCTGCAATACCTGCCAATATTTCCTCCACGAAAACTGCCTCAACGCTCCGCGTTTTCTCCATCACTCATCTCATCCATCCCACCACTTGACCCTTCTCCCAGCTCCAACTTACTCGAATCGTTCTTTTACTTGCAAGGCTTGTGGCTCTGCTGGCAATGGTTGTAGCTTTAGCTGTGCCTGTTGCGACTTTGATATCCATATGCAATGTGCCCTTTTGCCCCAAACTGTTGTCCTTCCCCAGCAACATCATCATGAACTTGAACTCATTTTTGAATCCCCTTATGATGACGAAAGCGCTGTTTTTGTTTGTGATGTCTGTCATGACAATGCAGATCTTAATAACTGGTTGTATTATTGTGCTGATTGTGATTTTGGCACACATCTAAAATGTGCCATTTCTAAATCTGTCAGCCAACAAGAACCGAAACAGAGGAAAACAGAGAAGGAACCAATTAAGATACAAGAAATTAATCAAAAAGAGGATAACAGAGATGTGACAAGTAAAGCAAAAAATCTGAAGCATTTTAGCCACTCCCATCCTTTGGAACTCTGTAAAATTCAACAATCAAATGAAATAATCTGCTCAGGTTGTGAGGATGAACTTTGTTACACTGCTAATTACAAATGCACAAAATCCAATTGCGAATTCACCCTTCATAAATCATGCTTCGAGTTGCCAAGAAAAATACAACACAATTCCCATCCTAATCACCCTCTCACTTTGTACCCTACTTCACCTGAACAACGACTCTATTTTGGTTGCAATGCTTGTGGTGAAATACCAAACTCCTTTGTCTACGAATGCCTCGAATGCAACTTTAGTCTCCATGCTAAATGTGCAACATCTTTAGCTGAAAATATAACTCGTGAGGATCATCAACATTCCCTTAAACTCCAATATCAATGGCCATTTCCTAGTGAAGATTCTGTGGATATCTATTGCAATGTGTGCGATAGATATTGCAATGATAGCTTATGGCTTTATTACTGTGCCGAGTGTAAACTTGGCACACACTTGAAATGTGTGACAGTTAAAAAGGAAGAAGATTCGAGTCTTGAGACTGAAAAAGAACATGTACACGAAGAGAATATGACTAATGCGGAGAGATTGATGATGGCATCGATCGAACTTCAGGAACATCAGGCAAGGATGAATTTTCGATCTAATATGGCCCATCAAAACGCACAATTTATGAACAATTTGTTTGGTAATCCTTATCGTTATTACTAACGGTTTTCTTCTTCAGAAAATAAAATATAAACTACTAGTATTTTCTTATTATATGGTCTTTCCATGGGAGATGGTGTCTCTAGTTACAAGCTGAGCTTTGTTGATTATTTTGTTGTCTTCCCATTCTATTTATATATGTGCTATTTTTCTTGTATTTCAATTTTAATATCAATCAATTAATAAAATAAGTCTCTTGTTTGTTTCAATCTATTGAAGCGAAACTTTTGCTATTAGTTTACAGTCCAAAAATGCTTGAACTTTGTATTTTTTTTTTTTTGAACTTAAGTTATGATAACCCAATAAAAAGATAAAATTTTGAAACTAATTCAACGACTTCAAAAACAAGCTCTGAAGGTGAGGATGGTTCAAGACGATATAGTAAAACAAATTGCTTCCCGCCTACCTATGTGAGACAATTTGACATTATTTTATTTCCATCTTCTGTCCATCTAATATGTAAAAGTACTTCTAAATTTATAACTTCTGAAAATATTTTTGAGGACATTTCAGTCATTTTAATAAAAGAAATGTTTATAATTGAATAAATAAATTAGTTATCTTTTGTAATATCCTTTTATGCTCCAATAACATAATTATTAATTAAATACAAATAAAAAATAATTAAAGGTTACCTTGTCCACAGCAATTGAGGCAAGGACTAAATTAAAACTGCACTAGACCTATAATAAAATGATTGAATGTGCAATTTTGCTTGACTAAAAGATGAAACAAGACACTGGAGAGTTAATATGAAAGCGATTTTCGATTTAAAGACTACAAATTTAGTTAAGTTAGTACTTAGTTGCAATAATTAAAATTTCAAGGTCCAGAAAATGAATTAAATAAAAGTTAAATGAACTATGAGTCAAAACTCAGCAGTATGACAATATGAATAATGGGAATATGAAGCTGAAACACCAAAAGATCAACTTTATCGTGACATCCATGAACATAATACACAGTTGACTTTCCAAGTTGGCAAATTGGTTTATATCACAAATGACCACCTGTAAAGCCGAATAGGGCTAACACGTCTTTTGTATCATAATTACTTCGTAGTTGTTCGAATCCTGATCGTCTTATTTAAAATTTTAAGTTAGTTATATTACAATAATAAGCTTGAAGCCTTCGCTTATGAGTATAAAATGTCGTAGGATCTGTTGGGTTTTATTTGCCCTGATTTCTTATCATAAATAGTTTTTTCTTTTAGGAAAAGATTTTGGATTGACTAATCCTTTTTCTGGTAGAAAAAGGTTTAAGACTCTATAAATAGAGACATGTTCATTCTATCTTAATCAGCAATCACAATGTAGTCTTAAGGGCTTTGAGAGTTTTGGTTAGGAGGAGAACTTGTGGGTCACAAGCTTGATACGTTATCACTTGTGTGAATCTCCATGTATTCCGAGTGAATTGGTTGAGGTTGTTTCTCTCTGTATTTTATACTCTCATATTTATAGTGGATTGCTCATCTCCTTTGTGGACGTAGGTCGATTGACCGAACCATGTTAAATCTTTGTGTCTTTCGGTGTATTTCTCGTTTGTCCTCATACTCGTGGTCTTTCGAGATTTGCTTTGCTAGCTTCCGCGTTTGCACCTTTTTATTTACAGTCCTAACATGATCTAGTTAAGATCTAGTATAATATAATTGAAGTTGATTTAAGAGAAAAGTTTGGTGAATATTTTTACTCCTCCCGTTTCAATTTGCTTGTATAGTTTTTATTTTTGTTTGTTTAAAAAAGAATGTCTTTTTCTTATTTTTGGTAATTCTAAATTATGACATATTTAAAATAACAAAATTAAAGAATATTTCAGTATATTTGACAATATCTTTAATTAGTTTAAAATCTCAAGATTTAAAATTCCTTTTTACTTTCTTAAGCTCTATATTAAGTAAAAATTTGACAAACAAGTTTGAGAAATTAACATCCTCCATACAACACTTCAAATTAAGAAACAAATTAACGTAGCTTTGTCCTACTTACAAAGCAACAAGAACTGGTGTTAAAAATCTAGTAGGTGTGATTTGGAACTTCTTTCAAAGAAGCAACACAGACTGATAATACGAAGAAGAAAATTAATAGAGGAGCCAACTTAGGCGAAGGATGGTCAGGTGTACACCCTCGTAACTTAATCGCAAGCTAAAGGTTATAAAGTGACAATATTCATATGTAAGTTACAAAGTGACCCGTTAATTATCTAATTGATTATGATATTATGGATAAAGACTATGTCATAAATGTTATTCTTGTAACAGTAAAAACTTAGAGTGCCAAATCAATATATATAGAAACTTATGGTTCACTTCAAATTTAGGTGAAAAAGGATAAATAAAGACAAAAAAAGACCATTGATTAGTGAAGATGAGAGCATAAGGACTCAAAGAATCAACGTTTTTCATTACTTAGCACAATATTAGCATCATCATAAAGTCTTTGGAGTTCGGAGCCTAAAAGGTACAAAATATTAACAAAAATTCCAAAAAGGTATATAAAATTTTATATTAACCAAAACGGCAAAATCGCTGCATCAACAGCGATTTACTCCACCGGAAAAAGCAAAATCGCTGCCTCTGCAGCGATTTTGCAAAATGTGTTTTTTTTTTAAAAAATAAATGAAATCGCTACCTAGGCAGCGATTTTAAATTGTGGTGCTTGCTAGTGGTAGTTATATAAAACATCATTTTAAGTCTTTGGATTATAAAATCGCTGCCTTAAAAAAATAAAATTTTTATTTAAATTTAAATGATGTTTGAATTCAAATAGAATTCTAAATTCAAATAATTAAATTTATATATATATATATATATATATATATATATATATATATATATATATATTTTAATTTTTTTTTTGAAGATAATCACATGTCAACTTAAAAAAAAAGGTGACATGTCAAATTCTTACAAAAATATTCAAACTTTTTTAAAAAATTCACATGCATTTATAAAAAATTGTGTCAATTCACATGCAAATAGTGTAAAAGTCACATATTATATTTTTATTTTATTATAAAATGATTGAATTATATTTCACATGTAAATAGTGTAATTTTTATTTTGTTATAAATTGACTGAATATTCACATGCAAATAGTGTAATTTTTATTTTGTTATGGATTGATTGAATTCACATACAAATAGTGTAGTTTTTGTTTTATTATAAATTGTTGAATACAGTTCACGTGCAAATAGTGTCAACATTTTTACTTTGTTATAAATTGATGAATTGCTCATTCATATTGCATTGTACTTTTTCAATTTTCCAACAATCTTAAAGCCTTTCTATTTTTCTAATTTTCTAAAGTTTTTAAAAGCCTTTTCTTTATAAGGTGAGTTTGAATTTATTTTATTTTTAATTTATTTAATTAATTTTATACTTTTATATGATATTGTTGATATATTCAATCTTTTGATACTTATATTAATGTTAATATTTTTATTTTATTTTTTGTGTATAGATATGCATCCGTCAAATGTATACGTGCATCCTGGTCCAGTAGAACATGCTGTATTAAAAATTCAAGTTCATCATCGTTCCGAAGAATTTGGAATGGTAGCATAAAAGAAGAGAGGTCTTGCTTATATACGCGTCGTGGTGATATTGAATTTTGGCAACATATAAAATATCATCCATTACATTCTCGCATCCGTCAATATTTTGTAAATTGTAGATTTAAAGGAATTCTTGATGTAGAATGTGTGCCGTATGACTCCGGATTAATTTCTGCTTTAATTGAAAGATGGCGTCCAGAAACTCATACTTTTCATATGCGAACTGGCGAGGCTACCATAACTTTACAAGATATTGAAATTTTATTCGAAATGGTAGTAGATGGTAGTCCTATAATTTTAAATGGAGCTGATTCTTTAGGGATTATAGGTAGACAAGAAATGATATTTGAATTAACAGGATGGTTATCCGATACTAGTTGTTTTTCTGGTGTTAGTAGATTGTTAACATATAAATTGATTGATTATATTGAAGGTTTGGATGGTATTAATGATCACTCAACTGAGCATGAAGTGCAACAAAGATTTAGATTATATTTATTATGGTTATGTGGTGTATCAATATTTCCGGATAAATCTAATAATAAGATTAATTTGGACATTTTGATTGACATGAGAAATTTAGATTTAATGTCAACTCAAGCATGGGGAGCAGCCGCATTATCATATTTGTATAATTGTTTATGCCGTGCATCAATAAAAAAATCAAATGAAGTTTGTGGATTTCTCTCTTTAGTGCAGGTATACATATTTTTTAATTAAATATTTTTTATATACTAGTAATATGCACTTTTAAATTTAAGTGCATTATAAGTAATGGTGAATTTATTTATTGTAGATTTGGGCATGGGAAATAATTATTCCCCTGCAACCATTGACAAAGCCTCTAAGGACCAATCAACTTGAGGCTTCAACTGCGCTTGCACGTAAATGGACGCGACGTAGAAATATCAAAATGAGGCACGAACTGTAATCGGTGTGATTAGGGATGTACTAGATAATCTAACTGATGAACATGTATTTAATAT
The DNA here is from genome assembly GCA_022817965.1 of Solanum lycopersicoides. Taxonomy (NCBI): domain Eukaryota; kingdom Viridiplantae; phylum Streptophyta; class Magnoliopsida; order Solanales; family Solanaceae; genus Solanum; species Solanum lycopersicoides. Next base: position 113,532,758 of record CM040618.1, read on the forward strand.
TATTATCCCACGTTTGATTTTTCTACAGGACCCTCTAACACTAATGTTAATTTTTCTAGTCAGCAATCAGTTGGTTTTGTAACTCCACAGGTTTCAATATCTGGTTTTGCGCAATTTAATGGATCTCAATATGGTATTCAACATGGTATGCGTGAATTTCCTATACATAATTCTCCATTTGGTGGAAGATTGAATTTTTCGAATGTAAGTATAATAATTTTCATAGAATATTTTAACTTTTATAAAAAAAATTTAATTCTATTGCATGTTTATTTGATTATATTATATTGTATTGTATTATAGGTAACTGTGTCCGATGATTCAAGATTTAATGCTGGGGCTTCACAAAATTTAGTTCTTAATAGACAAAATCCACCTCGGAGAACATCTAGGCTACACAAATCAACTAGATGTGAAACAGTCAGTCACTATCAAAATGAGGAAGATTTTGAAAATGAAGATGAAAATAAAGATGTAGAAGATTCGGATTCAGAAGAATTATTTTTATGCACCTTTATTCTAAAAGGCTGAAGATTCGAATATTGAAATGTGTAAATTTTGTTGTTTCGTGCAAGTTTGAACAATGTGATGAGATTCTTCCTTTTTTTTTTTTATGTTTGAACAAGTTTGCAGGATTTATATTTTCTTTATGTCATAGATCAAATCAATACTTTTTATGTTAGGTCAAATCATTACTTTTTAATAGAGTTCAAATTAATAATATAATAATAATATAAAGATATTATACTTACAATATTTAAAATGCAGCAAGACAAATTAAATTCATGTCAACAAATAAATATAAAAGATATATCATAATATTAATAACAAGACAATAAAAATACATTAACCTTAAAAACATAGACAAAATATTTAAAATCGAGTAGGACATCGTGCCTTTGTGTGACCTGTCTCCTTACAAACACTACATTTTCTAGTCATGCGAGCCGGAGCTATATCCATATCATTCTTAAGTCGGCTTCTTACTTGCGTACCACTTGTCCGCAAATATTCAGTATTTGCAATTAAATTAAAAGGAGTTGGTGGCCAATACATTTCATCACCGACTGGGTTAAATGTCTCAGTGTATGTTCGTTTGTAATATTTTGCACTGTAGAATTTACTTACATAAGATTTTGGCTCGATTCCGCGAAGTCCACAAAATTTGATGGCATGCGAACAAGGCATATGATAATTTCTCCATTTTCCACAAGAACATTTCTTACCTTTTGCAGTAACCTTGTGGACATTTCCACCTTTACCGTCATGAGCATAAGTAAGAATTTCAAAAACTCCATCACCTGTGTTGTAAGTCATCATATCTGTGTGCCCTTGAGCTCTTTGATAATAATCATTAAATTTTTTATCTATCGCAAGAGGCCATGCCATATTACTTTGAAGTAATGCAATTGCAAGATTGTTTCTTTCGACAAAACGATCAACGAGAGCTTTGAACGTCATTCGAACCATGGCAGTCATAGAAAGCCTCGAGATTTTTTTTCAATACACCATTATATGACTCAGACACATTTGTCGTCATGGCACCCCATCTACGACCACCATCCTTATACATTGTTCATTTTTCCAAAGGAAATTCATTTAACCATTCATATGCTGCAGGAGACAATGTTTTGGTTTGTTGCATCCGTTGCACAAACTTTTTCTCCTGATGCTCAGTAGCAGCCAACCACATTAGTTTTTCGAGTTAACTATTTATAATTTTTTTATTAAAATTTGCTTTTAAGTGTCGAACACAAAATCTATGATATGTGTTGGGTGGACTCAACCAATCATAAGATTGAACGCACTGCAAGATTCCTTGATGACGGTCAGAAATAAGACCAATTCCTTGTCGTTCACAAACTACATGTGTCCATAATAACTTGAGAAATCATGACCAAGACTCAAAACTCTCACGTGCAACTAAAGCATATGCAAGTGGAAAATATTTCCATTCGCATCAATTCCAACCGCAATTAACAATTTGATATCATACAAACCATAAAGATGTGTGCCGTCGATAGAAATGACCGGCCTACAACTTTTGAAACCATCAATGCTCTGTTTAAAAGCCCAAAAAAAAATTTAAAAATTTGCTCACCTTGCATTGTTGTAGAATGATGCTCCCACTCAATAACAGTGCCTGGATTGAATAATTGTAGTGCAGCCATGTATCGAGGTAATGCCTTAAATGAACTTTCAAAATCACCATAAATCATTCGAAATGCTTTTCTTCGATCTTTTTGTGTTTTTCTATAACTAGGAGTATAGTGATGCTTTCCTTTGATAATTTCACGGATCATCTTAATATTTATGTCTGGATTTTGCATAACATATGGTATTAATGAAGTGGCAATCATGTTATCATTCAAATTGAAATGATCCTCCTTATAGTTATCTGTAAGACAAGTATGCGGTTCAACCTTTTTTCCTGTCTTCCACATATCGCTTGAAATCTCTCTAAACCGAATCATCCAATCACACCCTAACTCATGACGCTTGCAAATAACTTTCCAACTTTTACTCTTGGATTGATCACAAAGAAATTCTTTTTTAATAGCAAGACTATATGCTCTTACCGCAGATTTCATTTGCATCTTATTCATAAATAACATACCTAGTTGCATATACAAATTAAATTAATCAAGATGAAATAAATAAATAAATAAATAAACAACTACAAAATATTTAGTTTTCAACAATCGAACCTGACTGGATATGTTTAGGATTGTTGAATTCCAAAGTGCCGTTCGAATAGAACCGTCATCTCTCGTGTAGATAAAATCTTCTGCATTTTCTTCAGTGTGATCTAAGTATGGAATCGCTGTAGAATGATAATTAATACTTTGATCTTCAACAGATGCATTAGGTGCATTATCCATATTATCATCATCATCGTCATACATATCATCACTGTCTGTTAATTCATGCTCGGAAGGTTCATCATTGTGCAACTCACCAACTCGTTCATCACCCATAACATTATTATTTATAATTTGTGTACAATAATTCACTGCATTTTGAATTTGATCATACCTATAAAAATAATAATATAAATATACTATATATAAGAAAAATAGTTTCAAGAAATAAGAAAACATTACTTTATTTACCTATTAGTTGAATCCAATGAGAAAAAATTCAAATAATTGAAATTTTGGCTAGACTCTCCCATAATAGCACACTTCAGTTAGAAATAATGATCTCTTGAAGTAATGATCATGAGTGTATATATATATATATTGTTGTTTATGAAATCGCTAAGTGAAAAGCGACATTTAAAAATACTAAAAACAAACAAACTTAAATCGCTACACTAACAGCGATTTAATATTTAAAAATAATAATAATTTAAACAAAATCGCTGACACTATTTAATTAACTTTTTTTTAAAAAAATAAAATTGGAAAACGCTGCTAGGGCAGCGATTTTATTAAATTTTAAAAAAAATTGGAAAATCGCTGCATGGCAGCGACTTCATTTTTTTAAATTAAAATTTTTAAAAATAAAATGAAATGAAAAAGCGATTTCATTTTTTAAAATTAATTTTTTTAATAAAAATAAAAAATAAAAATCGTTGGAAGCCACTTTCTTAAAAAAAAATATTATAATTTTTTTTTATAAAATCGCTGCTTTAAAATTTTAGCAGCGATTTCCATATTTTAAATTTTTTTTTTTTGGTTATAAAATCGCTGAGCGATTTACAAATTTAAAAAAAAAAAAATTATAAAATCGCTGCCTAGGCATCGATTTCCATATTTTAAAAAAATATATATTTTTTTTAAAATCGCTGCCTAGGAAGCGATTTATAATTTTTAAAAAATAAGGAAAATCGCTGCGTAGGAAGCGATTTACCAAAAAAAAAAAATTTGTTTTTTTAAAAATCGCTGCCTAGGCAGCGATTTACCAAAATTTTTTTTTTTTTCTAAAATCGCTGCCTTGGCAGCGATTTTCCTTATTTAAAAAAACAACAACTATAAATCGCTGCCTAGGTAGCGTTTTCATTTTTTAAAAGAAAATTCACATTTTGCAAAATCGCTGCATTTTGCTTTTTCCGGTGGAGTAAATCGCTGATGATGCAGCGATTTTGCCGTTTTGGTTAATATAAAATTTTATGTACCGTTTTGAAATTCTTGTTAATATTTTGTACCCTTTAGGTTCGGACTCAAAGTCTTTGTATATCTATATTTTTATAAGATAAACTAAAAAATCTCAAGAGATCTTGAAATAGTTGAGTTATAACCAGTTGTGTATCTATGTTAAAGATAAGCATTGATTGACTAAAAAGACTTTATAACTTAGTTTTTAATCTTTTTGTATCTTTTGATTTTTAGTTCATAGCACAAAGAAAGTCATATATTCTATCATACCAATTTATCATTTACAATGTTAGATTAAATTTGTTGGATAAACGTGCAAAGCACGTTTCCAGAGCTAGTTATATGATAAATTGCAAAAAACATTACTAACATGGAAGGATGCTCTCCATTTTTATAGTAATTTCAGCTAGTCAATATCCTAAATATATTTTTGAATGGCAATTAGCCAAATTGTTGTGAAGGACGATTTAAAAACAAAAGTACAATTGAAGGAAACACGTTAATTGCCAACTTATTAAGTAGCACCATATATAGCTAAATTGATCCACTATCAATATATATATTATGCTTAAACTCATAATTAATAGCTATAAATATGATTACTATTTGCCACTGTGATCACTGAGCTTGTTTGATTTCTAATTTGGCACCCTTTTATTGATTACTAAAGAAGTTCCAAAGGAAAATGGGAAGAGGGAAACAGACATGTGAAGGTAAACAACACTTCAGTCATCCACACATCTTGAAACCAATTGTCGATCCAACTGAAACACTCACTTGCAATGTTTGTGAGCAACCAAACATTACTAGTGATTTCTATGGCTGCAATACCTGCCAATATTTCCTCCACGAAAACTGCCTCAACGCTCCGCGTTTTCTAGGTCATCCTTCTCATTCATCCCACCACTTGACCCTTCTCCCAGTTCCAACTTACTCGAATCGTTCTTTTACTTGCAAGGCTTGTGGCTCTGCTGGCACTGGCTGTAGCTTTAGCTGTGCCTGTTGCGACTTTGATATCCATATGCAATGTGCCCTTTTGCCCCAAACTGTTATCCTTCCCCAACAACATCATGATGAACTTGAGCTCATTTTTGAATCCCCTTAAGATGATGACGCCGATGAAAGTACTGTTTTTATTTGTGATGTCTGTCATGACAATGCAGATCTTAATAACTGGTTGTATTATTGTTCTGATTGTGATTTTGGCACACATCTCGAATGTGCCAATTCCAAATCTGTCAGACAACAAGAACCGAAGAAACTGCAAGTCAACAAACCAAGAGGAAATCGAGTACTAATCAGGAAAACAGAGGAGGAACCAATCAAGATACAAGAAACCAATCAAAAAGAAGAGGACGAGGACGAGGAGAGGAGGAAGAAGAAGATGGAGGTGTGACGAAAGAAGTCAAAAAAACGAAGCATTTTAGCCACTCCCATGCCTTGGAACTCTCTAAAGTTCAAGAAACAGAGGAGATACTCTGCTCAGGTTGTGAGGATAAACTTTGTGGCACTGCTTACAACTGCACAGAACGAAATTGCGAATTTACCCTCCACAAATCGTGCTTTGAGTTACCAAAAACACTACAACACGATTCCCATCCTAAGCACCCTCTCACTTTGTACCCTACTTTACCCGAACGAGACTCCATGTATTTTGGTTGCAATGCTTGTGGTGAAGAACCAAAATCCTTTGTCTACGAATGCCTCAAATGCAACTTTAGTCTCCATGCAAAATGTGCTACATCTTGGCCTGAAACTGTGACTCGTGAGGATCATCAACACTCTCTTGCAATACAATATAAATGGCCTTATTCAATTGACAAATATGTGAAGATGTTTTGTGAGGTTTGTTATGGACTTTGCAATGATAGCAAATGGCTTTATTATTGTGCCGAGTGTAAAATTGGCACACACCTGAAATGCGCTACAGTTAAAAAGGAAGATGGTTCAAACCTTGAAAACAAAGAAGAAAAGGAGGATTACGCGAATATGAGTGATGAGCAGAAACTGTTGATGCTGACGATCAAAGCTCAAGGTCAACAAGCAAGGCTTAATTTTCAAACTCAAATGGCATATATGAACGCCCAATCTATGGCCAATATGTTCCGTCATCGTTACTATTAAAGGTTTCATTTCCTTCCTCAGAAAAAAAATTAAAATTCTTTCCGTACTGAATCACTCTTTCTGTGTTATTTTGTTTGTAATGGTTGTGTTTCCAACACTTGTATGCATACTAAGGGTATTCTACTACATACTTATTATTTGGATTTGTTTTCAGTTAATATGTGTTTGTATTTCAGTTTTGGAATACATCAATAAAATAAATCTCTTGTTTGTTTCTATATACTTTGAAGTGAAATGTTAAGTGTAATAATTTTGCTGAACCACAAATATTTTACAAGGCACTATACAAACAAATACACAATAAAAGCAATAAACAATACTAACATTTCCCATATATAAATAAAGCAACAAGGTTGATCATACATTCTATGTTTCTGCAGTGATAGTCACTGATTGAGAAATTACCAAAATGATATTTATAACATCTTCGGATATTAATTAACAAAAAGCTTTTCGATATCATTACATTGTTTTTAACATTTACAAATGATTACACTTCCATTTTTTGTATGCTATACTAAACTACCACTGTACATACGCCGTAGGGGTATGCTATATATGTGAGCCATGCCCGCTACTTAGAAGTAGTTGGTGCATGGAATGTGGCAGACTATGTAGTATTTCCCGTCTTCTTCATGATGTATTTTCTCAGTTTTGTTAGGTGATCTGGACATTTATTATTTCCGCTCAGAATATGCATTATGGAGATTCCAAGTTTGAATAGAAGACGTCAACCCTCCTCTATCAGGTCGTGATCAGGGTGACTATCGACCATGTCTCCCATACTCAGCAGCATCAAGGAATCACTTGAGTCAGTCTCGATGATGACTTTCTTCAAGTTGTAGTTATTCGTTAGGACAAGCCCCGTCATATATGAATCACATTTCTGTTGTGAGGCGCGATGTTGTTACCACACCTAATCAGTAGTCACCCGATGAATTCTCCTCCCCACCTCCCCTTATCATCTCTTGCAATACCTTTAAACCCTGTTAACTCTGAATTCGATATGAAACTTTCAGCCGTGTTGATTTTAATGAATCCGGACCGGATAAATGACCAACTAATGTACCAGGAACATCTCTTTATGACTATTGATCGTCGAATACTATGAGCATTAGTAATCAGAAGAATTACTGCATAAAAAAAAAAAAAGAAGAAATGGAATACTACTTCCCAAAGCTCTATTCTTTCTTTGATATTTCCCTCAATGCACGCATTAACCTCACATTATTCATCTCAGTTTTTATCTACCTAGTTAATTCTAATATATGTATGAAACGGAAAAGGGTCAAAAACACTGTTAAACTATTGGAAATAGCTCACATTTACCCTTAAATTATATTCTGGCTCAAAAGTATCATTCCCATCAAAGTATTGGGTCATACTTAGGCTTCATTTGTTTTCATTATTGGGTCATACTTAGGCTTCATTTGTTTTCATTAAGATTAAAACGTCTGAATCTGGATATACATCTTAATATTAAGATGTGCATAAAGATCTAGATGTGTAAATCTGAATAAACTCTGAATATTAAGATGTTGTCTCTGAATCTGAATAATGAATTATTGGGACTATTTATTTTCAATATCTGAATGTGCATATGAAATTAAACACTATATCAACAAAAAAATTATAAAAATCTCATTTTAGTAATATATTTTTTTTTTATATAAAAAAATAATATTTTGAACATTTTTATCTTAACAAGGTAATATGATTTATCTTTTAAGAATTTAAGTTACATCATTAATATGACTACTCTTTGCACTCAAATTTTTTTAGAATCTAATATAATGAAATGTAAAATAGTTTGTATAGAGTAGTAATATGATGCTTATGAAACATTTTATATAATATATATTTGTTATTGTTATCGATCAAACAATTAATATTTTCTTATTTTTTGAACCGTGCTAATTAATATTATATCATGAAGTACTTATCAATTCAAATGTATTGATTAATCTATGAAAGTAAAAGATAGATGGTGTATTAGAGAAATGAGGGGAAAACGGGAAAAACTATTAATGGGAAATGGGTGAAATTGTATGTTAAGAGAAATGAGGGGAAAATTAGTAATTTGGGATTTTATTAGTCTTTGCGGAGGTGGAGTTGTTTGGAGCTTATGTGGCATCCATGTGGCATGCACGTTTTATTTCACATACTTCTGTTAATTAGAAGGATAAGTATGACCTAATACTTTGACGGAAAGGGTACTTTTGTGCCACAATATAGTTTAAGACTAATTGTAAGCTATTTTCGATAGTTTAAGGGTGTTTTTGAGCCTTTTTCGGTCTATGAAATTACAAAAACACTTAATTGCCACCCAAAATCCGGAGATTTGTTACCTGATTATTAAGGTAAGATCTAGTCACCTCTGCTTTTACTTATCCCTATCTATTTTTTTTTTTTTTAATAAATGCTCGCTGGTCTGGCAAGCTAGTTGCAATAATCAAAACTTCAAATTTCAGAATAAGATGAATTATTAGTCAATAGTCAACGGTATGATAATGAATGATGGGAATGTGAACTTGCAAAGAGAAAAAGACAATAGTGGGTTCTTTTGAAACATAATTTCGTTGACTTCTTAAGTTCTTTTTTCGTCCTCGCTGGCTTTGAAAAATGCGACGATGCTCCCCATTTTAATTAGTTAGTAGCTGTGTGAATGTGCTAATTGAACTTTTTTTTTAAAATAACAATTGGCCAAATTGTTGTATGCATTGCCAACTTATTACTACTAATTAAATAGGATAGCTATAAATACTAATACCAATTAGCTATAGTTTGGTCATTGATCTCTAATTTATTCATGTCCAGTTGTTGATAAGTGCATCAACAATTGAAAGTTACGAGAAAAAATGGGAAGGGAGAAACGGACATGTCAAGGTAAACAACACTTCAGCCATCCACACTCCTTGAAATTAATTATCGATCCACCTGAAACACTCACTTGCAATGCTTGTGAGCAACCAAATATTACTAATACTACTTTCTATGGTTGCAATACCTGTCAATATTTTCTCCATGAAAACTGCCTCAATGCTCCGCGTTTTCTCAATCATTCATCTCATCCTTCCCATCACTTGACCCTTCTCCCAACTCCAACTTACTCGGATCGTTCTTATACATGCAAGGCTTGTGGCTCTGCTGGCAATGGTTGTAGCTTTAGCTGTGCCTGTTGTGAATTCGATGTCCACATGCACTGTGCCCTTTTGCCCCAAACTGTTGTCCTGCCCCAGCACCATCATCATGAACTTGAGCTCATATTCGAATCCCCTTTTTATGATGATGGAAGCACCGTTTTTGTCTGTGATATCTGTCGCGACAATGTAGATCTTAATAGCTGGTTCTATTATTGTGCTGATTGTGATTTTGGTACACATCTCGATTGTGCCATTTCCCAATCTGTCAGCCAAGAACGTCCGAAACTGTTGGGCAACAAACCAAGAGAAAATCCAGTAGTAATCAGGAAAACAGAGGAGGTACCCGTCAAGAACGAAAAAGAAATCAATCAAGAAGAAGCTGAAGCAAGAAGGAGGAAGAAGAAGAAGCAGAAGAAGAGGAAGAGAAGAGGAAGAGGAAGAGGAACGCAATTATCCAAGTTCGATTCTTATTGACAAACATCCACATGAGTTGGAGCTCTGCTTTGGTTCTCCTTACGAAGATAAGGATACCCTATTTGCTTGTGATATCTGTAATATCGTAATGGACTCGGATGAATCGTTATACTATTGTGCTGATTGTGATTTCGTGTCGCACTTGCACTGTGCATCTCCTGATGCTGATGTTCTTCCGTCATCACATCCACGTCGAAATCCAAATAAAAAATATCAAATTCCAAATGTAAATTCATCAGTGGAGATAATAAATTCAGTTAGTGATGCTCATGAGCGGCTTATAGTAGCTCAAATTGAATCTCAGATTGCAAGAAGAGGAAGACAGGCTATACTGGATTCCATAGACGGGCCATCACCAAGACGCTATTACTACTAATTGCTATCCACATTTTCAATTCATGTTAATTTTCTTCAAATCAAATGCCTCTTGTATTTCTATTTTATTTACCCGCATTCATAGGGCCCAATTTGAGGAGGCTTGAATTTAAGACATTGAAGATCAACACCATCCACTACACCACATCCTGGCGACTCTTGCATTTTTATCGTTCATGTATTGATGGACATTTTTCTCCATCTTCTTTACAGTTTCTATGTTATCTATTCACAGTTGGTTGATAATTGATATTGTTGATTAGAATTTACATTTATACTAACATAACAGAAGTTCATAAAATGCAGATAAAAAATAATGGAAGAATATCTTGTGCACAAATATTAAGACTAGAACTAAATTGCACTAGCCCTATAATACAAGGGTGAAACGTGCAATTTTGCTTAAATCTAAAGATGAAACCAGGAAAAGCTAAATGAATAAAGTAAATTAATTCGATGGGCAGTAAAAAAGGAAATTGGTTTTATGTTTTTTCATAGTTTGTAATGTCGTACATTAGAAATAATGAATTCAAATGTCTGCTCCTTTGACAAGTTAGTTTTCAATGTAGCAGTAACCAAAACATCAACGTTCAAAATATTGATGCATATTTCAACACGTCTAAATTAAACTATTAGTCAGCAGATTATGATAATGAATGATCAAATGCTAACTAACTGATAAGAGCAAATTGAAAGGCATTCACAACCGTAATTTCCATGAACCTAAGAAAGTTGCATTCTATCATCATTAAGTAGCTATAAATACAATTATAAATATTAATGTAACTCACTTAATTTACTCGCACTATCTAACAAAAATATAAGTAAAATCAATGGGAAGAAAAAACCGTACCGATACGACATCGTTGACACAAGCAACGACGTCGTTTCAAGATAATCAAGTACATTTTAGCCACCCTCACATCTTGAAACTTGTTAATCCAACTGTACGTACTCTCCCTTGCAATGCTTGTGAGCAACAAAACATGAGTAATAAACCTTTCTACGGCTGCAATAGTTGCCAATATTTTGTTGAATCCATCCTATTTTTGGTCAACTTTAGCTATTCAATTGGTACAAGTAATTGTTAAAAAGGAATAGTGACAAGAGTTGAAAATTAAGATTTGGTAGTTGGCAAATTGGTAAGATTTGCAACTCATTTTTGACTTTGCTATATTTACCTATGTCATTAGTGACATAGGCATGGTTTTATCCTTCTATAAATAGAGCATTCTTGCTCATTTGTAGAACACACCAAGTTAGAGAGAAAACCATTTTGAGAGCAAAGTGAGGTATTCCATAGACTATACAAAAGAATAGTCTGTGAAGAAAAATAGAGTGTGAGCGATATTTTAGTAAGACGGAAACCAAAAGAGTGTTGTTTCTTTTGAGTGTGTAGTAGTCACTTTGAGTATTGTATTTGTGACTACACAGTGTAAAATTCCTTACTATAGTAATATCAGTTGCTCCTCTTGGCCGTGGTTTTTTCCTTATTTAGAAGGGTTTCCACGTAAAATTTTTGGTGTCGTTATTTTCCCATTTTATTTCCATTACTTTTACCATATATATTGTTGTGCTTGTCCGCGTTTTCCCAACAAACTGGTATCAGAGCCAAGGTTTTATCTGAGTATGCTCTGTGGTTGCAGCACAGTCTGAACTTCCACATCAGAAAAGATTTACTTTGATTTGCGATAACTATATTTTTTGGGGAAAACAATGGAAGCCAACACAAGTAGAATGGTTACTTTGAATGGTGTTAATTATGCCATTTGGAAGGGAAAAATGGAAGATCTGCTTTATGTTAAGAATTTTTACAAACCAGTATTTACCACTGTAAAGCCTGATAATAAAACAGATGAAGAGTGGAATCTGTTGCACAGACAGGTTTGTGGATTCATTAGGCAATGGGTCGACGATAATGTGTTGAACCATATTTCTGGGGAAACACATGCTCGAACCCTATGGGAGCATCTTGAAAGTTTGTATGCTCGGAAGACTGGCAACAACAAAATGTTCTTAATAAAGCAGATGTTGAGTTTGAAGTATCATGATGGTTCTCCGATGACAGACCATCTGAATAATTTTCAGGGGATCATGAACCAATTATCTGCTATGGGCATCAAATTTGATGAAGAAATTCAAGGCTTGCTTCTACTTGGTTCCCTACCAGACTCTTGGGAAACATTTAGAACGTCATTGTCAAATTCTGCTCCGGATGGTGTAATCTCTATGGATTCCGCCAAGAGTAGTGTCTTGAACGAAGAGATGAGGAGAAAAACTCAAGGTTCCTCTTCGTCGGATGTCCTGATAACTGGCCCCAGGGGGAGAAACAAAACTCGTGGTTCTCAGAATAGAGAACAAAATAAGAGCAAATCCAGAGGCAGACTTAAGGATATTGAGTGCTATCATTGTGGTATGAAAGGGCACACAAAGAAGTTCTGCAGGAAGTTGAAGAGGGAGAACAAAAACAAAGAGGAAACTAAAGAAGATGGCAATGAAAATTGCCTAGCCACCGTTACCACCGAAGATCTTGTTACTGTCCTTGATGCGATATGATAAATATTGCTTGTGATGAGTCAAGCTGGGTTGTGGATACTGGTGCCGCATCCCATGTGACATCAAGGAAGGATTTTTCTCTTCCTATACTCCTGGTGATTTTGGAACTTTGAGTATGGGTAATGAGACTGTTTCTAGGGTGGTTGGTATTGGTACAATCTGTTTGAAAACTAGTGTTGGAACTAAACTAGTTTTGAACAATGTGAAACATGCTCCTGATGTTCGTCTGCACCTAATTTCTGTTGGTGTTTTAGATGATGAAGGATATGTTAGTACCAACGGTGATGGAAAATGGAAGCTCATCAAGGGTTCCTTGGTTGTGGCTCGTGGTAACAAACGTCGTGGTCTATACTGGACTACGACCTCTGTTTGTGTTGATATGGTGAATGCAGTTGAGAGCGATAGCTCTTCAACATTATGGCACAAGAGGCTTAGCCACATCAGCGAGAAAGGACTTAATGTTCTAGCCAAAAGAAATTTTTGTCAAATTTCAAAAGTGCTAAATTAGAAAAGTGTGAGCACTGCTTGGCTGGTAAACAAAATAGAGTTTCCTTTAAGTCCTACCCTCCTTCAGAAAGACAGAGTTGCTTGAGTTAGTGCACTCTGATTTATGTGGCCAATGAAGACAAAGACATTGGGTGGTGCACTTTACTTTGTCACTTTCATTGATGATTGCTCGAGAAAACTTTGGGTCTATGTCTTGAAGACTAAAGACCAAGTGTTAGGTGTCTTTAAGCAGTTTCAGGCTTCAGTTGAAAGAAAACTGGAAAGAAACTGAAATGCATTCGTACTGATAATGGTGGTGAATATTGTGGACCATTTGACGAATACTGCAAGCATCAAGGTATTAGACACCAGAAGACTCCTCCCAAGACTCCTCAGCTTAATGGTTTGGCTGAGAGGATGAACAGGACCTTGATGGAAAGAGTTAGATGTTTGCTTTCTGAAGCAAAGTTGCCGAACTCATTTTGGGGTGAGGCTTTATTGACCGCTGCACATGTTATTAATTTATCTCCTGCTGTTGCTTTGCAAAGTGATGTACCAAATAGTGTTTGGTATGGAAAGGATGTTTCCTATGACCATCTGAGAGTCTTTGGTTGCAAAGCTTTTGTACATGTGCCGAAAGATGAGAGGTCAAAGTTAGATGCCAAGACAAGGCAATGCATCTTCATTGGATATGGCCTAGATGAATTTGGTTACAGGCTATATGATCCAATTGAAAAGAAACTTGTGAGAAGCCGTGATATTATTTTCATGGAGAATCAAACAATTGAAGATATTAACAAAGCGGAAATGGTAGAATCTTCAAGTTTTGATGATATAGTTCATCATGATGACGTTCCTCACACAAGTGTGCATGATGTTGTTGGGTTTGATAATCATGGTGACACCCAGAATCATGTATCGAATCAACATGTTGATGTTGATAATAATAATGATATTGTTATTGATGATCCTGTTGCTCATGAAGTTGTGGACGAATCAAATATTCCGCTTCGGAGGTCCACAAGACAGCGGTTTCCTTCCTCCCGTTATTCATCCAATGAGTATGTGTTACTCACTGACGGGGGAGAACCTGAATGTTATGAGGAGGCCATGGAAGATAAGCACAAGGATCAATGGATTGAAGCCATGCAAGATGAGATGAAGTCTTTGCATGAGAACCAAACTTATGAGTTGGTAAAATTGCCCAAGGGCATGAGAGCTTTGAAGAACAAGTGGGTGTTCAAAGTTAAAGTTGAAGAACACAACTTGAAGCCCAGGTACAAAGCTAGATTGGTTGTTAAGGGATTCGATCAAAGGAAAGGTATTGACTTTGACGAAATATTTTCTCCTGTTGTGAAAATGTCCTCAATTCGCACAGTTCTAGGTTTGGCTGCTAGTCTTAATTTAGAGATTGAGCAGATGGATGTGAAGACGGCTTTCCTTCACGGTGACCTAGAAGAAGAGATTTATATGGAACAACCTGAGGGCTTCAAAGTAGAAGGTAAAGAAAATTTTGTGTGCAAACTCAAAAAGAGTCTTTATGGCCTAAAACAAGCTCCCAGACAGTGGTACAAAAAGTTTGAATCTGTTATGGGGGAGCAAGGCTATAAGAAGACTTCTTCAGATCATTGCGTATTTGTACAAAAATTTTCTGACAATGATTTTATCATACTCCTGTTGTATGTGGATGATATGTTGATTGTGGGCAAGAATACTTCCAAGATTGACGAGCTAAAGAAAGAGTTGTGTAAGTCTTTTTCTATGAAAGACTTGGGCCATGCCAAGCAAATTTTGGGCATGAGAATTACTCGTCTCAGAGATAAAAGGAAGATTTATTTGTCCCAGAAGAAGTACATTGAACGTGTACTGGAGCGCTTCAATATGAAGAATGCTAAGCCTGTTAGTACACCTCTTGCTGGTCATATGAAATTGAGCAAGAAGATGTGTCCTACAGCTAGGGAGGAAAAAGAGAACATGGCAAAAGTTCCATATTCCTCCGTCGTCGGAAGTCTAATGTATGCAATGGTGTGCACTAGACCTGATATTGCTCACGCAGTTGGTGTTGTCAGCAGATTTCTCGAAAATCCAGGAAAAGAGCATTGGGAAGCTGTGAAGTGGATACTCAGGTATCTTAGAGGAAGCTCAGATGAATGCTTGTGTTTTGGAGCATCAAATCCAATCTTGAAAGGCTATACAGATTCTGATATGGCAGGTGACCTTGATAACAGAAAATCCACTACTGGATATTTGTTTACTTTTTCAGGGGGAGCTATATCATGGCAGTCAAAGTTGCAGAAGTGTGTTGCACTATCTACAACTGAAGCTGAGTATATTGCGGCTACTGAAGCCGGCAAGGAGATGATATGGCTAAAGCGATTTCTTCAAGAGCTTGGTTTGAATCAGATGGAGTATATTGTCTATTGTGACAGTCAAAGTGCAATAGACTTGAGCAAGAACTCCATGTACCATGCAAGAACAAAACACATCGACGTCAGATATCATTGGATTCGTGAGGAAGTGGAGAGTGAATCATTTCACGTCAAAAAGATCCACACAAGTGAAAATCCTGCAGATATGCTGACCAAGACGATACCGAAAGACAAGTTCGATTTATGCAAAGAACTTGTGGGTATGAGCTCTCTCTAAAGAAGATGAAGATACCTTCTTCCAGTAAATGGGACTGGAGGGGGAGATTTGTTGAATCCATCCCATTTTTGGTCAACTTTAGCTATTCAATTGGTACAAGTAATTGTTAAAAAGGAATAGTGACAAGAGTTGAAAATTAAGATTTGGTAGTTGGCAAATTGGTAAGATTTGCAACTCATTTTTGACTTTGCTATATTTACCTATGTCATTAGTGACATAGGCATGGTTTTATCCTTCTATAAATAGAGCATTCTTGCTCATTTGTAGAACACACCAAGTTAGAGAGAAAAACCATTTTGAGAGCAAAGTGAGGTATTCCATAGACTATACAAAAGAATAGTCTGTGAAGAAAAATAGAGTGTGAGCGATATTTTAGTAAGACGGAAACCAAAAGAGTGTTGTTTCTTTTGAGTGTGTAGTAGTCACTTTGAGTATTGTATTTGTGACTACACAGTGTAAAATTCCTTACTATAGTAATATCAGTTGCTCCTCTTGGCCGTGGTTTTTTCCTTATTTAGAAGGGTTTCCACGTAAAATTTTTGGTGTCGTTATTTTCCTATTTTATTTCCATTACTTTTACCATATATATTGTTGTGCTTGTCCGCGTTTTCCCAACATATTTCCTCCATGAAAACTGCCTCAACGCGATTTCTCGATCATTCATCTCATCCTTCACACCCTTTAACCCTTCTCCCAATTCCAACTTACCCGACTCGTTCCTTTCTTTGCAACGGTTGTGGATCTCCTGGCAACGGATTCAGCTTTAGCTGTGCCCGCTGCCAGTTTGATATCCACATGCAATGTGCCTCTTGTCCGAGTTCATTACTCATCGACAAACACCCACATTCAATTGGAGCTGATATTCGGTTCTTCTTACCAAGATAAGGATATCGAATACGTTTGTGATGTCTGCGATGCAGTAATGAACAAGGACAATTGGTTATACTATTGTGCAGATTGTGATTTCGGGGCGCACTTGCAGTGTGCTAGCCCTGAACGTGTTGTTTACGTAGGAAGCCGATCAATTAATCCAAATGCAAATTAAGCACTGGAGATGATAAATTCAGTTAATGAGATTAGTGATAGTTTTTTTTGAATATCAACTTGCTAGTCGAATGGCAACACGATTAGGAGAAGAAATGATGGACTCGGGCAGGCCAACACGAATATACATTTACTATTGACTATATATTAATGTCATCATCTTATGCGTGAAAATGCATAGCATACACTGATATTATTCATGTAATTTCTGCAAATTATATAAATGTTTGATAATTTGCATATTTCATATTATATACGGTGGCGTACAGAGTATACATGATTGTTTTTTTTTATAAGCAGTGTCACTTTTTAAAATGAGAAAAATAAATAAAATAATTTAATACCGTATTAAAAAAATTATATAAATTATAAAACACAACTCAAATTAAATATATTTTTATATCTTTTCTAAAAAATAAAATAAAAATATATTATAATTCTTTTTAATGACTTCTCTTTTTTATGAAATGTATTCAAAATAATTTCATTAATAATACTTAAGATTTATGTATACAAAACATCAGAATCATTACGAACAAAGAAGGTTAAAGAAAAAACAAACAAAAATAATTAGGCTATGAAGGCTTGACCACGCAACCTGGTCCATGAAATTTCAGGACAAAAAAACTAAGCTACACGCGTGTTTTGTTGGAGTGTCACTTATAATGTATATCCGCTTTCTTTGCTTTTGTTTCGTAATTGTACATACATATTCAGTAAATTTTCTCGATGAAGTAGTGTCATGTGACCCCTCTTCCTCCTTCCTGAATCCGCCACTAAACATATATATGATCAAGATAATGATTCAGAATTCATTAAAGGGTATCTAGCAAAAAGTAAAAAGATGTGCTTTAACAAAAATATTTTTTAGCGGCATTAAATATTGACACTAATAAAGAATGTTAAAGTCTTTACCGGCATTAGTTAAGTGTCATTAGAATCAATGTCGCTAAACGCTTTAGGGACATATACAAAGAGTGACAATTGCCGCTAAAAATACATAATTAGCGGCAATTAAGTATTAAATATCGCTAATGATCATTTTTATTGTAGTGCTTGGAAATTTTTTTTTTTTCATCTCAAAGAAGAAAATAAATTGTATGAAAAAGGGTTAAAATGCCTTAAATTAACAAAAATGCCCTCAGTTAACATATGGTCTAAAAAAATGTCCCTATTGTTACTTAATTGGTAAAAAAATGCTCTTTTCTAAATAAATATATTAGTAGTATTTTTCTTTTAATCACATTTTATTTCTATTAAACTTTTGAAGAACCCCTTGTTTCTTTGATTTTAAAATAAAATCATTCACTGCAAAAAAAAATAAAAAAATCTTACATAATCTTATTTTTTCCTTCTCAATTTCATTTTATCACATCTACCCTTTTTAACAAATAAGATACGTCAGATATATATCATAGTAACCCAACCCGTCATGCATTAATTTCATTTGGATAAAATAATTTTATTTTAATACAATAGAAAATATTTGTATTTCTTTGAAATAGGATAAACATTTGCTTTAAAGAAAAAAAATGTGTTTAAAAAGAATGAAATTTATATTTATTTGGAAAAAAAAAACAATTTTTACTCTCTAAAGTAATAAAATAGGGTATTTATTAACCAAATTATCGATGGCAATGATCTTTTTAGATCAAACTATGGACTTGGTGACTTTTTGTTCAATTTCACATAATTCAAGAACACTTTTTTTTACCCTTTTTCTCTAAATTGTATATGAAATCTGATCACAACCACCTTGAGAAATTAATATGGTAACACCAGAAAGGCGACTGATTGAAGGATGAGAATCAAACAAATATATGATTGTTGGTTTGGCAAATTAATTAGTATTAAGACGCTGCAGTAATCAGACTCCAAAGTCTGATACAGATCGGAACTAGTAGTTGACTAGCACTACGTACGAAAATGATTGATGAAATGCCAACTTGCAAGTGCAAAAACTCTATCAAAATTGTGAAATTAGGTATTAGGCCTAACTCACACTATAAAAATTAGCTCAAAGGAGTTGGATTGTTCATGTCTAATAAAGAATCCACCCATCTCATTAATCATCGATGTGAGACTTTTGTCATTCTTTAACACCCCACTTCACGTCATACCATGTGAAATTAGGTCTTCGCCCTAACTCACACTCCAAAAGCTAGCTCAAAGGGAGGAGGATTGTCCAAGCCTTATAAGGAGTTCACTTATCTCATTAACCACCGATGTGAGACTTTTGTCATTCTTTAACAAAAACTTCCATGAACCTCACACAATTAACTTGTGAATACAAAGATGCTCCGCGCCATTTTAGTCAAAGTCAAAGCATGAAGATGCTCAGCTCCATTTTACTACGTAGCCAATCAATAACAGCTAGTCAGTCAATATGATAAAGATGTTTAAATATACTTTTGCATAACAATTTGGCCAAATTGCAAATTGTTAATGTCGGAGACGACTTAGTAAAAGAGAAAATAATAATTATGGAGGCAAAGTCGTCTAAAGGAAGCAACGTGGCCAAGTTATTGCATCGTATAGTTGAATTAAAATATCTATATATGTAAATCATCACTTGCACCTAGCTAACCTGACTCTCCAATCTATATCCATTATACTGCACAACAGAATTACAAAGAAAAAAAAATGGGAAGACAAAACCGGGGTACAAATGCGGGACCTCAAGATAAACAACACTTCAGCCATCAACACGCCTTGAAACTAATTGTGAATCCAACTGAAACAATACTCAGTTGCAATGCTTGTGAGCAACCAAACAATACTAACAAGCCTTTCTACGGCTGCAACACCTGCCAATATTTCCTTCATGAAAACTGCTTCAATGCTCCGCGTTTTCTCAATCACTCGTCTCATCCTTCCCATCCCTTGACCCTTCTCCCAAGTGCGACTTACTCGAGTTGTTCCTTTACTTGCAAGGGTTGTGATTCTGTTGGCAATGGATTTTGCTTTAGCTGTGCTTGTTGTGAATTTGATATCCACTTGCAATGTGCATCTCTTCATAGTTTGATACTTATTGATAAACACCCGCATCAATTGGAGCTCAACTTCGGTTCTCCTTATGAAGACAAGGATAGTGAATATGTTTGTGATATCTGCAGTGAAATAATGAACACGGAGAATTGGTTGTACTATTGCGGTGGGTGTGATTTCGCATCACACTTGCACTGTGCGATAAATAGTCCTGAAGTTGGTGTTTTCGCCAAACAGCAGCGTCCAGTTCCAAATTCAAATCAAAATTCAAATTCGAATCCGAATCCAAATGCAACAGTAGATATGATAAATTCAGCAAATGAAGCTCATGAACAGATAATGGCAGCTCAACTTCGTGCTCAGATTGCGGCACGAGGAAGAGAGGCTTGTCTGGACTTGGTGACACCACGAAGACGATACGGTTACTATTAACTCTATCATCCTGATAAGAAAATTGTTTAAGCTCAAATTATGTTGTCTTTTAATTGCAAATAAATGTTTTGGTGTGTTATTTCTCTTTCTGATCACTCTCTTCAATATCAAATGTTAGTACTATATCCAATTATAAGTACTTGTCAAGTGATTTCTAGATTTAAAATTTTTATGGGCTTCAGATATCTCTGAATTCACTGACCATTTGACAAACTTTTTAATACATTTGCAAAGTTTGAGCTAAAACTAGTGAGTTTGTCGAAACCATGTTTTTTTACCGTGCATCTGCCCTTGTTGACAAACGAAATTTAAGATTACAAAGTAAAATTAAAGGAACAAAAGCAAAAGAGGTGCATTTGAACTTGGGCGTAGAATAATAAGATCAAATTCCCAATTTGACTACGCTTTAAGCGTTTGTTTTCCCTTGTAAACCACGCTCTTCACAACAGTGTTCCAAACACGATTTGTACGCAACAACAGACAGTAGAACTAACTTGCACTGCCCCATAACACAAAGGTTAAAAGTGCATTGCACTGTATCATTTTGTCCTAAAAATTCATTGAATCATATCATCATATCATATCATATATTATTATAAGTTGAAAGTTTCATTTTCAAAAAGTAAAGTTGAAATACTATTTTATTCCTATACTAAAAACTTTTTTTAAAAAATCATTAAAAAAAATTAAAATCATATATTATTAGTTATTATATATTAAATGTAAATATTATGGGATGCTAAAAGTATACTTTCTTTTTTAATGAAATACTAAACTGTCTGAAGAATTTGAAAAGTCAATTTATATATTAAATATAAATATTATGAGATGCTAGAATTACTTTTTTTTTATGAAATAGTAAAATGCCGGAGGAATTTGAAAAGTTAGTTTTTCATTAAAACATAATAATAATAATAATAATAATAATAAAAAAAAAAAAGTGGAAAGATATTTAGAAAAAAGCTAAATTGTTGTTTTCCCCCTATATTAAATTAAAATATTATAAAATATCTAATTTAATTTATTAAATATTCTATCATTAATTAAGAATATCATATTAAATTTTACAATAATATAATCAATATGTATTTGAGTATACATACGGATTGATTAATTTCCTTGGTACTGCCACATATTTCATTACCCTAGAATGACTTATCATTTTCACATACCAATTTAATGTTTTAAAGTTCTTGTCAACTTCTAGTATTAAGCTTTCAGAATTTTATAAATAGTCAGATTAGTGAATATGCTAGACTAGATCCATTAATGTTCTCCCCCTCCCCTTCTTCTTTTAAATTCATCTTCAATGTGACTGGTAAGGATTTCATTGATATTTCTCATATGTCGGTTCTCTTAACCATCTATTAAATTATTATTATGCTTGATTATGATTATTCTTGTCTGCTTATAATTCTATCACGACATGTATGGTTTCTTTCTTTATAAATTGGACATAAAATGTTAGTCCACTAGATTTTCTTATGAAAAATTTAATTTATTGGTTATTCTTTCTTATTCAGATCAATATATTGCTTTGTTTAACATTTTTCATTTGTATGCATATGATGACATGTATATTTTATTATTTTTTAAAGTTAATTGAATTGATATTACACATATTTCTATACATAAGTTAGGCTAGCCTATATAAATTTTATATAATAATAAAGGTCAAACGTGCAAGACACGTTCTCAAAACTAGTGTTATTTTAAAAGGGGCAGAGCTAGAGTAATGTTTGCTTTAGTTTTGGTGAATCGATAGCTTTAATTCGAACTCTGTATTATTTGCCCTAAATATTTATTGAATGTATACACCACAATCATAAAATTCTAGCTGCAAAATCATGATACCAAAAAGGGCTAAAAGAATTAAGAAGTGAGAATCAACTTGAGAAGCTCGATAAAAGCATGAGAATCAAGGGCAACCCGTTGCCAAATCATTCTGTATTCACCCAGGATCCGGAAAAGGATAGTACTCCAACGTTCAGAAGATTTTCAATACAGATTATTAATTAAGTATTAATCAATAATCAGTGCTAGGATAATAAATGATAAAAAAGCCAACTTGCAGAGAGCAAAAAGTCTAACAGTGGACTTTTACCGTAACATCCATGAACCTCAATACAGTTGACTTCCCAAACTTATCAACTTGCGGAATTTGGTGGGTCTAATTTTACAATTTAATCACAAAGACGACCACCTATATGTATATAATTCCAATCATATTGGGCCACATGACTAAATTCGGATTTGCGTTGGAAAATCTCATGTTTGGGGCAAAACATTCTCAAACGTTAAAATGTGATTCTATATACGAGGCTCGAAACCAAAACCTAAAAAAGAGTACTTAGAAGGGCAACATTTAGACCCTGTCAAATATTACAAAGATGCCCGCCATTATTTTAGTAGCCATTCGATAAGACTTAAGAGCGCCAAGTCAGTCAATATGCTTACATATATATAAGTATAGTTTTGAATTGCAACTGGCCAAATTGTTGCTATTAATAAAGGGAAAAAAACACAAAAATGCTCGGCCCTATAATTTTAGTATGTAGCCAATGGATAACAGCTAGTTAATCATTGTTAATGAATGTTGGAGACGACTTATTAGTAAGTAAAAGAAAAAGGAAATATGCATCGAAGCAAAGTCGTCCAAACGAAACAACGTGGCTAAGTTATTGTATTGTATCATATAGTTGAATTGAGATATCTATAAATATGCAGAGACGTAACTCTCCAATATATATATCTCTGTTATATTGCACAACAAAATAACAAGGAATAATTAAACAGAATGGGAAGACTGAACGGGGGTACAAATGAGGGTAAACAACACTTCAGCCATCAACACGTCTTGAAACAAATTTTGAATCCACCTGAATTAACTCTCACTTGCAATGCTTGTGAGAAACCAAACAATACTAACAAGCCTTTCTACGGCTGCAACACCTGCCAATATTTCCTCCATGAAAACTGTTTTAATGCTCCACGTATTCTCAATCACTCGTCTCATCCTTCCCACCCATTGACCCTTCGCCAAATTTCATCTTACGTGAGTGGTTCCTATATTTGCAATGCTTGTGGCTCTGTTGGAAATGGATTTTGCTTTAACTGTGCTGATTGTGAATTTGATATTCACTTGCAATGTGCATCCTGTCCTAGCTCCATACTTGTTGATAAACACACGCATCAATTGGAGCTCCACTACGGTTATCCTGAGGATAACGAATATGTTTGCGATATCTGCTTTGTAAGGATGAACAATGACAACTGGTTTTACTACTGCGGTGGGTGTGATTTCGCTTCACACATGAACTGTGCGATAATTAGTCCTGAAGTTGGTGTTTTCCCCAAACAGCAGCGTCCAAATTCAAATTCAAATCCGAATTCGAGTCAAAATTCGATTCCAAGTCGGAATTCTGGTGCGAATGCAGCGGTGGAAATGATAAACTCAGTGAATGATGATCATGACCGGCTTATAGCAGCACAAATTGGAGCTCAGATTGCGGCACGATCAAGACAGGCTATGCTGGACTTGTGGTAGACAATCACGAATATTTATTTACATATAACTTTATCGTGATTATATCTACCTTCTTCTGTTTTTATTGCAAAAATAAATGCTTTATGTTGTTATCGTGTTATTTCTCTTTCAGATTTGTATCTTTAATTATCAAGTTTATCCATTTTCCTTTTGGTTTCTATGTTTATATATTACAAACTAGTGTTTGTGTCATGATCCCAAAGCAAGCCTTGATAAATTTACATTAGGGAAGAGTCTTTGTTTTTGGGTCAATCCAAAATTTACGACAGATCAATAACGCAACCAATCAATCTCATCAATATCCACCTTATCCACTCATAGACTATTCAAAATAAAGAAATACAAAGTTCATCTCCAAGAACATAAGAAGTCTAATATTCGACACAAGCTCACAATATGAAGGAATACTCATAACTCTAATAAAAGAAATGACTACGGAGCGACTCTAATAATTCTAAGAAATGTGTATAACAATTAATAAGCTTGTTGTCCATGTGAACAAGTGCGAGGCTCACAAGAAATTATCAACTCATAAGCCCTAGACACAGAAGTCCTTAATAATTCCTTTTCATTCTCTGTAAAATAAATAGCGAGGGATGAGACGCAAGCTCAGTGAGTAATAACGCTTAACCACAACTGTTTTAATGAGGGACAAGTCAAAATATGCTAGTCTGATAATCAAAATCATATAATAAAAGCCCTTTCAGAAGACGATAACAATATTCAATCCCATATGTCTCGTGTAAGAAAAATCAATGTATCAATCATAGTATATAAAACTTTAATCAAAACATATGTCAAATATTATTTCTTAAGTAAATGTTAAACTCTTTCAATAGCCGTTATCATATCTCAAGTATCAATAAATATATCTTATAAAAAAGAGTTCATTTCAAATAACTATTTTGGTATCATATCAAGTAAAAGACTTGTCCCATATTCAAGTTCAAAACATTTCGGTACATCATTCACTTTATAAACCATGAAATTTGTGAATAACAACTTGTGGTAAGATTAATACGTACTCAAAATACTCGTGTTGAAATACCAAACTTGTCACTTCAAGTAATCTGTACGGCTTTCATTTGATCAAACCTATATTCACATCATATAAATCTCGTTAAATCTCCTTGTTAGAGCTATTTCATAACTAATTTACAATACCCAATCCCCAAGGTTACGGTTCAACCCTCACTTGTCAACTCTTATTTATTCATTGGTCTAACTTACAAGACCCAATCCCCAAGGTTATGATTCAACCCTCACTTGTCAACTCTTACTTATTCATTGGTCTATCGGTCCTTCAATTTCCAGCGACAAAGAGTCATAATTTCAAGTATGTCTGTTTGAAACTTCCACTTACTAATTCACTTTAAAAGTTCTTGTTTATGGCAGCTCACCATACTTAAACAACAATTCAATTTAAGCATCACAATATAACTCAACTAGTGAGACTAGGAGTATACTTAGTGTTAGCAGGGGCGGCTCAAACCCGTTGGTGGCCTAAGGCCAAAATCAAATTAGAGGCCTTAAAAAAATTATAAATGATTTATATTATAATCGGTCACTTTTCTACTAATAAATCTCTTAACTTTGTATCAATAATATTCCATTGACTAGGAACATAGATATTTTTAGGATTATGATTATTTAATTCATTTATGAGTTCTTGATTTTCTTGGGAATCTGTATCCGACTTTTCAGTAATTTCTTCTCCTTCTTCTTTTTTATTTATATCATTATCTAACTCAACTTCAACAAAGTTAGTAACTTGTTCTTCTAAAGAGCATTCCCCTACATTTTTTGATCTAATTTTAACATTACTTTCCAAAAATTTATCAAGAGCACCTTTTTGAGATTTTATCAAGTTATCGACTTTTCTTTTTTTTTTTAAGTTTTGAATAACCGGATTCATATTTTCTAGTTGACATATTAAAATGTAACAAATATTTTAAACACTATTTAAAATATCAAATAAAAAATATAATAAGCACAAGACACAAAACAAAAATAATATTAGAAATTAGAATGATATTACCGGATTCAAAAGCTATGAAACTTGATTTCCAAAAATTAATTGAGCTGCTGCAATTATTTTTCTTCAAAATTAAAATATAAACTCTCAATAGTGTAAGTAAGTTGAGTTCTTAAGTTTTGCAATTTGATTTGAAGAACAGAGATATCAAATTAGAAAAGAGAAAATGAGAAGAAATAGAAGAGAGGGTGATAAAATATATAAAACAAAATAAAAAAAATAAAAAATTGGAATAAAGAAGAGTAGAAAACTTTTTGAAAAGTAGAAAACTTTTTGAAAAGTTGAAAAATCAAATCATGAGTTAATAACTTTCACTCAACTATCAATTGTTTTCACAGAAAGTCGCTTAACTTTCATTTTCAACTCAAAAGTCACTCAACTATGATTTCTTTGCACAGAAAGTCACTCAACTTTCATTTTTAACTCAAAAGTCACTCCACTATGACTTCTTTGCACAGAAAGTCACTCAACCTATTTTATTATTTTTTCATTAAAATTTAATGACATGTAATTTAATTATCAACCAAAATCTTAAGAATAATATATATACATATATCCATTTAATGACCCGCCCATTTAATTCAACCCGCTAAAAATATAATATTAAACATTTTATTTTTTCATTAATTCCTACATCATTCCCCATTGAACATTGAACATTTTATTTTACCATTAATTCGCTAAAAGAATGTGGGAGACAAGGGAGAATGATTTAGGGGATTAATGGTAAAATAAAATGTTCAATATTATATTTTTAGCGGGTCATGTTAAATGGAGTGGGTCATTAAATGGGTATATATTCAATTCTTAAAATTTTGGTTAATAATTAAAATTATATGTCACTAAATTTTAATGAAAAAAACAATTAAATAGGTTGAGTGACTTTCTGTGCAAAGAAGCCATAGTTGAGTGACTTTTGAGTTGAAAATGAAAGTTAAGTGACTTTCTGTGCAAAGAGATCATAGTTGAGTGACTGTTGAGTTGAAAATGAAAGTTGAGTGACTTTCTGTGAAAACAATTGATAGTTGAGTGACCATCAAAGTTATTAACTCATCAAATCATTTATGTTTCCATTAATTTTTTTTTACCGTTTGGGTTTTTGTGATTTTTTAAATTTACCTAATTATTTTTTAAAAATGGGGCCCCCTAAAATTGGGGGCCTAAGGCAAGGGATTTTTTTTTATACCTTGCCAGCCGCCCCCGAGTGTTAGTAGAATAAAATCTGCTTTTATCCATGGGTATTCTCATATTCAAATCAGTTGATTCACACTTAAATTGTCGATGCCACTTTAACCCAACCGATGAGAATACATATATATATATATATATATACAGTGGACAATTATTATTGAATGAAAAAATTATTTGTTTTTATAGAGAATTATTGAAGATTACTTTTGAACTTTTTTTTTCCTTTTGATTGGATAATAGTTATTAAAAAGGGAATATTACATTAAAGAAAGTGAAAGTTGATTAAAATTGCCCATTAATCAAATGATGGATTCTAGAATACGTCTCTAAATAGTTTTGGTTAATCAATAGCTTTAATTAAAATTAGAATCTAATAAGTAATTTAATAAGATTAGAATCTAAAACAACAAATTTCAAATCCTGCGCCTCTGTAAAATCATGACACCAAAAAGGCTAAAAGAAATTATAAGGTGAGAATCACTTGAAAAACTTGACAAAAGCTTGAGAATCTGTTATGATCTCCCTAAGATCACAAGCTCAATCCACCAACAAAATCAAAAATGCAGAAGAAAACCAACTGTAGAATTTATTGATATCGAAGTTCTTTATTACAACTACTGATACTACAACTATGGAATCTACTGCTACGCCATTGATGATCTGCAAGGAAAAAAGAAGAAGAAGAAGAAGAAGAAGAAGAAGAAGAAGAAGAAGAAGATTCTAGATCGAAGAAGAAAGAAGAAAACAGAGAAGAGAATTGGTGTGACTTAATTTTCAGTTATTTCCCTCTCTCTTCCAGCATGACTATTTATAACAACCTCCACCAACAACCTGTACCCACGTGTCATAATCCTCACCCTCAACTCTCCTTAATCAACTTCCAATCTCATCCGTTCATTTTATATTTCTGTTAACCTTCCCATTTCTGTTATTGCCAGATTCAAGGATCGAATCCCTGCAACCCATATTTGTTATACCTTTAACTGTTTAACTGCAGTTCATAACAGTCCCTTCCCCATCAAAGCATCCTTGACCTCAAGGATTAGAATCAAAACCAGGAAACTTAGCCTTCAAAAAATCATAATCCTCCCAAGTGGCATCCTCCGGTGGAAGATTAGACCATTTAACCAAAACCCGAACAGCAGCCACATTGTTTCGTTTGACCATCTGCCGCTGCAGAATTGCCACTGGCTTAACCAAAAACTGTCCGTCGTCATTTGTATAAGGCAATTCTGACTGTATAACCACTCGATCTCCGACCTTCTTCTTTAACAATGAAACATGAAAAACAGGATGAATCTTAGAATGCGAAGGTAAAGCTAATTTATAAGCCAACAACCCAATTCTTTCGACTATCAAATAAGGACCGTAATATTTAGAACTGAGCTTCAAATTTCGTCTCAAAGCAATAGAAGTCTGCCGATATGGTTGAAGCTTTAAGTAAACCCAATCTCCCACTAGAAACTCACGCTCGGTCCTTTTCTTATCCGCGAAAAACTTCATTCTAGCTTGGGCAGTAGCTAGATTGTCTTTCAACAATTGAAGAAATTGTTGTCGATGCATCACCGCGTCTTCTGCTGCCTGTACTACTGTCTCCAAAAGAGGGCCAATTGAAAGTTGAGGCGGAGTATAACCATACAACGCTTCGAACGGAGTACATCGCAGACCCGTGTGGAAGTTGGTGTTATACCACCACTCTGCAGCAGGTAGCCATTGTTTCCACTGCGTAGGCCTGCTTGTAGTCATACATCGAAGGTAATTTTCCAGACACCTATTGACTCTCTCAGTTTGGCCATCACTCTGAGGATGATAGGCTGAACTATAGTGCAATTGTGTACCCATTAGTTTGAACATTTCCTGCCAGAACTTGCTCAAAAATACCTTGTCTCTGTCAGACACAATACTGTCGGGAGTACCATGTAACCTATGAATATGTTTCCAATACAACTCAGCTACTGTTAGAGCAGTATACGGATGAGACATAGCTATAAAATGAGCATACTTGGTAAACCGATCTACCACCACCAATATCACGCTTTTAGCTTTCGACTTCGGCAAACCTTCTATAAAGTCCATGCTAATATTACTCCACGCTTGATTAGGAATTGGCAATGGCTGAAGTAAACCGGGGTAGGCTGCATTGTCGTCCTTGTTACGATGGCAAACCTCACACTGAGCTACATATTCATTCACCATAGCTCTCATTCTTGGCCAATAGAAATATTGAGTTAACCTTTTGAAAGTGCCCAATTGGCCCGAATGTCCACCCAAAGGAGTGTCATGAAAAGTAGAAATTAGTTGTTGTCGTAAAGGCCCTTTGGAACCCACATAAACCTTGCCTTTCTTCCTTAAAATCCCATTGACGTTATGCCACAAACTAGGCCCGTGAACATCAACTGATATCAAGGTTAGCAGCTCTTGAACATAAGGATCCTCCGTATAACTATGCATAATTTCTTGTATCCACATTGGCGTAATCATACTCACAGCCATCAGTAAACCAGCCGAAGACTTTTCACTTTCTTGTAACCTTTCGTGTCGCCTGGATAGAGCATCTGCTACCCTATTCTCCGCTCCTTTTTTGTATCGCACCTCATAATCAAGGCCTAATAATTTCGTTAATCCTTTTTGTTGTATAGCTGATGTTACTCGTTGTTCCAACAGATATTTCAAACTGTGATGATCAGTCTTGACCACAAAGTGTTTGAACTGTAAATAATGTCTCCATTTATCCACTGCGTTAAGTAGAGCCATATACTCCTTCTCATAAATCGACTTGCCCCTATGTTTAGGAGCCAATACTTTGCTAAAGAAGGCAATTGGCCTCCCTTGCTGCATAAGTACAGCTCCAATACCCCCATGACTAGCATCAGTCTCTACCACAAACTCTTGGTTATAGTCAGGAAGAGCCAATACAGGTGTAGTCGTCATAGCTATTTTAAGAGCTTCAAAGGCAGTTTCGGCATCCACACTCCATTTGAAGGCTTCATTTTTTAACAAATCAGTGAGTGGCCTGCTGATGGTCCCATAATTTTGCACATACTTCCGATAGTAACCTGTTAGCCCAAGAAATCCTCTTAGAGCCCGTAAGGTCTTAGGTCTTGGCCATTCTATCATAGCTCGAATCTTATGAGGATCGGTAGCCACCCCTTCCTTAGTAATAACATGGCCTAAGTACTCCACTTGAGCTTGCCCAAAAGAACATTTAGACTTCTTTGCAAACAACACATTAAGCCTCAAAGTTTCAAATACCACCTGCAGATGCTGTAAATGCTCCTCCATATTTCGGCTATAGATTAATATATCATCGAAAAAGACTAGAACAAACCTTCTGAGAAACGATCTAAAAATCTGATTCATTAATGCTTGAAATGTTGCTGGAGCATTGGTAAGTCCGAAAGGCATTACTCTAAACTCATAATGGCCCATGTGAGTCCGAAATGCCGTCTTGTGCACATCTTCCATCTTCATCCTAATTTGATGATAACCAGCCCTCAAATCTACTTTAGAAAAGATTGACGCCCCATGTAGTTCATCCAACAAATCATCGACTATAGGTATGGGATACTTGTCTTTAATGGTCAAATCATTCAATCCTCTATAATCGACACAAAACCTCCATGTTCCATCCTTTTTCTTTACTAACAATGCTGGTGAAGAATAAGGCGATTGACTAGCCTGTATGATTCCACTACTGAGCATCTCTTTCACCTGCTTCTCCAACTCATTCTTTTGATGGAAGTTATATCTATATGGCCTCAGACTAACCGGCATAGCTCCCGGCTTAAGAGGAATCGCATGGTCAAACAGTCTTGCCGGTGGCAGTGACTTCGGTTCTGCGAAAATTTCAGCATACTTAACCAACACATTATGAAGTCCCTCATCGATTACCTCCTCCTCCTCACTGTTTGTCATCATGTTCATCATAAAAAGATGAGCAACTATAGCTTGACCCTTCTTCAACATCTTTTTCATCGATCCACTAGATAGCATACTCAAACTTCCCTCACCTGCAATTCCTGGCAGCACTAATTTATTAACTTTCCTGCCTATAGTAACACACTTCCGTTCATGATCAAACTTAGTCGGATTATGTTTCTTCATCCAATCATTTCCTAACACCAATGCACAACCACCCAAGGAAATAATGAGCAAATCTTCTATGAAAATTCTATCCTGCATTTTCCACGAAAATCCTTTACAGTGAGAGTTGCACATTACGTAATTACCATCTGCCACTGTCACTCGTACAGGAGAACACGGATGAGGTTGGTAGCCTGATGCAGCTACGGTATGCTTATCAATGAAGCTATGTGTGCTTCCCGAATCAATTAAAATAGCCAGTTGTCGCTTCTTCACAGTCCCCCCGACAAGAATTGTATTCTCTCCTTTGTTATGACCAGTTAATGCATTAAGACACACAGCTTGTTGTACCTCTTGTTCGACTACTCCTTCAATGGTTATCTCCTCCATGTCTTCCAATACTGACATCTGATCAACTTCCCTTTCCTTCTCAACGAATCCAGTTAAATAATTCAACTGTCTCGTTTTGCATATATGTCCCGCCCCATATTTCTCTCCACAACGGAAACACAAGTGATTCGATTTCCTAAACTCGTAAACTTCAGGAGTAAGTCGGTAAGGCCCATTCCTGTTAACCATCGCATTAGATGCTTTTCCTACTTCCTGCGCAGCTGCCGGTAACACTCTGTTCACTGTTCTATTCCTCCTTCGTGCAGCTTCAATAGCCATTTCCTTCATCCTCGCTTTCTCTACCGCTTCTTTCAACGTCCTCGGCTTGAACATTTTAACTTCAAATCTAATTTCCTCCTTCAAAGCTCCAATAAAACTAGATAAGAAATGAGCTTCGTTCAAAGCCGGATTTCGTATAAGCATTTGAGCTTTAAGATCTTCAAATCTCCCTAAAAACTCATCCACAGTACCGAATTGTTGTAGCTTGTTAAACTCTTCCACCACATCACTTACTACAATTTCTCCAAACCTGCTGATTAAATCCTCTTTAAACTCGATCCAATTCGGTATTCTTCCGCTTAGCACCATCGACTGATACCATACTTCAGCAACATCAGTCAAGTATAAAGCAGCCATTTCTACCCTCTGTTCATTACCTACTCTGTATTGTGTAAAAAATCTCTCACACTTTCGAATCCACACCTTCGGCTCTTGACCTGCGAAACTAGGTAACTCCCACCTCGGTAACGCCAGTGCATTCGGCTGAACTCTATTGCGATTATCCCCATTCGGAGTAGGTAGTAAGCCTGCTCCCACATTCGGAACCACCGGAGCTCTTTCCAACACTCCTAATCTCTCCAAAATTAAATCTAATGCTCCTTGAATTCCATTTTGAGCATTGCGTACTTCCTCTTGCGAATTCAGCAGATCGGAGAGCATTTCATCGTGCCTTGCTATCTTATCCTCTGTAATCTTCCAGCGTGTGCCCTCAGCCATTACGCAGGTTCGAAGGCTCTGATACCAAGTGTTATGATCTCCCTAAGATCACAAGCTCAATCCACCAACAAAATCAAAAATGCAGAAGAAAACCAACTGTAGAATTTATTGATATCGAAGTTCTTTATTACAACTACTGATACTACAACTATGGAATCTACTGCTACGCCATTGATGATCTGCAAGGAAAAAAGAAGAAGAAGAAGAAGAAGAAGAAGAAGAAGATTCTAGATCGAAGAAGAAAGAAGAAAACAGAGAAGAGAATTGGTGTGACTTAATTTTCAGTTATTTCCCTCTCTCTTCCAGCATGACTATTTATAACAACCTCCACCAACAACCTGTACCCACGTGTCATAATCCTCACCCTCAACTCTCCTTAATCAACTTCCAATCTCATCCGTTCATTTTATATTTCTGTTAACCTTCCCATTTCTGTTATTGCCAGATTCAAGGATCGAATCCCTGCAACCCATATTTGTTATACCTTTAACTGTTTAACTGCAGTTCATAACAGAATCAAAGAGCAGATACACAAAATATTTTACATTCACACATAATTCAAAAAGGGTTGCAGCCAAAAAATGTGTTATTACACGACCTACTGTAATGCAAAATGAGAATCAAGCAGACATATATGACTCTTCGTGTGGCTAGTTAATTTTGAGACATTATGATAATCAAACTAAATGAATTAAATTGGTCAGCAATAGGATAATGAATGATGAAAATGCCAACTTGCAAAGAGCAAAAAGTCTTACAGTAGACCGTTACCGTAACATCCATGAACCTCAATAAAGTTGACTTCCCAAAGTCGTCACTTTGCCGAATAATAACTAAATTTTGATTTGTGTCACGAAGACTCACCATTGGAATAAAACTTTCTTTAACATCAAGTGTGATTCTATATTCGATGCTCAAACCTGAATTTAGATTTAATGTATATATTACTCCACCATAATTTTTATTGATCGAGTAAAAACTTATACGTGAGAGGAAGGAAGTTAATTTGAGAAAACCAACAAGAATCAAATCATACGAAGATTCTCGATCGCCATTATTTGAGTAGCCAATGGATAACAGGGCTAAGTCAGTCAATACGCTTACATATATTTAAATAACAACTGGCCAAATTATTTGTTCACCGGACTTAATAAAGAGAAAAAAATGAATGCAAAGTCGTAAATTAACATCGTGGCCATGCTCTTAACTTATTATTATTATTCTAGTTGAATTAGTATCTATAAATACAATTACAAGTTGCAAATTAACTTACTTCTTATTGATTACTGATTTGAACAAAAGTTAGAAAGAAAAATCAATGGGAAGACAGAATAAGAGTAGCAATGCGACATGTGAAGGTAAACAACACTTTAGCCATCCTCACATTTTGAAACCAATTGTGAATCCATCTGAAATAACACTCACTTGCAATGCCTGTGAGCAACCAAATAACAATAAGCCTAATTTCCATGGATGCAACAGTTGTCACTATTTCCTCCACGATAACTGCTTCAATGCTCCGCGTTTTCTCAATCACGCGTCTCATCCTTCCCACCCCTTGACCCTTCACCAAATTCCGTCTTACTCGAGTCGTTCCTATACTTGCAAGGCTTGTGGCTCTGCTGGGAATGCATTTTGCTTTAGCTGTGCTTGCTGTGAATTTGATATCCACTTGCAATGTGCATCTTGTCCGAGTTCGATACTTGTTAACAAACACCCACATCAATTGGGGCTCCATTTCGGCTCCCCATATGAAGATAAAAATATCGAATATGTTTGTGATATCTGCACTGAAATAATGAACAAGGACGTTTGGTTGTACTATTGTGCTGGGTGTGATTTCGGGTCACACTTGCGGTGTGCGATAACTAGTCCTGAAGTCGGTGTTTTTCCCAAACAGCACCTTCCAAGTCCAAGTCCAAATTCAAATCCAAATCCAAATCTAAATTCAAATCCAAATGCAGAGGTGGAAATGATAAATTCAGTGAATGCTGCTCATGAGCGGCTTATAGCAGCTCAAATTCGGGCACAGTTTGCGGCACGAGGACAAGAGGCTGCTCTGGACTTAATCTAAGGCATACAATTTACATATATCTAATGCTTCCGCTTTGGCCTTCTTCTGTTTTTATTGCTAAATAAATGCTTTATTGTTGTTATCATGTTATTTCTCTTTCAGATTTGTATCTTTATTCATCAAAGTTTCTCCATTTCTGTTTTGGTTTCTATGTTTGTGTTATTCACCTAGGTTTTTTGTGCTAATTATGACTCAATGTTTATTACTTTTATAAAAATAAGTATTACTAAGGGTAAAATTGGAAGAATATATTCAATAATATTTTGATTTTCTAAACTAACAACTATTTTGAACCATTTTATTTTTTGTAAGAATGACAAGTAAAGTAATCGGAAGGGAGTAAAAAGAATAGAATTCAAAATTATAAACTACTAAGTCTCACTATAAACTAAAAATTTGACTTCGCAAAATCATGACACTAGAAAGGCTAAAAGAAGTAAGGGGTGAGAAGCACAATAAAAATTTGAAAATGTAAAAGCAGCTCGATGTATAATACATTTCATATTGACACGTCTAAAACAAAAGAGTTCCATTTCAAATAATGCGATATAGAGAAATTCTAGCGCAAATATGAAAATTAAGCAGACATATATGACTGTTCATGTGGCAAGTTAATTTTGAGACACTACGGTCTACGATAATCAAAATCCAACGCATTCATTGTCAATGCATATTATAACAAAATCTAAATGAATTAATAGTCAATAGTCAGCCCTAGGATAATGAATGATAAATATGCCAACTTGCTAAGATAAAAAAGTCGAACACTTTATTTTTGCCGTAACATCCATGAACCTCAATAAAGTTGACTTTCCAAAGTTATCCGAAATCAGTCGATCTAATTTTACACTTTATATATCTCAGAGACGACAAACAATTATTAATCTAAATATAGCAAAAAAAATTCTTCTAATCTGGTCTATGTTATTCATATTAGGGTTCACGATAAAATTTAGAATCATGCCGAAAAATCTCAATTAAGATAATTATTCGCTTAACAAATTGATTAGTATTAAGATGATACAATAATTAGACTCTAGTGTGTGATGCAGGTAAGAACAAGCTCTGAATGAACTAGTAATCTACTTACGAATATGTCTGATGAAATGCCAACTTGTAAGAGCAAAAAGTGTTGCTCCGAAACTTCGATGAACCTCAACACAATTGACTTGTGAATTACTTATTAATATTCTCGGAGCCATTTTAGTCAAAGTAAAGAAAAACGAAGATGCTCGACCCCATTTTAGTACGTAGCCAATGGATACCAGTTAGTCAATCAATTGGCCAAATTGTTATAGCAAAAATGAGAAAATATGGAAGCAAAGTCGTCCAAAGGAAACAATTAATCTATATATGTAAATCATCACTTGCAGCTAGCTAACCTAACTCTCCATTATATTGCACAACAAAATTATACAAGGAAAAAAAAAATGGGAAGACAAAACCAGGGTACAAATGCGGGACCTCAAGATAAACAACACTTCAGTCATTCCCACATCTTGAAACTAATTGTCAATTCAACTGAAACAATACTCAATTGCAATGCTTGTGAGAAACCAAACAATAGTAACAAGCCTTTCTACGGCTGCAACACATGCCAATATTTCCTCCACGAAAACTGTTTCAATGCTCCGCGTTTTCTCAATCACTCGTCTCATCCTTCCCATCCCTTGACCCTTCATCTGTTAGGACCAAAATAAGCAGGTGTAAACACGGAAGCTAGCAATGCAAATCTCGAAAGACCATGAGTAAGAAGACAGACGAGAAATAAACCAAAAGACACAGATTTAACGTGGTTCGGTCAATCGACCTACGTCCACAAAGGAGATGAGCAATCCACTATAAATATGAGAGTACAAAATACAGAGAGAAACAACCTCAACCAATTCACTCGGAATACATGGGAGATTCACACAAGTGATAACGTATCAAGCTTGTGACCCATAAATTCTCTCCCTAACCAAAACTCTCAAAGCCCTTAAGACTACATTGTGAATGTTAATTAAGTAAGAAGGAACATGCCTCTATTTATAGAGTCCTAAACCTTTTCCTACAAGAAAAAGAACTAGTCAATCCAAACCTTTTCCTAAAAGGAAAACCTATTTATGGTAAGAAATCAGGGCAAATAAAACCCAACATCATCAAATTCCATCTTACTTGAGTCGTTCCTTTACTTGCAAGGCTTGTGGCTCTGCTGGTAATGGATTTTGCTTCAGCTGTGCTGCTTGTGACTTTTATATTCACTTGCAATGTGCGTCTAGTCCTAGCTCAATACTTGTTAATAACCACCCACATCAATTGGAGCTCAACTTCGGTTCTCCATACAAAGATAAGAATAGTGTATACACTTGTGATATGTGCAATGTGATAATGAACAGGGACGATTGGTTGTACTACTGTACTGGGTGTGATTTCGCGTCACACTTGCACTGTGCAATAATTAATCCTGAAGTCGGTGTTTTCCCCAAACAGCACCGTTCAATTCCAAATTCAAATCCAAATCCAAATCGAAGTCAGAATTCAAATTCAAGTTGGAATTCCCATGCGAATGCAGTGGTGGAAATGATAAATTCAGTAGATGATGATCATGACCGGCTTATTGCAGCTCAAATTGGTGCTCAAATCGAGGCACAAGGAAGACGTGCTATGCTGGACTTGATCTAGGCGTACAATTACATATATGATATATCTAATGCTCCGCTTTGGCCTTTTTCAGTTTTTATTGCAAAATAAATGTTTTATTGTTGTTATTCCTCTTTCAAATTTTGTATCCTTGATAATCATGTTTTTCCTTTGGTTTCTATGTTTATTTATTACAAACTAGTGTTTGATTTCCCTCTTTTTGTTCTCCAAAATTACTGTATTTTGCAGAATGATAAGTCCTATCCTTGTAAAAATATATATTCAAGAAAAAAAAAGGATGAAGAAGACCGAAGACTGAAACGACAAAAACACACCTAAGTATTGCAGTTTTTTTAGTTTCATAGTTGAATCATCACGCGTGTGAGCTTTCTACGTGAACAATTACCAAAAGTGTGTCGATACACACGTCAACTATTGATACTAATCAAAATAAATGATAAACTATTCTCATGAAAAGTATTGCAGATTTTTGAGTTTCATAGTTGAATTAGTATGTGTGTGAGTTTTTCAGGTGAATTCTCACCAAATGTGTATCAAAATACACGTCAGATACCAATCAAAATAAATGATAAATTATTCTCATAAAAAGTTCAATAACATTTAGCGTAAATTTTTAATATATCAAGTGATTATTCAAAGAAACTTATTGTGATTGGTGATATATGAAGATCTAAAACCTGTAATAAGACGAGGTCAAGATAGAATATGGCGATTAATTGGCATTTATTTTCCACTTTTTTTAGACTTTTAACGGGTCTAAATATTTTATTTATTTAGAAAAGAACTCGCATATATCATGATAATGATTTTCCTGGCGGAAGTATTACTACACACAAGAAAAAACAAATTGTATATTTGAGGTTGATTATCTCCCCATCCCTGTCTCAAAAACCAATAGCTAGCTACCCTTTATAAGAAATATAATAATTGAAGTGGTTAAATAACACATTTTGGACATCCTTACAAAATAATAAATTTTTTCTATTTTAGTGGTTTCTGTCGTTCAACTCTTACTAAGTTCTTTGCAAGTTGCAGTGCGCGGGTTCGATTCCCGTTATTAGACTTTGATTTTTTTCTTTTCATACAAATTTAAATAAAATTTGAAAATAATTACTTTTAATTTAAAGTAAATAAGCAAATCTTTTTTTTTTCTTTTCATTAAAAATTTGAATAAAATTTAAAAGAATTATTTAATTTAAAGTTAATAAGCAAATCCCATTTATTTATTCCACTAGTATATGGCACGTGCGTTGCACGTTTACTTCATAACGATGAATATGAACTAGTAAAAAATCACATAATTTTAAAAAAAAAAATATTTGAGTTACAATAAAAATATAAAAAGTAAAATGATAAACGTTTTTAGTGTATAAACTTATTAATAAAAGGACAATGCCCGATTTAACGTTTAAAAAAATATTTGTAGTGTATAGTTAACTTGGAGATTTGTTTTTTGCATTTAGTCCTCCCTTTATTATAATTTTTTATATAGAAATTTTATATTTGTTTTAAAAGACGAAATAAAGTAAAAAAAATAAACATGGAGGCACATTATCTTATGATTAACTTCCTTAAAATGTCTTTTTTATCTCATAGAAGAGAGTAAAAATATTGAAATTCTTCCTTAAAATGTCTCTCTTGTCTCATAGAATAGAGTAAAAATATTGAAAATAAATTAATAATTACACAGGATATACATTTCAAGAAGATAAAATGTTTGACATTAATTAATAAAAGATGAAATTCTCCTTCTCATTAAGTAGAATGCAATTAAGTATTCAAATTTATAAATAAGAAACTTATTAGAAGGAAATAACTAAAGATTTAAAGTGCAATGATTAACATTTAAATTATGTAATTATATAAATAAAATATTAATATTTAATTACATAAATCATATTTTAATTTAATGGAGAGCCAAAATGACAGTATTAGTATTCTTACAATTAAAAGTTTGTTAAAATATATTTTACATTTTTTTGTTAAAAAATTAATAGGAGCAATATTTGGTCAAATGATAAATGATCTTCCAACTTCTTAAACATTTTGGTGTATCATTTTTTTGACTTTGGGATTTGAATCTCATGATAATTTTAATGAAAATTGTCTAAAAACTATAGATTTTATCCACAAACACATGTAAGAATGATTTTTTACAAATATTTAAAATTTAAGATGCAAAAATGTAATTATTAATAATTTTAAATTAGAATATCTTGTAGGCATTAGTTGTTTTACATGTCTTATACACTAATTTTGTGATTGTATTTGTCTCATTT
This sequence comes from Solanum lycopersicoides, assembly GCA_022817965.1. Lineage (NCBI taxonomy): Eukaryota > Viridiplantae > Streptophyta > Magnoliopsida > Solanales > Solanaceae > Solanum > Solanum lycopersicoides. The sequence continues at coordinate 113,572,364 of CM040618.1, forward strand.
TCTAAAGCAAAAAATACACCCTTCAATCAAATATATTCTTAAAACAAAATTACAAATGCAAAGAAAAAGTATCATATATAGAAGCAAGTTTAGTATAAGGCTACCAACAAAAAATAGAAAAATTCTAAGACAATCTTTTCCCTGTTTTTTTTATTAATAATGCAAATTGAAACAAAGTTATAGTAATAAACATTCAACTTTTGACCATAAAAAAAAAGTTAAAATCATTGGAAGTTAATGGAAGTGATATTCAACTACATAAATGGAGGGGTCTTATCATAGTTCTTATCTCGATAAATAAGTAAAAATAAATAAATCATCAAGCTTCAATAGTCTAGTAATTAAAGTGTTTTCCATCCCTATAATCACATTATGCCTTGTAATTTGACACAAATCCTCTTGCCTTGAAATTTTCTTCACTTGATTAAAGCTTCTCTAGTCTTCCACACAAAAAAATTGTATCACATAGAAGTCTTTCTATGAAAAGAACGTTAAAAGATTTGTATTTATAGGAAAAAATATAACTTTGGAATATGAAGATTCACTTACAAAATTGAAAGGTCAAGTGTTACAAAAATTAAAGACAAATATTAATTAAGAACATAAATTAATTTAGAAGATAAACCAAATACATGTATCTATTTAAAGGGATAACTTTTATTTTTATTTTTTTCTATTTAATTTACTCACATGTATACTTACTAAAAATGTTATAGAAATTCTACTATTTACGGTTTAATTAATTAAATATTTAATAATATTTGAATTTAGTATAACTTTTTTTAATTAACATAGAGGTGAAATTGTAATTCAACTTTAATAATGCATAATACGAACAGTCAAAATTCATTGAATCCCGAAACAAATATTAAATGAAAAAATAATTATTTTAAATAATTTCAAGAAAATAAATTAAATTAGATATTTTAGTTAAGAATTTTTCTAAAGAAGTGCAAAAGTCATTAACATTTTTATTAAAATAATATATTTAATATTTAAATTAAATAGTTAAATATTTTTATAGCATTTTAATTTATAATAAGGGTAAAATCGTAATTCAACTTTTAACTTTTTTAATTCCCTCTTATAATATAATATATATAAATATGATTAAGCTTCTAAAAGTGAAAATACTTTATAAGTTTATATAAATTCTCTTTTAATATAACTCGTTTAATTCTATTATTTATTTTTCATTTCTCATTGTTAGTCATTAGAGGTTTGTGAAATGTTGAAGTATAAAAGTGATTTCACTCTAAAATGAAATATCTCTCTTTTTCTTTGTTTGTTCATTTCCTATCAGATAAACGTGAACACTATAGCTAAATATTATGTAGTTTGATTTTAAAAATTTTTGGTACATTTTAATTAAAAAAGTTGATCATTAATGTTATGTAGTTGGATTTACAAAATTTAAGTACACCCATTCTTTAAATTATTTTTACGAGCTATGAGATTTTTGGACACCCTTCGTAAAAATTCTAGCTACGCCACTGCTCGCAACATGTGCATCTCCGCCCTCCCAACTATGCTCGCACAACTCCAACACCCGCAAACTCCCCCATAGCCCCCGCCCCCCACCCCGTGTACATCCACATTTGTATTGTTTGCCTAAATTTTATACAAATATTTTTTAGATAATATTTAATATATTTATCAAAGACAAAATTAAGTACGAAAAAATCACTTATTTTTAGGAAAATATTAAATTAAGTTAGAAAAAATAACTTATTTTTAGAAAAACATTCTCCATTGTACCAAACACATGACCCCAAGAAAGAAAAATCTTGTAGCTATGCAGGATTTTTGAGAACTTACTACCAAGAGAATTTTCCTTTTTCAGTGTGCGACCTGACTAGGCCAAGTTACGCAAGTTTTGAACACTCAAAGTTCATATGAGGGGAAAAAAGTGAGAGAAAGGGGTGGGGGGGGAGGGAGTGGGGCAGCCTCGTATTTGATTATTCAATTCACTTTATGATATACATTATTTTGTAGTTAAAGCAACTCTATTGGGTTTTTGTAAAATATTTGATTAGCCAGCGTTACAAGCAAAATATGTAGTCATGTCTACGCAGATTTTACACTATTTTATGTAATTTCATAATCATTAAAAGTCAGAAGTTGACATCAAGAATAAGAAATACCAATTAAACTTGATAGTGGAAGTACTAAATTCATATAATTCATTCTCAAACAATACATATAACCATGTCTATCTAAAAAGAAATAACACATAGAAACAACATATAGACTAAGCAAATTGATAGACATGAAATATCAAGATAACCAACATTTCAGCCACCATCATATTTTGAAAAAACTTGTTCTTGATGAAAATGAGGAACTTCAATGTCAAGCCTGTGAGAACTCCATTTTTGAGCCCTTTCATGGTTGTATCTCTTGCAATTTCTACCTCCATGACAATTGCCTCAACGCGCCTCGTTCTCTGATTCACCCTTCTCATCCTTCTCACCCTTTAACCCTTCTTCCAACTCCTACTTATTCGAGCCGATCTTTTACCTGTAATGCCTGTGGATCTGAAGGAAGATCATGTAGCTTAAGTTGTGCTCATTGCGAGTTTGATCTGCACGTGCAATGTGCCCTTTTGCCCCAAACTGTATTACTTCCCCAACACTATTATCATGAACTTAAACTTATATTTGATTCCTCATTTGGCGATGAGGATGACAGTTCCATTTTTGTTTGTGACATCTGTAATGCAAAAGTAGAACATAATTCTTGGTTGTATTATTGTGCTGATTGTGATTTTGGAACTCATATCGAATGTAGTAGCATTTCCAAATATGTCAACAAACCAAAAGAAAATGCAGTCATCACGAAACCAAATGAAGAATTTGTTATTAGTAAATCAACAGAAAGTCCAGTTAGGATAACAGAGAAAAAAATAGCCAAGAATCACGAAATGAAGCAAGTAGCTGAATCTCCAGTCGAAGACGAATTATCAGAAGCAGAAGAAAATGCAGTGATCATGAAACCAAACATGGAAGAAACAAGCAACAAAGAAGTTACTGAACAAGTATTCAATACATCAACAGAAGATCCAGTTAGGAAAACAGAGAAAAAATTTGCCAAGAGTGTTAGAGTACTAAATCCCAAAATGAAGACAATAGAGAAACCAGCAGACAAATCACAAGAAGAAAATGCAGAGTTTCTGAAACCAAAGGAAGTACCAACAACAAGGAAAACAAAGAAAAAAACAGAAGAGAATCCAGGAGAAAATCCCAAAAGGAAGCCAGTATCTGAATCGTCCCAAGACGAAAATTCAGCAGATCACAAATTACAAGGAGGAGAAGAAGAGGAGTCGTCAGAATTAACATATTATGAAGCTCAGCGCAGACTGAAAGAACAACACATGAAAAACATGATCATACTTCAAGCTATGGACAATGCTGCTAGCTACGTTGGACCCTCAGGGGGTTATTATTATTATTGACCTTCTATCAACATTCAACATCATGCACTCACATTCACTTGTATTCAAGTATTTCCTTTGGTTTGAATCTTGGTATTACATGTTGTTTTGAAGTATTATTTCTTCCCTATATATGTTTGAATAGTTTTATGTTTATGAGCATTGATTGTATTTTCAATATTGCTGCGAGCTATAATTCAACTCAGCATCAAAAGTTAGCACCTAAAGGCAAGTTTGTCCAAGGAGATCATGAAGCCTTTATTCCATCAAGGTGGACTTCAACACCCCGCATGCCGAGTACTTGTCATTTGAGGGTGTTGGAGTCCTAAATCGATGGAAAAAAGGGTACATGTCTTCATTTTGGACAATATTGCCCTCGTGAGCTAGCTTTAAGCCATGGAGTGGGGGTAGCCGGGTAGGCCCAATATCTATTGACTATTTCTTTATTATGCATGTTATCAAAGTTCCGTTCCAATTCATTGTTTGCCCGAGTTTTTTGGCCCCTCTCTTACATTTATATTGTTCACGCTCCAATGTTCAAATATATTAGAATCCACATTAGTGGAAGGGAGTTACAAAGTCTACCTACTTACATGATCTGGACAATTCTCCCCTAATGAAATAAGATCCAATTTAATATCATTTCCTTTTCTCGATGCATTGTGCACGAATATTTTTGGATGCTAGCATACTGAGAGGGAAAAGATCAAATCCAAAGTTCTCATTTTTTGCTTTTCTATAGTCTTATTTAACAACTTACAACATGATTACTTCTTCTAAATTAGTAAAATTAATGCTGTTAGAATATTTGACTACACTCCTCTCCTAAATAAGAGGAAGATAAAATCAATGATACATATTTTATTTCCAGTTCTACTTTTAAATAAAAACAATATCGTACATGTTTTATTAATTTCAACCTAATATCAATAAGGGCAACTTTCACATATAGCAAACATAAAATTCCTTTTGTATGATATAGCAAAGTTTGCATAATTGCATTTCATAGCAAACATATAAATGTATAATTTGCTATACATATACAATTGAAGCGAATTGTATAAAACGAAAAAGAGACTTGGGCAGAGAATTGTATAAAACGAATGTATAATTTAAGTGTATAGAACGATTATATACAATTTGAATTTGTATAAAATGAGAAAGAGAGAAAGACAAAAGAGACTTGGGCATGGAATATACAATTGAATCGAATTGTATAAAATGAGAAAGAGAGAAATTATATACAATTTGAATTTGTATAAAACGAGAAAGAGAGAAAGGCAAAAGAAACTGGACAGGGAGTATTTTTATTGTATAATTATAAGTGTATAGCATGAAAATATATGTAATTGCATGTGTATATACAATTTTCTCTCGCTTTATACAAACAGAAACACAATTTATACATTTTGTTTCTATTTGTATAAGCGAGAGTGACGAGGGTGGCAAGCGAGATTAGGGAGAGTGGCGAGCGAGATCTTGGAGAGGGGAGAGAGGGAAACAAAAATATATGTATTTATATAATTTTTTTCTCGCTTTATACAAATAGAAACAGATTTTATACACTTGTGTTTATATAAAAGTGAGAGGAAACGAGCGAAAGGTGGAGCGGGAGAGGAGAGTGGCGAGCGAGAGTTTGAGGGAGAGAGGTGACTGGCAAACAGTTTGCTATGGGACACAATTAAATCAAAGGGTGGTTATAACAATTAATTTGATTTATTAGTTTGCCATTATATACAATTTTTCCTATCAATAAAGCTGGCTTCACGCGTAAAATAGACAATAATCACATAGAATGTACTTTCAAAATTGTAAATCTATCATATATTATATATATCCTATATTATTATAAGTGGGAACAAAAAAAGTTAGAAGTTGAATTGTGGTTTTACCCTTACTATAAATTAAAAAATATTAGGAAAAAATTAAATTATCGTTTTACCCCTACATTAAATTAAAATATTATAAATTATTAATAGATTAAATATTAAATAATAACAATATCATATTGTTTCATCCGTTTTTGGCTTTTGATTTTGTTCCTAATCTAAATTACTCTTCCATTTACCTATAGTTGTTCACTTCTATTATTAAAGAGGGTGAATGAAGAGTTGCACGGTACTGATTATGACTTTATGAGAGAAATGCATGACTATCAAAAAATCTTTTATTTCACTCTAAATACATTAGTGGATCAATAATCACTTTCATTATATTTTTTTATTCTTTTTACAGGAGAAAAATATAAGTGTACATTTTAAAACTTCATACGGAGCTTGCAATGTGATGGAAATGGATGTTGAATATCTTTGCGGAGGTTAAAATTCATCTTTTCACAAAGTTGACCTTCTAACAAGCATGGTAAGTAACTAATACATGTTCATGTTTTGATAAATTCTCTTTTGATATTTAATTTTTAGGCAATTATTGAAGGAATTCAACGCATTTTCACTGATTTACATACTTTGGATAAGTGAGATGAAAACTCTCTTCTTCCTTTCTTTGTCATTTCACTTAATTATGTTATGTAAGTTGATTATCGAAAAGGTGCTACATTTATTTTTCTATCATTAAATTTATTCCGTTTACTTTATAAGAGCTCAGTTTTTCCTGTTTCATATCATATCTAGCTAGCTACAATCTTTGGAAGAAAATTATTTTAGATAATAATGATGGTCATATCTAAATATTACTCTCTCCGTTTTAAAAGAATGTCCCTATTTCTTTTTTAGTTTGTTTAAAAAAGAATGTCCCCTTTCCTTTTTTGACAACACTTTAACTTTGACTTTACACGTGGCATGTTTAAGACCACAAGATTAAAGGGCATTTTGGTACATTTGACATAACTTTAATTTAGAATCACAAGATTAAAAAGTCTTCTTTATTTTCTTAAATTCCGTTCCAAGTCAAACTAGGACATCCTTTTTGAAACGTATGTTGATTACCTATTTTTTATTGCATTCACCTAAGTACCAGCTCAAAGTGTACCAAAAAAAAAAGCATCCACGTTAGTTTTTAAATTTAGAGCAAGAGTTCCTTGATATGCCACATATCATCAGGTGCTATATTATCTTAATTAATTTTACATAATTTCACATATCTTATTTTCCAAACAAATAACTGAAAGTTAATTGAAAAGAACTAGTTGTCACCCTTGTATTTGTATAAAAAACATATATTTAGATATTTTAGTCTAGAAGACTATATTTGAAATCCTTGTTTTCAATTATTTTTGGATGCAAAAGTAAATTTTATACAGAAACATATTAAATACAAGCTTTATTGTATTTATAAAAATATATTGTGATAAATATTTATATAAACATGAGATTAGACTTACATAAATTTTAGATCTAATAGAAGATAATGTTTCCAGTAAAAATATATAGCACAATAGGCAAAGGGGACAATTGAAATTCAAAGAGAAGCTTCCTCCACTAACTGTGATGAGACTCAAAACAGTATAGTAAGCTAGTTGTATTCTATTAATTTAATAATATCCAAACATCGATTTGAGATTATAATTAATCATCAGTCATAACACAAAGATGATAATGTGGATAGTTATAATCATTAAAATACTTGGTAATTTATATAAGTTGCTTCATTTGGTTCATTCATATTAAAATTCAAAATCTAAGTATGCATGCATCGTTTTAAACAGGCGGTTGATCTTAAATTGGATAAATATATTTTCAAATACACCCTGGTTTAAATATATAGACATACCCCCAATTTTTTCTATCTTCCAAGGTCAACATTTTAAGGAAAAATAGTTTAATGGAGATTGCAGAGCATGAAATTTCAGATTTCGCGTATCGGTAAAGTCCGTATATTCTGGTGATACTGAAATTGTTTATAGGGAAAAACTTTTAAATATGCCTACAAATTTTGCAAAACCAATTTAAATTAGGGTTATGTTTATCCTTTTCGTTACAAAAATTGATTAGATTTGTTCTAGATGACTAATGATAATATGTTGGCCTTTTTTCACCCCTTAAAACTATAGGTAAATAGGTAATGGTACATTTGTCAATAGAATTTTAACATAAGGTCGTTATTCTAGCGGCAACAATATCAACGTCTTCTACCCCTTAGAACCTACAACCATTAGGTTTTTATTTCCCAAACTCAAATTAACCACAATTAAGCTTCAAATCTACTCAAATGATGATTAATTATATAATCGAATCATGTTATCACCTCTGTCGAAAATCAATCGACACAATCTTTCTCAATTCATGAATGTCAAAGCTCTATATCGACCTCTACATACTTAAACAAACATGTTGCATTGTATTCAGTTTCTAAATCATTTGGCAACAATACCATGATGCTCTAGAACGATTTATATTGATTGACTATCTTACACAAGATAACTATGAAAAAACACCTGCAAAATATGAAGTACTTGAAAATAGTCGAAGAAGTTACATAGAAAAAGTGGTGAAGATGAAACAAAGCTTCCAAGGAGCTTTCTCGAGTCTTTTTCCCTCATCCCATTTGGTTTGGGGACGACAAGTACTTCGTCTCGAGTAGGACACCGATGATCTCTTACATAGCCTTCTTCAAGACTGGTAATTTGCAATTAAACTAAGCATGTAACTAACTAAAATATTCAGCTTGATTGAGCAATCAAAGTTGATCTAGTTTTATTAGTCAGATCAAAGGATTACTACTACAATTACTTCTACACATCAAAAGTTAAACAACTAAAAGAGAAGATTAATATCTAAGATCTACACTTAGATACAAAACTAAACTATACAGATCCTTCTTCTTCTTCTCCATGGCCACCTCAATCTCCTACACTTTTCTCAGAACCAGCTTCATTATCCGACTCATTTCCATCTCCATTATCATCTTCACCTTCCAAATACCGAACCCTTTTCCGCAATTCCTCCAATTCCCTCTCCATAACATACATTTTCTCCTTCAACTCCATGTTTTCCTCCTCCAATCTCTCAATATGTTCCTCCACATCGTCAACTCTGTAACCAAAATCATACGTATCTCGACCCGACCCACCATTTCTCGGGTCATATATCATCTCAAAACGGCTCAAGTCATGGCTTAACCTCTTCTCCACTTCCTCAACATCACTGTTCCAAGATACAATAACCCCTTCTCCTTCATCTTCTTCTCCTGGCTCATTCTCAGGTGATCGGACCCGGATCAACCCGTTCATCGACCCATACCCGTCTACACCCCACTCTTCCTTCGCTACATCAGCTAAAATCTCCCTCGCCGGGGAAAACTTCGGCGTCGGTAAAACAGCCGGAGTCACCGGACAAGGGGAAACCAAAGAAGTAACTCCCCCGGATTTCTTCGCACGGATTAGGAACGATGTCGTGTTATGCGGGGTGAAAGGGGTAAAACGATAATTATCTCTCTGTTTCTTCTTCTGAAAAAAACGGCGGGGTTTGTTCAACCGGTGGGGTTTCTGAAAATCGGAGTTGTAAAGGTTTTGGAGTTTCCAATCACTCCGGTTTACGCTTCCGGGAGTAAAACAAGGCCTTTGTAACACTTGGAAAGTTTGTTGATTTTCCGGTACCATTGTGGGCCGTGGTGGTAAAGGTGGTGGCCAAGGGTGGTAACTCCGGTTCAGAATCTGAGACTGGTTCATGATCGTCGACCGGTCGGCGGTGAATTTCCTCCTAAAACTCAAAAATTCGCAGAAAAATTTACCATAAAATGGTTATGGAAGATAAAGTGAATCTGAGTGAATTGGGGTTATGTGGAGAGAGAAGGGAAAGAGGAGTCACGTGTAAATCACGTGGATGACGCTAAAGCATGAGATAAGTATGGAAGCAATGGTCGCATCAAGTGGGTCCAAACTGTAATTATGATACGTATACTCGAATTACACAATTTGTAAAAAATATCATATACTAAAATAAAGACTTTATAAATAGAAGACATGTTTTTTTTTAATAGTTTTGGTACAGAGACTAAATTATTCTAAATTTGTAATTTTTATCTTATCTGAAAATAGAATAAAATAAGCAAAGTTGAATTGTATAAGATAAAATATTTTAGTATTAAGTTTGTGATAAGATTTTTACTATATTTGATAAATGATATAGATTTATGCTGAAATAAATCTTAATATCATCTACCAATCAGATTAAATCTTAATAGAAAACTTATCTTATATTATTCACCTTATCCAATGTATCAAACAACCAGATCCAATAAAGCCCGATACAATTAGATCTTTATTTTAAAGTCATTTTCCTTGATTTTAATAAACTTATTTTTCATAAACTAAACATTAACCATGCCATATGCACGTTTAAAAGTGTAATGCAGCAAATAATAAATAATTTTTGGTACTCCTATGATACTAAATTAATAGAATATTATAATCTTACTCACCAAGGCAAAAGGAAATTTCCACTAACAAGCTTTTAATAAATTAATCAATACCAAATCCTCTCCTTTTGATTTCAAATATGTATCCTGTACAAGTCTACAAATCATCTGGACAAATTGCAGAAACTATATTATACACACAAGCTACCTGAAATTGTATTACATGAACTATGATACATAATATTTACAAGAATATATTCTTTTGTCCATATATCCTCAAGATGTCCAACGAATTCAGCAGGATCGATCTGGAAATGAGTAGTATTTCAGCATTGAAAACTACTCTTTGTTACTCGAGGAACGATCCTTCTTTGGTCCACCAAGAATACGAGAAATCTGCAGACCTCTACTGAATGCTTGGTTGAACAACATTCGGGTTTGGAACTCAGAAACAAATGGAAACCAAGCCAAGAATGCAATGGGCGTGAACAACAGCAACCCCATTATAATTTCATAACCACGGGCAAGTGTCCTGACCGACCCCCAAAAGCCACCACGTCGAATCCAAGGCTTCAAAGCTTGAGCAATCATAAGCATTCCCCAGCCGGTAGGCATGAACGCGAGAATGCAAACAATAATATCACGAAATTTCAGGTGTAGAATAACAATCAAACTGATGAGTAGGGAAACAAATGAGAGGAAAATGAAGCCTTCGATCAAACGAAACACGAGCTGAAAATCAGCACTGAATTTCTTCCTTCCGACAGACACAACCTTCATTACTGCTAATATCACGAGAATGACGATCCAAGACACACCGTAAACCAGGAAACTTGTTTCGTTATTCAAAATTGTGAGGTGATATACAAGTCCGTATTGATATATAAAAAAGCGCAATGATAATAATATCTCGACTACAGTGCCACGGAGCCCTGAATGATAAAGATGCTCATGTTCTTTCTCCCACCAAGATTCCCAGCTTTTTTCTGGGGATACACCGATACCACCACGATTGTTTATCCATTTATTCCAGTCTGTCCAGTCATCAACAATCTTTTGCCACTCGAATCCAGAAGGATTGAACAGGAATGGGGCAAAGAGCCATGTAACAACCAGGAACCATATAGATGCGGTTATAAGAACATATGCCACCATATCTCTGTATGATCTACCAAATATATGGTAGACAAGAAGTAGAATCATCAGTTCAATTCCCTTGACAAAATGGCTTCGGGAGTACAAACGATAGTTTTCAGCAAATTTAGCGTGAAATACAACAAAGCCACGACCAGTGCCTCTGTATTGAGCACCCCCATGGAGCAATGTTCTCCCATAATAGTGGGTCCTTGTTCCAAGAGAAAATGTAAAGAAAACAGGAGCAAGTTGTAGTTGCATCAGCACAAAATCAGTTAAGGCATTGCGGAAGCCCCTCTCAAGGCCTATCTCCATCATCATGGGCAATGCCATCAATAAGCCAATTTGCACAAAAGACTGAGAGGCAAGAGCAACTTGAAGAGGCGTATTATTTCGAATAGCTGGGTGTGAACTCAATCCTTCTTCAAGCCCACTGACGACAAGATACAGCCGACCATAAAGAAATACATATACAATAATGACGGTTATCTGCCAAAGAAGATACATTCATTCAGATAGACTATAAAGAGAATAAACCCGGTTAGGATCATGGAAGTCTAAACTGGAGAAGCAGTTGAGCAGTACCAAGGTAGTAAAGTAGAATCCTATAGTGGTGAAGAAGCATGATAGCATACGGAAGAAATCAAATCGATGTCCAAGCCTGTATACATCACGACTCATTGTCTGCTCACCATTTCCATTAGCTATCTTTGCCTCAAACAGTGAAATTTGGTTAAGGCCAACATCTCTTCCTTTACCAACTTGGATGTACTCATGGTGAGTAACATTACCCCCCCGTAGGGTAGAATTAAAACCTTTAAAATGCAACAAAATTTGTAAGAGTAGACAAAACTACAGTATTTACTTGTCAAAGTATGTGGGTTTTCAAATACCGGCAAAAATGTCTTCACTTAGGTTGATGACTTTGGAAGCCTTGCTCACACCACCTCTTGTTAAATGAAACAATCTATCGAATACATCAGGATGACCATAGTGGAAACGTACTCTGAGACAAAGCATCCAAAATAGACAAGAAACTTCATGTCAGTAAAACCTTTTTGACCTACTTGGATGAAAAGACATATTTGCATTACTATGATCCAGAATCCATGCAACTACAGCTTGAAAGAGGATGTTGCATCACTTTATCCTACGATTACAGATAGGCAATCAAACCTTACCAAGTAAATAGTCACAGGGCGACAAGAAGGATAACCTAGAAGATGAGAAGGTTCATTAACTTTCATAAGTACTTCACCTAGGCAACTAGACATGAAAAGACGTTCAAGTACTAAATATCAGACATTTAGCCTCTGGCTACACAAGGGACTAAGAACAAGGAGAATGGATATTAACGGAGAGAGAAAAGAGAGAAGAAAAACATGATTTCAGTGCATTAGAAAATAACTCCTGTCATCAGTAGGCTACTTACAGAACAGAAAACAAAAAAGAAGAGAGGGGAGGGCAAAATTCTACTAGCATATAACAGTTCAAGTTGGCACTCAACAAAAGAGTCGGTACTTCACATCTTAACTAGTTTTTGGCTACTTACTTCAATGGATTGGCCAACAATCTTTGCCCAATTGTAACAAAGCTGGTTTCCTGATTTGACATAAACCATGCTAGTGAAGAAACACTGCATAAAGAAATCAAAACGATAGCTCATAAGAAATTACATTTCACTGTCAAGACGAAATTCTCATGCACAAGTATAATCTTTCTCCATTCCCATTGTAGCAACAAAAAGTTATTGGCTCGCTAGAAAGGCCCATCTCCATACCTGCCAGTGAAAATATGCTCCCGCAATCCCAGAATAGTTGGATTTCTCACTCCATTCTTTTTCAAAAATTCTTGCAACAAATTCCTCATCTTAAGGGCTTCTTCCATGTAGTTATCCTTTATTGAAAAAGTAATAATGTGGCGTCAAACCAAACATGCCAACTTCTTCTCATAGTAAATGAGAATCTTATCAGATACCTACCTGGTTCATATCTATTGTTTGCAATCCTTCCCCACGAGTAAATATAATCGCATGATTTTGATTCTCTGGCTTTCCTTCTCCCAATATAGCAGGCCCAGGAAGTTTTATTCGATAAATAACCTAGACAACAATATTTCAGAAGTTGATTGCAGAGAATAAGTAATATATGGACCAGAAAATGCAGATGTATCTACAGCGTAAGAGCCAGTTTGTAGCTGATGAATAGAAGTTTGAGATTGTACCTCCTTTTTGTAACTGAGAAGAGATATATAATTATAATCTCCAGAAACAATTGTGCGATTTGGAACAGTGTATATAATTATAATCTCCAGCAACAATTGTGTGGATTCTCAGTATCCAAGCACAAACTCTATGTAGATTGACAAAAATAATTTGCAAAGATGCAATCCAGCCAAAAGAACTAAACTATATAAAAGGAAGTCCACAAACCAGGACCATACATCCAAGGACCAAAATAGAACTTAAGATGAACTCTTGTTATGACACTCTTAATAAAAGGCAAACCAGAAAGAAAAGTGAAACTAGAATAGGAAAAAGTGATCTGTTTTAGCTTCTAGGTGATGCATAATGTTCCAATTCAACACCTGCAATAGGTACCTGATCTAACTTCTGATCTGGCTCTGCCGAGTCCACAGACCTTGGTACAGCCTTCACGAGGGCTGAATAATAAACCTTATTATCACCGGTCCTGTTTGATTTATCTTTGCCAGTTTCGTCAATCTCGTCAATGTAAGCTACTCGAAGAGAAGGGTACCTTACAAAAAACACAAGGAACAAAATTTAGAAATGAAAAAGTAAACACTTAAAACATAAAATAAACCAAAGTTGTTTATTCTGGATCATACTTTGTCATCAGTCTCAAAATGTCCTGAGCACGATGATCAGCAGACCTTTTCTGAACGCCATATTGCTGGCATGACACAACATAGGTAAATTTCATGTCTGCCACTGCCTGACATTGTGACATCAAGGACCTCTCATTTTTTGGCTGTTCATCAGTATTAGATTCAGCAGCTTTGTAGCCTTTCATTAACTCTGTAAAAATGTAGAAACTGCAATTCATGACAAAATCTACTATTCAAGATGATGGGAAGAACAGAAATAATTCTCGTACGCACCTTCATCTTTTGCCATATCAAGAAAAGCCTGAAGTTCCAAAGCTTGCCGATAGTACATCATACCTCGTACTGATTAATACAGTTGATCAATCGCATGCAAATTAAGAAATTTCTCAAGAAAATATGCTTCTGCTGAAGGTCAGTATAAGCATAAAGCTAATCATACCTGTTTTAGTCAATGTTTGGCCTCTATATGATGCCCAGAGACGGAGTTCTTCTTCCAATCTAGTGTTACCCCTAAGACCCTCCTCACTGAGACAGTCAACCCTTTCAAGGAAGTTCTCCCATTCATCTTTAAGGGATTTTCATATTGATTCAGACATAAAGAATAACTTGGAATCATAATAGGTCAAGGTAAGTCCATTTCATGCTTAGGTTTACAATTAGAAAGCTAACCTGGGTATATCTTTTGCAAATAAAACAGTATAGAAACACCATCTTCATTTGGCCTTTCCAGTGAATTTATTGAGAAAAGAACCTCCTCGTTGAAGTAAGGTGTCAAAATACTAAAAAGCGAAAAAATATCACATATAATTAGAGAAAAAGAAGTCAATTGGTCCAGGTTAAAGTAATTGACTTCTATGACATGATGCACACAGATGAAAGATGTAAACCGAAGTGAACTAGGTCCCAATGGTTGCAAGTTCATGGAGAACACATATAAATTTGTTTTGATAACATAATAATTTATTACATGAAGGCTAAGGGAAAAAGCATACCAGGGGAAAGACCACTCATCTAACTGACTAAGTGCTAACACTTGGTTTTTTCTGTTGAGAGTTTAGACATGTAAGATCATACTAATCTCTCCTATAAAATCATCTTTAATTTTTTCTTTAAAACTCATCTCTTCAATTCCAGCAAACCACTGTTCCAAGCTCCCTTAGATTCCATGCAATCATCACCAAAGAGAGAAACTAACATCCATCATCATTCCGTAGATCTGTCCAGACTGACTTTGCGCAGCAATCCATAATGCATTTAGCTTGTCATATTACAACTGAATCGTTGCCTTATTCCGGGCAGTAACCACTCACTAGAACAAATAATAGCATTGGTTTAGATCTCAATTTGATGTAATTATAGCTTCGCCAGGCACAAGGTCATCAGTTGTGACAATCACACAAGTTGACATCATCAATGAGGTCAAAAGTTTTGTTTTGTTTTGAAAAAAGAGCTGCATCTAAGAAAAATATCACTTCATGCTAGAGTTCAGTATCTTCACAATTCTTGTAGAAGAAGGTTCAGTATCTTCAGAATTCTATTAGGATCCTAGTGGCCAAGAAATAATAACGCTACAGATAAGGAGAACATCACTTTAGAAATTTTGTGTTAGCTCAAGAATCTAACTGAACGTTGGGACTTAAATGGACTTCTCGATACTAAGAACAACTGTTTTTCTTTATCATAAGAAGTGTTGTGCTAAAAACCTAGTGGACCAGGCATCTACTGATACACTATAGAGGGTAGTGTCTACTCAGTAGTTTGACCACTTGTACCAACATCTAGACCAAAGTTTAACATTGTAATTCAGGTGTGTACTAATGGTCTTGGTAACCTATCCACATCTGGAGAGAGAGGAGTGGATAAGCAGGTCCTAAGGCATCTGTCGTTTGAAGGTTAGAGCGAAGAACTACAAACTAGGAGCCAAACTCCAGTCCAAACTTTGACTATATTCCAAAAAGCGGGGAGTGGGTGTGCAGGTCCTAACTAATAGCCTCTCATTTTTAGTTTCTTTTTGGTGTACCCATGAAATTTTAGTTTATATAGAAGATTGGGAGATTTTGTGGAGAACCATAGCATATTATTTTATTTTTTAGAAGGTACCATTTGTGTATATTCATTGGACCAGTGCATGGGTTGCACTGGAAACCATATTTACAGCTTGTCAAAAAAGTAAGAAAACTGAATCTGAAGCCTAACAGGAACCTAGGATATCTATAATGGATTCAATGTCCTCTAAATACATCTGTTTGCACCAGAAGCAAACAAGCCTGATACAATTTAGTTTGATCTTTTGAAGACCACAGCTCTTGCTCTCAAAAAATCTAGCATTTCTTTCTTTCCAAACAGTAATGCCCAACCATTTATCCTCCCAAAATGAAGTCTTATTGTCATTGCTACCCTGTTGGTTGTATTGATCTTCAAGAGAGGCCACAAGATTCTGGACTACCACAGGCTTACCCCATATTTTGCTTGAATTACTTTTCCCAATATGGTTGAGGTTCTTGAGAATACCTCCATAACCACTTTAGTCTAAGGACTTTGCTCTGTTTTTTTCCTAGACCCCGGAGAACCTTGTTCCACTTGACTAAATGTCGGACAATGGAATCATTTTCCTCAGTCCCTTTCCATAAGAAATCCCTCCTAATTTTATATCCAATCTTTGTATCACCTCATCAGGAATGGGGAAGATGGACATCATATATGTAGGCAAGGAATCCAAAACATAATTAATGAGAGTGACTCTGCCTCCCAAAGGAGATATATTGAGATTTCCATCAGGTAAGCTTCTTCTCGCACTTCTCAATTACAGGATTCCAGATGTTCAAAGCCTTTAATTTAGCACCAAAGGGCATGCCCAGATAAATGGTAGGCAAAAAACCTACTTCCCCTCCCAAAATCCAAGACAGTTCCTCCACATTAGAGACATTATTAATAGAATACAATTGACTCTTTCTCCGGTTGATATGCAAACCTAAGAATCCTTCAAACAGCACCAAGATTGATCTTAAAACCAATAGTTGTCCTTCATTAGCATCACAAAATATTAAGGTGCCATCTGCATACTTTAAATGAGTGACTTCCATGTTGCCATTTGATGTTGAGGTTTGAGTTATGGCTACCTCAAAACCCCTGAGGCATTCGTTCTCTCCGGCCACCTTTATCATGTTATTTAGGCCCTCCATGACAATGATAAAAAGAAAAGGAGATAGGGTATCTCTCCGCTTCAAACCCCTTTGAGCAAGGAAAAAACCTTCAGGTACACCATTTATGAGGACACAGAATCTGACAGCGGAGATGCAAAACTTGATCCACTGAATCCACCTCCTTCCGAAACCCAAACATGCAAGCATCTTCAACAAAAACTTCCAGTTCACGTGGAAATATGCCTTTTCCAATTGGCGATTAATTGTTTCTTTTTAATACACTATTTGTTTTTGTTTTTTTTTATTTATAATCATGCTTTGTTTGAAAGGACACAAGTCTAATCCAAACTTGTGAACCTTATTTGTTTAATCAAACACTACTTGTTATTGCTTTCTCATTTACACTTCCTATCAAGTCTTTTGCCGTACACAAACACATGGGAGGGGTGTCCTGTACTCCTCTGTAACTTTCTTGAATTTCTTAGTTTCAAAGTTGGTGCAATTAGGTTTGTGCGTCTTCTCGCAAAAAAAAATCTTACTCTAGACATAGGACATTTAGCATACACCTTGGGCGGGACAATACCATTTAGGAAGCCACCCTTTTGTCAATAAATTTCTTTTCAAAACCTAAGGACATATATTTGTGTGAAAATGATTGATTGAAATAAGTATTAAATTCGTAACAGATTCAGGACATTAGAACTAAATACCTTTTTTCTTTCAAATGCAAATCAACCAAAACCTCTCTAATATCCGGATGATAACTGAGGTCCCCCGTATTTTGAACGATTGATGGGGAAACATCCTAATGGCATATGAAAATGAAATTATACTGCACTTGGGATCATTAACTAGTTTACTGAATGTGAGGGCAAATTATTTCTCATTACTTCGATGATCAAATTCAGGCAACCAACAATAGTGACTTTCGAGTTCACAGATTTCGAGATACCACCAACGCTGGAGAAGACAAGTCAAATTGTTGATTTACCATTGGCTGGAAGAGCACCCTTGGCCTTGCGCACTACATCGGGAATTGGTTTTTACCAGTCTTAGGGGTTGAGAGTAGGCCCAGGTTTGTGAAGAGTCGATGAGGGATGGGTCAAGTTAGAATCTCTATTCAAAAGATTCGATTGTCGAGAGAGCTATGATATGTTCCAACAAGAATTTTTCATTTCCAGGGTTGATTGGGAAAGGCACAGGGTTATGAAAAGGTTATTGTTTTCATGGAAGCCTTTTTGGTAATTATGTTCTTTCCGAAGAAAAGAGATTGTGTCAACACTACATCAACTTATGGTCATTTACATGTTTAGAGGACCTATTAAAGTAACCATCAAACCTATGATCTTGGCAGAAATATTTCGATCTCTATCTCTTTGCTCTAAAAGATATGATCACTTCAAGGGCAGTAATTTCTTGCTACAGATTTGGATGTTGCAACACTTCTATCGAAGACAGGCATACAATGGCATTGAAGGAGACTTACGCAACAAAATTAGAAGTCATGCGATGAGATTGAGCATGTGGACACCCAAACGATGAAGAAGAGTGCGCCTTTTCCTGACCCACCTCATAGGAAATCGTATTCATGGGCAACTACCATGGGTCCATGACTAAGTTTTGTTAAGAATCAACCACAACTATTTCATTAAGCTAATCGGGTTGGAAGGCTTCTAGCCTTATGCGCCTTTGAGTGTCCTCCGACAGTTTGGGATGACCCAAGCCGTTTCTCAATGGTCAAATATGGCACAAGTAGAGGTCGATTATGAGGGAAGAATCGCGATCCAAAGGATCGCTGGTTTGGTACGAGAATGGTACGATATTCTTGACTTAGACATGGGGTTTGAGTCATGGTGCAACCCTTAGTACTATTCTTGGTTTATGATGGGAGGAATTCTGGCAAGGCCTAGCTATGATGGAATATTGGATTTCACGGACAATTAAAGATCACATCAGATTGGAATGGAACTATTGAATCTCTTACCCATCACCACAGTCATGTATCATCAGGTGACCCCGCGGTCTGTTGACAATCTCATACATGTAGTCGGTGATGAACCAAAAGTTGGAACATAAAGAGAAGTCTAGAGCCAACTTTGAACATTAGATCAAATAACAATAACCCAAAATCAATCAAAAATAAGAAAACCAAATTGAATCCACAAAAAGGGTAACTCGATGATTGATTAAGCTATAAGAAGTTAACACAAGCAATATCGGGAATCCATCCTAATCACTCAACTACAATTTCCAATTATCAACTACACTAATGCTAGGCTACACCTACAAACTACAAGCTTCAAAGCTCTCAAATATTCAATTCATCATGATCTTCATAATCTAAGTCTTGCAAAATGATAAAACTACTACTTCTGCTAAGGAAATAAAGAAGACACTTTTTTAACAATTTTACCCTCATTTATATAAGGGCCTTGTTTGATTGCCTTCTTCTGTGAATTCTTGGATTTAAGAGATGGCCACATGAACACATAGCCTTTTTCTCCATCCTCTTCATTTCGATGGACCTTCAACACATTATGTCTTTATTTGGTGTCCATCAAGCTCCTCTAAAGCATATATATGATCTATGTTATTCATGCCGTTATCATCATATATATTGTCGATTCTCCACTATTTAGTATACTGCATGTATATGGGAAAGTTTCCCATATTGATTATAAGATAGTTAACCTTATAAAAAAAACATATCATAGTGAAGGTATGTGTTAGACATCTTAGAAGACTGGAGTATAAGCCCATGGACATGTCAATGGATCTTAATGTCAATTTGTACCAGAGGAGGGAAGCCCTTCCTAGATGTTGGGAGATATCATTGATTGGTTGCAAATCGAACTTATAGTTACCAGCCCGGACACTTCTTTCCCGGTGAGTGTTGTAAGTCACTTTCTGGATTCTCCAATTGACGCTCATTGAGATGTTGTAAGTACCTTAATAGTGCTACAGGGAGTAGGTCAGATAGTCCTACTGTATGAGGATGGAGTTCATACAGCAGCAATTGGATACATTGTGATGGTTCCACATCAGTAGGAATTGTAGATTGATTGGAGGAAATATGGCCTCTTGGAGAAAATTTAAAAAAAAATAAAAAATGTGGTGCTCGACCAAGTGTTGAAGCACTGTGGCAGAGTACAGGCCATAGCCTTAAACTACATCTGAATTGTTGTGATTGAAGCAGTTGCTTTGGGAGTTAATAGAACAATCATCAAGTAATATTGTAATAAAAAGGCAGCTTACACATAGCTACAACTTCTCACTAGAGGACTAAACACGTTGAGTTGATTGGCAGTTTGTTAGATAGAAGTTGCAATCCAGGGATACTATGACTGCATATGTTAATTCAAATGATCAATTGGCAGATACTTCCAGTAAAGCTCTTGGAAGTTCCACATGGAGGGGGGAGAGGGTCTTAAACGTAAATGTTATGTAACGTAGCAACTAAACTGTACATAGTATTTCTTATATGCTAGCTTTGTAAATGTACTCTACCTAATAGAATATTAGGGTGCAGATGAGCTCCTACACAACTATTATTCAATTTCACAAGGATAAAGCAAGACTAGTTTATCCATTTTACTGATAACTTAAACAAGAGTTAGATTCTTGTATGAGAATATTTCCAAGGGAAAAGAAACCAAACCAAAGTCTATATAAAGACATAACATGTTTCAGTGTCGTACCCACAAAGGGCAAGCCTTGCTTTATTATTAATGACCTTAACTCCATCTCGTTAGATTCTTAAAAACATTCATATGATAGTCATAAATCTATTTTCTCCAGAATCTCTGATCTCCTTTTCTTTCTGAAAGAGGCTTCATAATACCAACAAGCTATACAGGAATAAATTGAGTTATAACTAACATCCCCACAATAGTATCATGATGCACTGTGATTACGTATCAATTGACAACTAATGTTTTAATCAGAAAACTTACGAAAAGGAAAGCATATTGCGAACTTTGGGGGCGTGAGGCATGTCCATAAACAATGAATTTGAGAAGAAAGAGATGCGCCGTCTTGCTTCCAAATTGGTTGGCACATCCATGGCCGATTCCTTATCAGTTAGCAGCATGTGAAGCCTTCTAATCTGGAAGAACGAGAAGCTTCATATGAGTGTGGATCAAAGAAGATAACTGAACACTCTCCTTTACCAAATTTGAAGTGAAGTTATTTAAAGGGTTTCACCAAGAAACAAGAACCTGGCACTAGATTTTGATACTTTTTCTTCCAACCTTAGCGTTCTCTCTCTCTCTTTATGCCACGTGCACACACATCATTCTAAGATTGTCCTACACATTCTTCACTCCAAATCTCACAGCATGCTTTTATGGCATGTGAAAGATATATATACAAACACATACATACATGCTCGCACCCATCCACATGAGCACATGTGTACACACAGACACGTATAGTGGTTTTCAATTCAAATCTCACAACATTTGATGACCGAGTGAAGAACATCTTTTTAAGATTGTTGTAACAGAAAATTGCTATATATAATTGAACAAGGGGCACACAGAAAAAAACTGTGTTTCAGTTCTTCCACTTGCTTATTTTGAATCAACCTTAGTCCCTTAGCATAATTATCATGCTATGGAATTTGACCTGTCATCTCATATTTCCTATCGTATATTATAATCCAGTGATTGTCTGAAACTATATCCTGCAACAAAATTAACAGAACACTTATAATATGTTACTTTGATTTAGTTGATCACCTTTTCCTTCCATGCTTCTGTTTCTGTTACAGGAAAATTAAGTGTGCCAAAGAGCTGATATTTTGCATTTGGAATCATTCCATCATGCATCCCATAGGAGCCACCATGGTTGGAATCTAACAAACTACAACAAGGAGTTATGAAAATAAACAAAATGATCAACAATCAAACAAAGAAGAAAGAAACTTGCTCCCTCATTATCTACCTAGGAACAGAGTCTTCCATTATGTCACGGGTCACAACTTCTAACATATCAAGCAAGAGAATAACTACATGATCCTTGTCCTCCTTTTTGTTTTCTTTCTGTGGAATTAAGCGACACTTCAGTAGAACTCTATGAAACACTCAATTCTTAGCTGAACATTTTGTATAGGGTTTTATTACCAGAAAATCAATAAGCCGCACAAATTGTTCGTAGAGGGTAGGTAGTGCGCTCATGTTAAACTCTTTTATCAGATTACCGTCAGCTATGTGTTCGTCAACTTTTGAGAAAATTTCCTGTATCACCCTGAAAATATTGATTTCCAATTAAATAATTAGAAACAGTTCAAGGAGTCATAACTGTTCTCTGCAAGTTTGCAGAATAAGTAAATGTAACAGATGGTAACAGATGGAAACTTACAGCTGTTCACGTTCACCTAAGACCAAAACATTTATAATGCTTTTACATGAAGCATAGCACTCACGAATCGCACTGCGCATGTAACTGTCCGCATTCAACCTTTTGTTCAGCTCGCGATCTCTTCCATTGCAATCTTTAGCCATATCCAATGCAATAGGAAGCTAATAGCAGTCATGTGAGATAAACACCACTTAATAAGGTTATCATTGAATTTCCTTTAAGGTTTAGAAAATAAAGAAGCTTGTAAGATCCCAAACCTTGCTAGCTAAGAGAAATGGAGGCCACTGGATAAGGTCTAGATCAGGGTCAGCCCAATATGGCACAAGCAATAAGTTCCTTTCCCTGTAAGCACAGCAAGTTAACTCTGTAAGAGTAATATTGCAAGGGCGAAGAGAGGGATATAGCAAAAGGGAAGAGAAGGAAATTGGAAAAGAAACAATAAACAAAACATGAAACTACATAAGGAGGAAATCAGCGCATCCAAGCTCTCAAGAAAAGGATTGTTTGCCTCTACCACCATTATCACTGTACCTATTATTTATCAGATCCTCCTCCCTGAAACTCTCTATTATTTTGTTCCACATTTGAGCAAACTTTGCAGCCTCCTTTCCTCGACTAGAAGTGACCTGCAAGGACCAATAAATTAAGAAAATATTAACACTGATCTCTACATAGTCAATGGAAAGAGATGTCTGGGGCTTGACCTCATCAAATTTCTTAGATAATGTGGCTTTAAGTCCCTTTTTACGTTTTTCATCCTTTTCCACTGGGATCAAGCAAGCATTAAATGCTCCTGGCAGTGACTGAAACCGCGATCTAAGCATTCCCAACGTGCGAATCTGAAAGCAGAAGACAGGAAGAGAACTTATCACCCCAAAACAGAAAAACATTAGTTAACTGTGGAAAACCAATGGTATTCAAGGTGGAAGGGAGACTTTGGGAGAAAAGAAAATCTTATCTTAATTACCTCATATGCTAGCGATCTTTGAACAGCATTCATAAAACTATGCATCTCATAGATTGTATAAATATCAATTACTACATGCATACTTTCTAAAATCTATGTGATAACTCAAATGATGCATAGGATTCTGGTAGATAAATAAACATAGATCTGACATTGAGATGATTCGAACAAACAAGCATGCAGGAGAAAATATTAAATGAGAGAGAATTTCATAGCCTCCAACATAAAGCTTATAAATTATATGGGAAGCAACCCAAGTTACTAACGTCAATTAGTGGGTGGAAGCTCTACCTACCTCTCCAAGACGCCGAAATGCGCCATAGATACCTCCAAATATGGTAGAGAAAATAGCATACCAAATCTGAGTGTCCATGAAATAGACCTGGAATAGTCTTCAATTAAGATTTTGTACAGAAAAGGTGAAAACGGAGAAGCTGAAAGAATGAGAAGCATGCAAATGGATATGCATACAAGAATAATAGGAGCCCATAGTGCAATCACGACACCGATATTGTTTTTTGCTGCAAGTATCCAACCATAAGAAAAACAGTATTAATTAACAAATCTCTACTTCAGTGTATAAGTGTATCCACATGTACATGTTAATACTCAATTTGACTTCCATTTAAGTACCTCGAGGGAAGAATTCATGCCATCTATAAACACCGATGCGAACTTTCATGATATCTTTTGTTGGACCTACAAGAGGTTGTATCTGCAAAAGTAAAACATTTCAACATTTTCATCATGTATTTTGAGAGCCAATATTTGACATGTGTGTAGACAAAAAGTGATTTAATTAGCATGAAGATGATTAAACAGCAGATATTTTTCAACTAACAAATTTATGCTACCCATGGAGTACGAATAATGGCCTTGGACTAGATGAAAAGATTCAATAATGATCTGGGACTAGATGACAAAATATTCAAGTTTCGAATTAATTCGTGCAAGTACCTTAGGTTTCTTTCCTCATAAGCTATTACATGGAAATACAAAGCACAGTTCATATTGCAGTTGTCTTCCTAAATTTTAGTTTCTAGAAAAGAAATTGACCATTCTCAAACTAAAGAGAAGCTATGACAAATAAAATATAAGTCTCTTCTAGAACTAGCAAACGAACGGGTCGAGTCAAATATGAATCGATCAAAAACGAGTTAAATAAAAATAGATAAAATACTCGACTCCACTCATATTTTAAATGGGTAAAAACGAGTTACCCAACGGATAAAATGAGCATCCATATTTACCCATATCATTATTATAGGATCATGTCAAAAGCTTTAAAAGCAAAATCTCTTACCTCACTCTTCACCCCCCGCACCCGCACCCCCACCCCACAACCCCAAGGCCTCAAAGATTTTATTTTTTAATTTATTTTTCTTAAAAATATTAAACTTATTTTTACTACTCCCACCCCCACCCCCCCAACCCAAAGCCCCTACCCAAAAATGAATCGATTTTTTTTCCTTATCCCACCCATCCCTACCCCGACCACCTACACCTTAAAAAAATTAATGTCACTTCTCTTTCTTTTATAAATGAGTCTCTTTTCACCATTTAACTACCCACTTTTAAATGGGTAATATGAGTTTGACTCGTTTTATACCCATCTTAAATGAGTTGATGGGTAATTTGAATGGGTACTCATATAATATACCCATTTTGTCATCCCTAGTCTCTTCCAAGTAGGGATGTTCATCCATCGTTAGATAAGGTTTTTAGACATTTTGGTTCCGTATTCAGTTTATTAAAATGCTATACCAATAACATACCTAATTGAATTTGGTATGTACTGTTTTTTCTTTCAGCTTTAGATTTATTCAGTTGCTAACTCGGTTTACTCGGCATAGATAGAGAACTGTGACTTCCTTTTTTTCTCGTGGACAAATCACAATAATAAAGGAAGTACCTTTTGGAACTTCTATTTTTTCTATAGAGTGAGTTTAAAGGAAAGTGGAAGCTTTAGTGCACTCGTCTGCCCTATTAGTGAGTTAAAGGAACGACATATATGATCATGTATGAAATTTCAACTACACTACCATCAGTTCTGAAATAAATATATAGGTGGTGAAGTTAAATTTTCAATTACTGATTTATAAGCTTAAAGGTGGGAGAACCGGAAAGATAAGTAGGCCCTAAAAGAACAGTGGTAAAGGTAAGTATGTAGTGGAAAAAAAGGTGGAAAAGATAAAAGGTACTCGTATTGATAAAGTAAGATTTTAGGCCTTTAACCTAATATATGTGCATTGTGTAATGTATGCTTTTTCTAACTAGCGAATATCGTACCAAAATATCAATCTTTCAAAAAACTTAAGCCAAATACCATATATACTACCGATATTTTCGACTTTGATTCGATAATTCGGTATATACCAAATTACGCACACCTCTATACTTCCTGGTCATCAACTTGTACTATTTTAAATAGCTTAATTTATTTAAATACTGATATTGTCTTAAA
Source organism: Solanum lycopersicoides (assembly GCA_022817965.1). Lineage (NCBI taxonomy): Eukaryota > Viridiplantae > Streptophyta > Magnoliopsida > Solanales > Solanaceae > Solanum > Solanum lycopersicoides. The sequence goes on from CM040618.1 coordinate 113,598,028, forward strand.
ACTTGTATAAATATCCAAAAGATTTTACAATCTACTTAAATTGATAAAACACTCAATTAATTAGATCTAAAGTTCACTGAAATTGCATGCTTGTTGAAGGATCATAAAGGTTACTTACGAGTAAATGTTTTACGTCGGTTAACCTCAGGATTCAAAGATCATATGAGTAATCCAAAAATTTATGGTTTTCATTACTTTCTTTTTTCTTTTTTTTGATCTGAATGCAACTTTTAGATGAAAAAGATCAAGTGCATTGCTTATAACCATTTTGTTAGTATTTTAATGGCTCAAAGCTCGTTTACACTTATTTACTAGTATTTTATTTTTTGGGGAATGGAACTCATTAGTTGACATCAAACCTCCAATATGCATACATCCTCTTAATATAATACTATTTAGTTTAAAAAAATTAATTATAACAATAACTACAGTAAGATATATTTATTGCCTTTTGGTAGTTTTATGTAAGAATAAATTGTATCTCAATTAACTAAGAAACTTTAATTCTAATACCCAAGAGACAAAAGACAATCTCATGTTTATAGAACTTTTGTGGCATTTTATGACAAAAGTGTCGGAACTAGCCAAACAAAGAGAAGCCCAACATGACATCTAGAAGTAAAACAGCTAGTCTTGGTGGATTTTTCTTTTCTCATTTCACTTACCTGTATTTAAATAGCACATAAAAGTTTTACAGGCATGAGATATTTATTTCCTGAGTATTTAAAATTTAAATAAAATTAAAGAACCCTTGAATTAATTGAGATAGAAGTTTACTTATCTATATAGAAACGCAAAAAGAGAAGAAATGAATTTTATCATAATTTTATTAAATAAAAACTAATGTTTAGTACTTCTAATGAAATTTATAACACAAAACGGATAAATAAGTGAATCTTTTTAGATCTTCATGTGCAAGATACATGTTGTTGTTGTTTTTTAATCCAAAAATTGACACACTGTTAGAATTAGGTACTGTGTTTGCACGTAAATGTTGAAGTTGGGTATTATTTGCACCACTTCCAAAAGTGAGATGAAAGATGCACAAACTCTAAAGGCATAATACATATATTAGACCCTAAACTTGGATTCAAATTTTAACTTTGACCTCAAACTTTCATAATGCACAAATAGGCACTTTAACTATCCTATCTTTCAATAAATAAACACGCGAATATTTCAATCAAAACCGTGTTACACACATGCTCTGACGTGGAAAAGTAAACCACTCAGTGGCTGCCAACTAATTAAAAAATTTACACGTATTTTTTTAAGCATAATACATAAATTGGACCCTTAACTTGGCTTCAAATTATAACTTTGACGTTTAACTTTGATAGTGCACAAAGAGACACTTTAACTATCCGAAATTTAAATAAAAAAACACGCGAATATTTCAATCAAAACGCGTGTTACACACATGCTCTGACGTGGAAAAGTAAATCACTCAGTTGCTGCCAACTAACTAAAATAAATACACCTAGATTTTAAAAATTATAAAAATAAATTATAATATAGAATAAGGTGGAAGTGAAAACAAATTCATTTTTTAGGTAAAAAAAAATTAGTACCTCTTTTCTTCTCTCTCTTAAAAATTCCTAATCTGAAATTCATGTTCCTTATATTCAAATCAAAGAAAAAATTGTTCAAGATATTTGCTGTAATTTAATTTTTGAGTTATCTATTTTTCTTCCTCAATTTAGTCAACGTAACAAGATTCAACATTTTACAAACAAGAATTTGCATATTGTTGGTCAAATGTTCAAACTAATATGAGAATCTCTAGAAGAAACTAATGTTTTTATTGCAAAATTATTTCAGAGCAACCCATAAATATGGAAAGACATGAGATTCAATGAACTTCTCCTTCTTTTCTTTAGTTTGAAGTATATTTGTGCTTTAAGTTGTCAAATATTTGACTTAAAAAACAGGGTGCTTTGTGTATTGTGATTGTCATAGTGAAGAGAATTGCAATTATGAATTTTGGAGGCCAACAAATGAACTTACAGTACTAAAAATTATTAAGTGAAATGGTGCACTTAAAGTATTTGATAAATTGTCTGATAGAACTTTTCACATATTTTTGTCAAGTTTGAGTAGCAGATATCTAATCAAAATGCCTTCAAAAATTGCATTCAATTTGTATAATTGTATACTCACCCCATTTTGTCAAAAAAGACTTCATTATAATTTTTTTCATAATAACAAAAAAGTAATTAAATGTCACTTGCATTTTGCAATGAACAACAAATAATGCAAAAAAGAGGGGAAAATTGTTGAAAAATTAGAAAGAGAGTTTAATTGTCATTTCAGTGTTTTTTTTACTGTTGGGCACTCAATTTTTACATCTGACGCGCCTAATTTGAGTGAATTTTACGTATTTTGCCATGTAGGATCCGAGTATTTTTTTGTTTAAGTTTTGGATAGTTAAAGTGCCTATTTGTGCACAAACAAAGTTAAAGGTCAAAGTTATAATATGAAGCCAAGTTAAGGGTCCAATTTATGTACTAATTAAGGGTAGAATTGTCATTTTAGCAATTTTTTATCGTTTTGGGCCTCAAAAATTACCTCTCACTCGCGCAGAATGCGTGTATTTCACGCATTTTGCCAGGTAGGAATCGCGTGTTTATTTGTTGAAAGATAGTATAGTTAAAGTGCCTATTTGTGCACTATGAAAGTTTGAGGTCAAAGTTAAAATTTGAAGCCAAGTTTAGGGTCCAATATATGTATTATGCCAACTCTAAAAATTAAATACTTGGAATTTTTCCATCTATATAGTGTTCTGTATAGTATTTTGCTATCAAAGCAAATAGTAGAAAACATAGTAATCCCTTTAAGAGCAGTCAAACGAGCATAATGATAGAACAGAAATGAGGGAAGCACCTCTACGTAAAAACTGAATGCCAATTTTGCAGCCAGGAGGAGAACCCAAAATAGTGTGTATCTGGAAAGAAGACCATTACAATAAATATAATAATCAATCATAAAGAATAGCAGAACATGAAAGTTCTCTTTATATAATATTTCAATGCAGTAGCTTACTTGAAAAGAGAAAATGCATCCTCATGCATGCCTCTTCCAACATAAAGCCGAGGCTGTAATAAAGATTATATTAGAAGTATGAGATCAAAGACCACCCAGAAGAAAGGGAATATATCCAAAGAAGGGAACTCAAAAACTTGAAATAGACTGAAAAATAAGCTAAAATAATAAAGATGTTTGCATACCTGGGACCACCACATTACCAAACTCACAATCTTGTAATCTGACCTCTCAAGAAAACGGCGGATGAAAGGGAACACAAACAGCAATGCAGATAGCATGTTTGGTGACAGGTAAAAAAGAACTGCTATGATGAATAGAGAAGGCGAACTTGAACCATTTCCAAACCAGTTTTTAATAGTCTGTGCAAACTCTGGAGGATTTTTCCAGCTATATGCATAAGTTACTGGCAACACTACCACCCATGCTGCTGCTGCAACAGCTTTAAATACATATCTTAGCTTGACATAGAATGACATGCTGTGTCTCGATTTCCAGCTCATGATTATATCCAGAATCGCTGCATACACAAGATAACATTGCCAACAAAATAATCATAGTTATAATGATTTTTCTTAAACAGATGAAGACAAAGTATATGAATAATAGGACTTAATTCACAATAAAATCCGCAGAGGCTTCTCATCCTTTGCAAAAACTTAAAGCACGTAGCCAAGTTTTTCTTCAGAAACCTATCCAGATTCTTTTTCTAAAAAGGGGATATCTTAGACATTCAGGCCAATAAACTCCCAACTAAACATGTGTTTTCCTCATATAAGCATCCAAAGAAAACAAGGACAGATGTAGACATCACTGAAATGTCACTAGTTTATTTAAGTTACTAGTTAGGAACAACAAAGTCTGTGACCAGTTAAATTATATTTAACCAATGTGATCAATAATTCGTTGTTGATATTAGCTATTAGCTAAGATTAAAAAGTTCCAACATTACCTGCAGGTATGTGACAATAATTGGTGGATGATCAAATTTTGTAGCATAGGAAGTAGTCATGTTACTCAGTTTTAATCCATGATGATATCTAGGGGGGAGCCAGAGCCCAGAGCTATGTCTATATTTAAGGCAAAACCCAATAGGTTTGGCTTAAACTCATTAAGTTTAAAAAGATATGCTTAGTATGCATAAAAAATTATAACGAACCCAATAAACTGCATTTTCTAGAATTTTCAAGCCATAAACTCAAAATTTCAGTTCTGCCTCTGATGACATCAAGCCTCTCTTATTGCATGTTCATTTTAGGTTTCAATCTTTTCATAAGCTCTTTGATCAGTCATCTCGAGTGTTAACCATTGGTCTCAAACACGGGAGAGTGCTACGAATAAAAGACTCCTGCCGTTATACAATTGATTTAAACAAGTTGGAGCAATTTTTTTTACACAAAACAGTGGTGGCTTTCTCAATGTAACTGATCTTGATAAACTGCTCATTTAACAATGTTATACAATTGGTTTAAACAAGTTGGAGCATATTTTTTTAATCACAAAACAGTGAGGGCCTTCTCAAAGTAACTGATCTTGAGAAACTTATTGTTTAACAATGTTATACAATTGGTTTAAACAAGTTGGAGCATTTTTTCATTACAAAATAGTGAGGGCCTTCTCAATGTACCTGATCTTGAGAAACTTTTCATTTAACAATATTCATCAAGACAGTTGAAAACAGAAACTAGTTGAGTACTGCCCCACATCATGAGATATGACATTTCATACTGATAGGATCATACAACTTTCATTGAATGCCCTCCATGTGATTTACTTCCACATTGTGAGAAGCCACATTGTAAAAAATGAGGAAACTAACAACAGCGAAAAGAATATTAAATTATAATCTAGCCAGTCTTTGTCAAAAATAAACCCTCACCTTGAGCAAGCTTCAGTATGGCGGCTGTTATGAAAATGCTCATCACTCTCTTGAACACATCTCCTTCAAAAATAGAACCAAGATGGCCAGATCCATTCCATGCAATAATGATCATTGCCTTCAGTAAACAAGGTAAACCAGCATCAGAAGACATTCTACATGCCATACAAATAATGAGAAAATAAAAGGAAAGATATTAAAACAAAGGAAACAGGGAAACTAACCTGTAAGCATAAAATAAAAAAGCCCCACATCCTATCAAAACTCCTAAAGATGTGCCAAAACGACCGGGTCTCGACAAAATTGATTTTCCCCATCCAGTGGTTCCTTTTAATTGCTTCATTTGCCTGAATATGACCAATATTTCCATGAAATGTGTAACACTTGATTGTAACAGATTAGTTGTTTCAAATAGCACATGCAAAGAAATGGACCTTGGCCCTAACTCAACCCCAAAAGTTTGTTCAAGAGGTGAGGATTGCCCATATAGAAAGAGCACCCATCCCATAAGAGCCCGATGTGGGACTCTTCAACACACACACACACCTCCATGCAAATGAGAAACGAGAATTGGGGTGGGTCATGCTCTAATACCATATAAAGAAAAGGATCTTGGACCTAACTCAACCCCAAAAGCTAGCTCAAGAGGTGAGGATTGTCAGAGCCATATAAAGAAACCACCATCTCATAAAAGGCCGATGTGGAACTCTTCAACAACACTCAATTATACAACAGACATGATTAAAGATATTACATGAAATCTCAACAGTAAAACACTGGGAAAAATAGTAAATGAAAAGTAGTGAAATTCCATCATCTCAAAACTGAATCATGCCAAACTCCATTACCATAACCAAATCAATAATGAATACCACTGTTCAAATGTTCTCCCACATAAAGAATAAGAAGCATATCTTTTCCAAAACACAGATGTAAATGTTCATGCATACTTCCTCGTAGATGACCAAGCTATTATATTAGAGAAAAGCTCATGTACCACCTCTAAGAGAAAATAATTTAGTTAATTTTATGTTGATAGCTCATCGATGCTCTATAGGTTCATCTAGTTTACTGGACCACATGCAACAAACAGTATGACAGTTTGATGCCTAACATTATACAAACTTCCTATTTAAGCACTGAATCTACCCCCCCTCCCTCCTCCCCAAATATATACTTAATGTTGTTGAAGGGTTTTCCTCTATCATCATAACTAGCTTTCAAGAAAGACCTTCCTGAATGTAGTATCTGAATGAATAGCCAGCTCCTTATCATCTAGCTATCTTCACACGTGATGACATTGCTTTATACTTCATGAATACAAGTAATTACTTTACAGCTTATCATCATGACTGGAGAAGATATAATAATTTTTACCTAGTATTATCCTTTTTTAAGCACTTCTTTCTCTTACTATTAGTCACCAAGAATAAAACCAGAAAAATAAAATCTAATCTGGTCATCTGTACCTCTGGTGAAATTAGTTTACTTCTTTGTCTTTTATGTTCTAGGTGATGATTTATCTTTACAGCCTACTGTCAGGCACGAAGCCATCATCGAAGCTATCACCTTCTCGACACCTCCCCAGTAAAGTTTTATATCAGTGATTAACCCATTGTCGGTCGGTCTTTGGTCCTAATAGATATGCAAAAGAGGAAAAAGCAAATTCAATTGGCACTAAATCAAAGAGACGATGTTTGAAGGGGTTACTATTACATATGAAGTCTGACTTGAGGTCATTGTTTTCAAGGACACTGGAACTCCAGGCACTTTACTTGACAACAACTGTCCCTGTGCAATATAACCTCTTAGATATTCATAGCAGACAGAACCATAACATTTTTCAAAGGCATATGTGAAGGGGTTAATATCACACATTCCCTGGATTTCCAGATGTTCTAATGTGCCCCCTTCTTTAGGTTTGAAAATACCAAAGACAATATCCATTATCTCTCTATATTCATGTTGACTAGATTAAATTATGCATTTTCTCTTTAGCAATTTTATGTTCGGAACTTTACCTACAGTGATTACAATGTCTGAGCATATTTGTCAAAATTAAGCTTAACTTTTGATACACAGTTTGTTGACTTTTTTCTCAATCATTATGGAAACATTAAGTAAAATCTAATGTGATAGAAAATCAACAGGTAGGACATGTCAACAATATATGATAATGGTAGAGAGTGTTATATGAGGGATGGAAACACTGGGTGATAATTATCTAGCTGATGATTGAGCCTGCAATGATGGGAGAAGACAATTGAGCCTATAGACAATTAAGTGGAGGTAGACAAGGTTGAAACAGAACATGCATACCAACCTTTTGTTGGTGAGTTAGTTTCTCTCTTTAGCATAAACAATTTCACTAAGAAAACACTTTTAACAGTTACAACAGTTAAAAGTACCTAAAATAGGAAGATATTTTGTTTGTGTGAAAATCATCACATGCCCACCAGTAGGAGCTCTTGCAAGGAATGGAAAGCACACTGAAGGACAAATAATAGGTGATATTACTTACATCAGTCCGTTGTTCTTCAGGAGGAAGATGGAAGAAATCAGCATCAGCACGCATTGGCCAGCCCAGCCTGAAGCAATTAACTGACCTGCAATGCCATGCATATCATCAGTGACATTACAAAAGAGAATGGAGATTCAGATAAAGTAAAATAATATACCAGAAATACTCATTCAAATCATCATAGTTTCTCCACTGAGAATGTTTTGACTTTTCTTTGCTCCTTTTAGCTTCCTGTTTGTTCAGGCAGAAAAGTAAAACAAAATAAAGGTGTTCTCTCAAAAGAAGAAATCTTGCTGTTTTGGGCTGCAGTGCAGGAGATATACCTTTGCTATAGTGTTATAGATGGGAGTCACTACTTTCCTCAAGAAAGCCTCATCTGAACCACCGTAAGCCGGTTTTATAGTTTCGCCTGTCATGGGACTAACACTTCCGGCCAGCATACCGTAAAGTTCAAATGCCATCTGAATCAAGATTCGCAACTAGTAAATGTACTGGAAAACCTAAAATGTAAAAGCCAGATAGGGTAAACAAGTCTTAAACTAAGCAACATAAGATATATGAAGTCAGTTTCATAAATAACAGCTTGACATCTTCTAAGAAAGTACGGAAACTGCACCCATGGAGAAGTCTTTTGACATGAAAGATAAAGATATGACAACGGATTCCAAGTCCGGTGCTCCTTTATACGTATATAATGATATGTATACAATATCAATATAAGGGTAAATACATATTTTGTAAGAATCGCTATTAACTTTCAACTAATAAACACTTCTCTAAAATAAGTGAACTGACAGAACTCCCAATTTTGAATTTTTGAACATCAAATGCCAAGTTCGATGATACGAGTGTCAGTTCTCAAAATGGTAACTTTTCAAAATTAATGAGCAACTTGATCTCTTTTTATTATACACTTAGCAACCTTGGATATTCTATTGAGAAAGAGATGATGATTAATTAGATACTTGTCCCAGATGATCCTAAAGAAATTATGATTCAATGTCTCGGATAAGTAATAACATGATGTAACAGATAAATCAAGTTCTAGAACTTAAAAACTTTAACAGAAACTGACACAATCAGGTACAGACAAACACTTAAAGATACAAACAATTACTCCATACATGATGATAAATATAGCATAGGCACTCAGGCATGAATCTTAAATTTGCAGCTTCTCCCCATATAAGAAGATAAAGACCCATGTATAGTAATTTTCGCTGTTGCACTTCTTGCTGGATAGTTGGCAGCCTGCAAGCAAAAACTGGTAAAATTAGTGAAACTAATAGACTGGACAAAATTTAGAAGTCACAGGCAGAGATATAGTTTGGAGGATATTTGTCATACCAGTTTCAATTGAGAGTGGAATGACAGAAGAAATTCAGATTTTCATCAGAAGAAAAGTATGCATTAAGGTATACTACTAAGTGAGCTCCCAATAAATCTGGTATAACCATAGTCTTTACAAAAACAAAATTGATCTAACTTTCTTCTCTTTCCCATCAATTAAACACCAAAGTCGGCCTAGAGTTGACCATCTCCACTTGACTTTTTATTACCTTTTCATGTTTTCACTTTCCATTAATAATTGGTGTTAATTGATTGCAATTAGAACTGCCCAGCCTATTTAAGATTCCTGCTTGACCACTGTCCATAACAGCATGCCAGTAGACTATAATACTTGCAACCTAAGTTGCTTGTGCTCGGGCTCGGGCGCGGGCTCGGGCGCGGGTGTTCATTACGGGTGTGGATCTAGAGGTCGAATCATTCATTATCTAAATTTTAAGATTCAAGGGTACGAATACAGGTGCGGCCGTGTGGGGATTCGGCTAAATATAATTCAAATATCTAAAAGAGTTATATGTCATATTATGAGACATTATGTTGAAAACTTACAAGGTATTCCGAATAGAAAATATTGATCAAGAGGAGAATACCATAAGTAGATAAAAGGTAAAGGACTGAATTAGAAATTTCTCTATACAAGGTTTTCCATTTTCTATAGTCCCACCTTAGCTTATGGAAATCATACGTATTTGTCCCAAAATTCTCTGTTGATTTTGGTCAAAGAACCCAAATTCGGTTAACCAAATCAGGTACGGATACGACACCTAGGCCATGTGAACACGGGTGCGGCACCAAAAGTGAAGAGTCCAAGCAACTTAGCTTGAAACTGCATGGCTATCAATTAACAAAGCTGCCAGTACTAGTAAACAACTCAATATGAACTGATTGATGAAAAAGGAGATCAGCTCACCAAAGACTGCTCTTGCGACCAAGATATTTGCACCATTTTTTGTAGTTTTTGAAAAGTTTCTTCATAACATCAGTAAGTGCCAGGTCATCAAGCTAGTGAGAGTGATGTAGATGTCAACGTCAAAAACAAAAACAAAGAAATAAAAAGTGCTATTTGATGTGAAATGGATGACAAAGAATAACCTTTGGTTGTTGATCAAGCTTTGGAAATTGTCGGATGTGGACATTTGCCAACAACAGAATCAGATGCTCCCGCTGATTCGCCACATTATCTTTCTGCTTGTCAATTCCAATTACAAAATAACATTGTGAAACACAGAAACTCATAATGTTTACATGACTCATCTGATGTGCGTTCTCAGAATATCGTAGAAAACTGCACCTGAAAACCAAACATAGCTTGAAGCCAGTCCAGAATATCTTCATCAACTTTCTTCTTATGGTTTTTTGGCCATGGAAGACCTCTTGTATTGCGAAGAGCAGTGACAGTAGCTTGAATCTATGAAAAATGTAAGAAAAGCATATGAAAGAAGCATCATCAAAGTAAAGTCTAGAAAACACGAAAAGGGACTAGAACGCAACCTCAGGATATCTCATAATTGCTTGATTTGAACTATCAGGATCAAGTGGAAGTATATTATACGGAACTAGTATCTCAGTCTTCTCGGCAACCTTTGTATGAGCTTCCAAAATCTACATGTGAAATGCATATAAAGTAGAGGATAAGCCAAGATGCTAGACAAGGAGCTGAGGCATATACACAACACATCCACTTCTAACAACAATATCTCTATTGGCAAAGAGGTAATTGGGAGCCCTATATTCCTATAGCCACTTGAATAGATTAGAAAAACATATTTGCAAACTCTAGCCTACCTCGTCAGACACTTCCACAGCTTCTGTCAGGTTAACAGCTTTCAAGACCTCAAAAAGAACAGCAGCTGTTTGGTATGCTTTTGTAAGTCGTGCACTAAAAGAAAAGCACACAAAGAAACGTCCACAAAGAATCAGCATGAAGAAAATCTAACAGCAAAGTAAAATAGGCAGCCTCAGTATGCCTTGAATATACCGATCAGCTTTATCAGCAGCATTCTGCAAAGCCTGAATATACTTCCTATAGTAATGCTGGTAGAAACTCTGCATTTCACGAGCATCACTTTTTGTCCTTCCAGCTAGGGTCGTTTCATTTTCCTGCAAAAATGTGAAAATAAACAAAGTTCCTCAATGTACACACCTCAATGTACACATTGATATTTTAGAACCCCTAAAAGTGATGGAAGCACAGAAAAAATAGGGTACTAACAGGGTAAGACTGAAGCCAAATAAACCCCAAAAATACTGGATCAAAGATTTTAGTAGACAACCCAATCGTTCATGTTTAAGACTGAAGTTTGGATGATAGCATGAGCAGATGTCCAATGATCACCCCACTGAATCAACTGTGTAGACTGTTTCTAGATTAAATATTTGTCGCGAGTAACCTTAGGCTAAACACTTGCAGCTTCTCACGGCTTTCAATATCTCTTCTTCCTCACTGTCACCCCTTCTCAATCTTCTTTTAATCTACCTATTCCTTCAACTATGACTTACGTTAAAGGTGTTGTAGCTATTGAACGTGACTACATTAAATACCACACATGGAATAAGGTTTTCTTGATCATCTGGAAAAGCCAAGAAAGATTGCTCCATTTTGTGTTACATATGGTTCTACTAATATGCTTATGTGCTACTGACTTTGCATTTTGAGACTGCTATCTCTCCACTTTTTCCCTCCATATAGTATAAGAATAAAGCTTCACAGAAACCTAAATCACACCAATATGATTGACTAATACCGGCACACAAAAAATATTAATTTGAAACATCACCATATTAAACATATGCCACAAGCATATCAATAGTGGTGGTATAAAACAGTTTACCTTTTCTAACCGTTGAAGAAGGGAAGTTTTGAACTGGCGAACTCCACGTCCACTTGATGTTGGATCTAACCTGTGAGCTTTTTCAAAGGCATAGAATCGACCTGATTTGATTGCAGGAGACAAACTGCATCAGATAGTAGCACAATCTGCAGGGTATCATTTCCTCCACCACTACTAAAAGCAAAGGAAAGAGGATCTTTGGTTGCATTGGAGGGTAAAGGCATCCTAACGATGCTAATTACTGAGCAGAAGAGTTATGTTGATTGAACAAAGAAGATAACTAACTACTAGCTTGACCATTCAATTGATCATGCAGCCAGGAAATGGAGTAATCCAGTATTTATCATGATATTTGGCTTCAATTATATTATAGTATAGGCAAAAGGTTCCTTCCTTTTTAAGCCTATGAGAACAACTTTACCTTAATATATTAAATGAAGTTGTTCAACCTACTTGTCACCTCTACCACATTTCTCACAGTTGCTCACAAAAGGAGCAGAGTGAAAAGACAGCATAAATTTGTAAAAACACACTGCAGAGAACCTCCATTGACTCAAGTTTCTGCAGTCTGCTTGGCCATACATACATTTCAAACTACATGCCAAATTCTAACATATTTTAGGAACAAAAATTTTGACAAACTTGATAAATAAATATGAGCAAAAATCTAAGTTTATGTTCTTCAGCACCAAATGTTGGCAGGTATCACTTACATAGATAAGCTACCCTGGGGTTGCTGGGCTCGACCTCGTTGGCAACACGAAGAATGGGTGCAATTTCACTTAGAGATGATGGTACTACTTCACTGTCCATCATTGACTCCCCTAAATTACCAGCAGTCTGCGTCCGCAGAATACGCCTCTGCGGCTGCAGATCAGATCCCTTCCTCTGGTAAGCCATTTTACTTTGAGCCCTCAAAGCTCAATTGCAACTTCCTCTAACTTTACCTGTCAACAAAGATATTGAAAAGACTATGCTGAGCAGCAACCAACTCTACACAACAAAAAGATAGTGACCCCATCCATAAATAGAAACCCCTTAACCATTACTGAAAAAAACTGAGACTGAGAACAAAGGCACCTACTTGATTACATATTTTGGCATTCAAGAAACAAGTGAAAAATCAAATTTCAGAAGTAAAGGAAAACCAGTAAACATACCAAAATACCTTACCTACAGTCCTACACTTCACTGCTGTTTCTTGATAAACCACAGCAACTCCATAATCCTCCTTTCTCTTTAACTATATCAAGACAAGCCCAAATTTCCAAGCAATCAGCATAGCAAGAAAAGAAAAACCAATTCAAGAACCCCAAACAACAAAATTCCGAAACTTCAAGAAACTCTCAAAACCCTTAACTAACTTCTTGAATATCATAAAAAGACAACTTTTTTCATGATCAAAACAAAAAAAAAAAGAATCACTAACTTTATTTTTCTTACTTTCTTGAACAGTTAATCAAACAGGACAAAGAACAAAGCACTTTCTTGAAAAGGGTGTTTCAAGAAGATGAAAATTTTGCCGGATTTTAAGCAGAGTGAAGAGGAAAGTGACTTATCATGATACCGAGAAATGAAATTCTTGGAAATCCGGACCAATAGAAGACAAATAATGTTTGTACAGTAGTAATTAGTTTTTGTGGTGAGTGTTGGAAGTGTTACTACAAAGCAGAAGAAAGACAGTGACACATGAAAAGAGAGAGATAAGAGCTGCCTAACAGATACTGTGTATAAAAGAAAAGGAAAACATCAACGCGGTTATTTATAAAAAAAACTAAGACATAGAGAGGTCCTTTGGTCGGACATATTTGTACAATAAAATAATTATAGTGGGCATATTTGTTTTTCTTCCCATACTTTATTCAATATTCTTATCGAGGTCTCAACTAATTCAAATTTATTTTTAAAAATCATTCTTTAGCATAATTCATTTTCGTATCAAGAGTTTAAACTTAAACATCTGACTAAAGTGGAAGAGATCTTCATTCTATTTCAATTTTTATTGATTTTCGATAAATATATTATTACAATCGAGCTCGAATGACCTACTTTGTTATAAGAATATGTTTTTGACGACTTATTGTATAATAACGCATGTCTCTCTCTACATTTCCATTAAAAAAAGATGCAAGATATTAAAACCTAAAAATTTATTATGCTGTCAATCTTTTAAACTTGTCACGATGTTCTATTTAGGTATTCAAACTAAATATGTTTTATTTGAACATCTTAGTATCTAACAAAATGTTCCAATTAGACACTTTATGTTCAATTTCCTCTTCTTTTTTTTTTTTTTTTATGTTTTTATTGTCTGTTAGGTAATTCGGCATTTGTGACGATAAGCCGCAAAATATCATGTGTTAGCATAAGTTGATGAGCATATTTAAGAGATGATATATTTTATGTAATTAACTTAGCTACTACTAGATAGAAGAAATTGTGTACAAAAGCTTTTTCAAAATTTTAAATAGAAAATATCTAATTAAATCGATTTATTTAGGAATAGGGATTCAATTAGAATATATGTTCGAATATAAATGAAATATTCTAATAAATTTAAGCATAACTTACAGAAATCTCATACATGTGAAGGTTAATTACATTCTATTCCGTAAATTTTCCAAAATAGAAAAATTCTGAATTTTTCAGTGTTATCGAATACATTTCTTGAATGTTCAATACATTACAAATGATACATTACTTAAGTGAGAGGGATGTATTTGAGAGGAAAAATTTGTAATTCTTTAAAATAATAGAAATTTTTAGAAATTATGTATTTATGTAATTTTTATTAAATTAAAATAGCTAGCTATGGCCTATGTATTAAACCAAACTTAAATACAATTTCTATCGTACCAACCAATCATTATGTCCAGCCAAACCAAAATCAGGGCCCACATCTTCGACAATCAAAGCATATAATCACTCGACGAGTTAAGTAGAAGTTTAGGATGAGTCATTCTATCAATTATTATTTTGTGTTTGTTGAAGTCAATGCCGTTTGTCATTTATCAACTCTTTTAATAAAATAGTACGTAGTACTTTATCTTAATTTTGTGATACTATATTGATACATATTGAGTTTTCTAGGAAAAACAATAAAACTTGAATCTTATGTTCTTACACAATTGTATAATTACAAATCATCTTATTAATAGTAAATGAGAAATTTAATATTAAATTTCTTATAAATATAAAATTTATTTATTTCTTTTACTGATTAAAAAAAATCACATAAATTGAGATTAGAAAAATAAAGTACAATTTAAATTTGTCACTTTTATGGTGATTCAACCATGGCTTTTTGAGTCTTCCTGAGTCAATAAGATGTGAATGTATTGACAATTGTTTATTGGAGTAATTTCATAAAAACTCTTAGGCTTCACCAAGAAATTTCAAGGACGTTCTTTATTGGAAAAGGGAAAAAGAAGAGAACATCTGGTCCACGCAAAATATTAAAACAAGTTTATCAGTTAGTTCTCTCCAAGGAAAAAAATGACACTGAAATATTTTATTTAGGAAAAATATGACTAAGAAAACTACTACTAACTTGCACGTCAATTTATTTACTACTTAGACTGAAGATTTTAACACGATATGTTTTTTAAAAGACTCATAAAGTGATGGCGTTGGATTAGCAATACCTAAGTTAGATTAAGGCCAAATTTGGGTGGATATGGAAAAGGTTATAACTTATAATGATACTTTTGACAGGTAAACATACCATCAATATTTTATCTAGTTTATTTTAACACATGATAATAATCATAATTTAGATAGGTAAAGAGAATACCGAGGCATAAATTTGCAAAACGAAACAAATAATTGAAGGTGCACATCAAGGAATAGGAAGAAATACGCCTAGATAGCCATAGCAGATACTGTTCATAATATCATCAGATACTGGAATTGCAAACATGCGACTGCAAGAACTAGCAAATTTAAGAAACTACACAATTGCAGTTATTGCGGGAATCAACAGATTACTAACTTTCAAGCAAAACGAACTCATCACAAGTCTAATGGCAACCAAGAATGCGATTAATAGCATTGACCTATTATTTTTACATGCTGGATCAGCGTGTGAGGAATTCGGAATGAAGAAAAATGAATCCACTACACTAAGTTCAAAATTCAGGGACAAGGCTCGAGAAACCATACAACTCACACAAATTCAGTGAAGTTTGAACTGAAGTCGTTAACCATGCGACGACCTATCTTGTCCCCAATAAAGGAGTGCTTTGCCAAGCAATTATTCATAAAGATTATACATTGTGTTTTATGCTCGCGGAGATTTCAAACAATTCATCCTTTCTTGCACTGGTTCTCAAGCCACTCCATTGTGACACTCTTTGGCCTCTCTAGCGGCAATCCAAGAGCTCGGTCCCAAATTAGCTGTAAAGATGAAGAAGTATTAGTAGAATTTCTTGGGAGGTCACAGAGAGACTAGATAAGGCAAATAACCATAGTGGAAAGTACCTGAGAGCAAATGCCAAGAGCTCTTGATACGCCAAAGAGGACTGTATAATATCTGTACGAGAAAAGATTGAAGGAAGAAATCAGTTTTTTTGATCCATTTACATAGTCAATTCTGTGAGCAATATGAATCTGTCATACCTTGCTTCAGTTAAACCATAATAGTTCAACAACACACCACTGTGGGCATCAACATTTGGCCAAGGGTTTTTAACCTGCAAAAGAATCCCCAGTCAATGACCAAAAGCATTCTGCCTACAGACATGATATGCCAAATGTATAGCAGCTCAGAAAGAGCATCAACAAAAGAAGACAACTGCTTATGGGATGATCAGAAAACAAAGCATAATTAGAGTTCATGGAAGTTCCATATGAAATAAGAAGGCTGAGGAAAAATCCGAGAGATCATACAATGATTCTGAGAGAATCAGAATGACTACTGAGATTAGGGGAAAATCTTACATACAATTGATAAGGTACCAACGCCTCACAAAATCCCATTTTCGGCCGACAGACATGCGTAAAAAGAGATAATTACCTAACAACCTGAAAGATGCACTTAAGTTCTTTCCAAAATCTTAATCCATATTTTAAGTTCTTCCAAAATAAGTCAATCATCTTAGTGGAGATTTTGGGTAATTAGTAAAACTTAAATGCCGACCCCTTCCTCCAAATGAAAAAAAAAAACGTACAAACAAAACTGCTATTACAGGCTAACGCAATATCAGTAACAATGTAAATGAAAGATTTACTTTGCCAAGTTCTGTAAGAACAGGAGGAACAACTTCGTAGAGTTTTGAAACCTGCAAGAACGAAAAGCCAAGATCAAACACATTGAATCAAGGAGTATCATCAATGTACAGCTTCAGGCTTCTAAGAACTAACCAGTTGAAACAGTGGATCTTCAGGCAAATGCTTCATAGCGAACTCTCTCTGGCATGTATATCTTGGATCAGTCTTTCGCAGAACTCCATGTCCAAAACCAGGGACAACCTGCAATTTGAGAACGATAGAGCATTTCAAGCTCGGCAATATGGGATCGTGACTATAAAGTTCTCCATCATCTACCCAACCAACATCTAAGCTCCCAGAAAGAGGGGGAGAGACAGAGACAAACAGACAGAGGCGGAGAGACTACGTTGAACATATATACATACGTACACATGTATAATATATATACATACAACACATACACACACACATATAGCGAGAGAGAGAGAACTTTTTAAAAAGACTCAACAGTCAACACATTAAGATATGAAGAATAAAAGCTAAAAAAAAAGTTTTGTTTGAGACAAAGGCAACTACCAAATCTCATTTGAGGAGTAAAGTTCAGTAACCCTGATGAGAAGAGCAGTCGGCGAGACAAATAGAATGTGATAATCATTTGATATTTTTGAAGACCGTATGAAATATAAAAATGACACTGACGGGGAATGAACTCTTTGAACCTTAGTAACATGTGATGGCAAGTCAAACTTTTCATCTAAAATGAGCTCCAATTGGTTGCAAAATAAAATTAGCAGAGTCACATAGAAATATGCAGAGAACGTAAATACTACCTTGCCACTGTTCAATGTTTTCCAAACGTAGTCTTTCAACTGCTCTTTGGAAATGTTCTCGCCACATTCTTCTACAACAGATTTTATCCATAGCAAAACTTCCTGATGGCAAAGCAGAAAGTGGCAGCTGGGTAAACTTAAATCGTCCAGCAGATACAGAATGCATATATAATTAATAATACACTAAACTATATCTAATCAACTGCTGTTTGCTGGAAATTTCTGAATTTGATAGAACCAGACAAAAAGACATACCATCTGGACTGATGAACATTTATGTCATTGTGTAACATAGATAACAGAAACAAACATAATCTTTAAATGAGGGAGGAAAGCTTACTTAAATTATTGGACCATATGATAAATTAATGGAATTTATTTGGACGAGTGAATAAATTTACTAAACAGCTGGCCAAATAAGCAGAGGTTTTCCATCAAATTATAGAGTCCGTTTTGGTTTTTCATTCATATTGTAGATGAAAAATTATTTAATGAGGCATATGGTGCAGCACCAACAATATGTTAATTGTGAATAATATTAGTTAGAGAATAGAGCTTGTTTATCTTAGTAACTAAAAGTTGTTTTCCAGGCTCATTGGAATTTCACATATCTTTTTCCAACTTAATCGCACATCATTTCGTTTCAGATTTTCACCCCTCCATTTATTTGAGCCTTGGGCAATGGGGATGAATATTAATACACAGATGACACTAGGAAATTACAGCAAGAGAAATACCTAGTGTGCAATCAAAGCAGTATAGAAGAAACAACAACTATAAAGCAGACAAAGCACCTGATTGGCTAAACCATGAAGTGGTCCGGCTAAACCATTCAAAGCAGCAGCAAAGGAGAGGTAAGGATCCGACAAAGCACTAGCCACCTGAATTTAAGTACAATTAGTGCTACTGAAAAACCTGACTATAGAATGTTGACTTATGAAAAACATGGACAAAAACAAGGCTTCAGCTATTGGAAATGCATATTCCCACTTGACAAAGAACTCTATGTTGAGAGTTAAGACCACTAGTAAACACTTAGTTTCTCCATAAACCACAGAGTGAAGTAAAGTACGCACCAAGTGACCGGTGTGAGCACTGACATTACCACCTTCATGATCACTGCAACACAACAAAATCAATGCCAACTGGTTATAAAATGCATGCGACTGGAAATCCTGGTTGCCAGGAAAGACGTTAAATACTCAGAAGAGGGTATCATAAAATAGTTATAATAATTCAGGACTCAAATGAACCTGTGTATTGTGACATAGAGCCTCATAAGTTCATGCATTTCAGAGCTACTGAAACCAAGCATGTGAGCAAAATTTGCACCATAATCCAGGGTTTCATCCTTAGGTATAGTGTCGCCATTCTTGTACATCCTTCACAAGTGCAAACAAAAGGATCAGTTTGCAGAGTTTCAAAGACCAATTTCCATGTAAGCATTAAAACCCAATAACAGAAAGCTACTAAGCAGAGAAATCAGATTAGAAAATTATCTTCTTCCAAGTGCAACATATATGAGGATAAAAGAGAACACGAAAATAAGAACTGGTAAATACCATACTATTATCTGACCTGCGATAAACATAAGCAGCAACAAGTGGAACTTGAGCAATCAGATTCATGGAATCCTCATATGTTGGTTCCCAAAACCTAATGACACAACATTGTTAGTGTTTTACTGGAAAACAAATAACCAGCTTCAAGAGATGACTTTGACAAGGCTTACTTTGATTTGTGAATCCCTTTCTCGTATGCCTTTTGAAATTCACTTTGAACCTACAAAAAAAACAAGGTAGTGAATTGGTGGTTGAAACCTCCTAATAAGATTGCAACAGACGAAACCACCCACCATTTTCTTGAGCTAAATACAGATTAGATTCCTTCCATCATCTTTTAATTCCAAGGTTCTCAAAGATCCACAACACAGTAAGACAACAGAATATGAATTTCAACACTCAGAGCTGCTTCATGATGCTACATATCTCTTCTTCTTTTTTGCTTCTTTTCTTTTTGACAAGGGAAACCCGCAGCAGCTGCCCTTTGGCTGCGCAAAGGGTAATTCTCTCACTTCTATGAAATAGCTCGCAAACCACACACGTGAGGTAACCCGCACTAGGCAAACCCGGTGTGACGAGCTCGACCCAGAAGGCAAACCCCTTGCTTCACTGGCAAGGGGTTTCGAACTTGAGACCTTCAACATGGAAGTCCCAAGCCCAAACCATTGGGCCACCCCAAAGCACTTAGGAACCATTTAGCCATAGATAAGATTCCAAATATTTGAAATAATATTTGGAGATTATTTTGAATAACTCTTCAAACTTGAAATATAGAATTTGAGGTTTGATTAAAAAAAAACATTTTTAGGCTTTTCAAATTCACTCACAAAATTTCAACTGTGTTGATGTCCAATCACAACTTCAACCTCCCAATACCTTTTTCAACTTCAACTCAAAATACAACATTTTTCAAATCTCAACCAAATCATGTCCAAAACACCTACTTAAATCTCCCAAAACTCACTTAAAATAGATGAAAGTATAATTAGTTCGGTCTTTCGCAGGTGGAAGAATATCAATGGAAGAAGGGTCAAGCTATACTTGATTACACGACAAGTCACCAAAAAATTTAGTACATACTAAGTGTTGCTACAGATTCCAAGTTCACAAAGCCAATAGGTCCAGGCGCATCAAATAAAACATTACAGCAGCAGGTTAACCAACTTCACACCCTATATTTTGTTGAGAAGCACCCAAATCGTCTGTTGTGAAGATCGATTGTTGGTAGTGAAGATCAGAAAGGTCAGAATCAAATCAAAGGATCTATGTTTAATTGTGAATGCATGATATTTTGGAAATTACTTAAAGCAGAAACAGAGAACTAAACAATTCAAATTTCACCTGAAGAGCCATGACTCCAGTAGCAAACTGGGTCATTGGATGAGCTGTGACTGGTAAGGCATCAATAGTTTTGTATACATGATCTGCAGCAATAAAGTTACGGATAAAACCTCAGAAAAGGAAAAGCATCAAGTGGTGCGATGAATGAATATTTTTAGCAAGTGCATTGAATGAATATTATGCAACTAAAATTATAATTAAAAAGGTTCAAATTTAAGGAGTGATAACTATATTGTAAAAGTCATAGACTAGCAGCACTCATAAAAAATGAACAAGAAAATACAATAGGACAACTAACATACCAGGGATAGTAGCCCGACTCCGCAATTCCTGAGACAATGAATTCACTTGCTCTTTTGATGGCACCTTCACAAGAGTATGAGAGAGAAGATAAGTATAATCTTTAAAATCTAAGCATGTTTAATAACCACCTCAAGGACTCCTATAGCAATTTTTCTAGACAAATCATACTCAGTTTTGCACACTTGCAATATTATATAACTAGAGTAGGTCCGACTTCATGTGCATGAGAAAAAGAAATCTATCTACTTGCACAGAAGGGGCAACTCAGTCCAAACTCAGGGCTTAAGAGCTGTTAAACAGTGAATCTTTGACGTGCCTTAAAAATTCATCTCCAAACTCAATTACTACAATAAAAACTAGAGCAACATCGTGAAGCAGTTCAAATGGATGTTATTTCAAATTCCCTATGTGATAGGGTAAATTAAGCACTCAAGAACTCACTCACCTTTCCTGTTAAAAGAAGCCAGAGAAGACCTTCAGGCAAGGGCTCACCCCCAGGCTTTGCTGCAGGTAATACCTTTTGGCATTCAGGTATAGACAACCCCCGGAAGCGAATTCCCTGAAAGAATATAGTAAAGGTAATGAATGACGTGACAGCAATCACAGAAATTAATATGATTTGTGATTGACTTGCATTCATCATAGGATACAGATTAGGCAGAATTTAACCTCATCAGGGTCAAGTAATGAGGTTTCCCACAGTAATCCTGTCATTCCTCTCATTCCACCAAGAACCTTTCAAAATGAAAAAATGTCAATCCAGATTTACAGCATATTACCAAACTTATGTTTAACTAAAACTTCTGTTACCATATCAACTGTGATGTTCCCCAATTGAACCTTTCCATATTCTGACTTGATCTTTTTCAGGCGATCCTAATGAAAAAGGAAAATAATCACGAGAATTAGAGAATCAGAATTATACATACATCACATGATAGATGATCTCACATCTCACAACTTTATGAAGTCCCCTCTCAGTGTATACAAAACATGAGACCTTTTTTTTCTACATAGAAAATTTTCATGAGAAGAGCGAAAAAACATGTTATGAAGGAAACATTCTCCTGTGTAGTTTAGGGGAAAAGTTCTGTGAAGTAAAGCCCCAGTATACACAAACTTAAGTTCTGGAATCAAAGGGCACTAAAGCGGTAAGAAATGAATCTACATATACCTGTTGTTCAGGAATCAATTCTTGCAGCTCAGAACGCAGATCCTATATCAAATAAAATTATTAATTGAATTATATGGGAATATTAAGAAGAAGTATAAGAATTAATTAAAAGATGAAGGGGTAAAACATTTTGCATTTATCATTTCAAGTTCACAAGTACTTTAAAATTAGACATCGTTTGTATACTCGCCTGCCTAAATAATTTGTCCTCTGGCGTAGAAAAAACAAAATAGCAAACAAAGCGCAGGAGAGGTTCAGGTGGAAATTTGTGGACTGGCTATTACAAATCAAAGTCGAAAAGATGAAGGTAAGTAATCAACCACACAATGGCAATTGGCCTAGGTTTTAATGCAAATGTGTATCCTCACTCGTCTATTTTTCCTCTGTTGTATAGCAATAAACACGAACAACGTGTCGCACAAAATAAAGGACACAGTAATGCTTGAGATTTGTGCTTCACTGGACCAGCCAATTTGCAAAAATAATATCAGGTGACATCTGAAAATCCGAGACAAAAAATGCTACACTCTGAGAGCCCTATGACTGTATTACAACCTAGCAAGAGCCATCACTTTCAAGAGTTTGAATAAAAATTAGCTGGCCAAGCATATAATTTAGCTTGTAAACATCAAATGCATCCTCAAAATTAATTTGCTTATACACTGTCAAGACACAAGACTAGTCAAGTGGCAGATTAACTTGACCCAAGAAGGCCATACCGAAGAAAAAACAGTAATTTCATTATCTTGGGAGTCATTTTGTTAACAAGATGTCAGATCTTAACAAAAGCCATAGTGTCTCTGCAGTGTTTTCACTGCAAAATCTATCTTTTCATTTAGGATGTTATATAAGCTAGAGCCCAGTTGCTTAATGATGTAGGAATATTAATTTTAAAACACTATGAGACGCTCAAACTGCCATTTCATACACAGATAATGATCAGAAAATCCAGATAATAAAAAATGAAAGAAAAAACAAGAACTTCTGAACTATAAAGTAGCAAAAACAAAGCTGGTGGTTTCGCAGTAACGAACTTCAAAATTCAAAATGATAGTCTACTTCGTAAATGGTCAGGATCAAGCGCTGGGGAGAAAAGTCATAGAAACCAAGTTTGGGATTCTCAATCAGTGTATAACAAAGTCCCCATCTAACTCTTGTGGATTCTATGTACGGAAAACAATCAGGTGACATAGAGAGGATTTTCTGTGCAACATCTATTTCTGTTGGAAGACGGAAGGAAAATAAGCTTTTGGCATGATGCTTGTTGGGTCATATCCCTCTCAATCAACAATTCCCAAAACTCTTTACATTAACTTCCAATCAGGTAGCTCTTGTTGCTGATTGTTATCACAATCATGGATGGAAATTAGATTTGCCCGAAGGAATTGTACTGATTGGGAATTCAACTGAGTCTGCATATTGGTACGAAAGATAGGATCCCTGACCATCTGTCCTAATAAACAAGACTGCCTATGCTGGAAAGGTACAAAAGTGGTTTTTTTCCTGTCAAGTCATGCTACTCCATCCTTCAAGACAACCCTATCACAGGCACATTATGGCCTTGGAAACACATTTGAAGAAGCTGTGCACCAAATAAAACCAAACCTAGAATTTTCATCTTCATTTCTTACATTATGATATGAACTGCTTCAGTAGAAAAAACACAATAACACCTATCACCTTCCAATATCAAGTCGCTCCACAACAAACAATGATTGGTTACATTCAAAATATTGATTATTTTAAAAATCATACAACTAATCCTAACTAGCTTGGTAATTCAATAATATGTAATCACTAAGTAACCAAACAGCTCATTAAATTTTTTCCACAGAGGGAGACATTAGAACTTACAAGACCAGAAGAGGTTTGGACTTGAAGCCAGCGCACAGAATTGCTAACATTTGACTGTTGGACCTATATTTCAATAATGAATTGAATTTAGATCAGTTCAATAAAAGGAATTCAAATTTTTTATAAAAAAAAAAAAAACTATTCAAATCATTAATCCATCAACAATTTTTTTTCCTTTGAAACTCACCGCTCGAGAGCGGAGCTTTGACAGCAACGAAACGCTACGGTAGAACACCATTGCTCGCGAAAATCAAAATTAACTGCATCGCAAAGTTAAATTAATCACAAGTATCTGTAAATGATTCATCAAGAGCAAAATAGTAGAAAAATTCATAAAAACGTGCATTTCAAAAAGGAGGATACCGGAACGGGATTGTTCAAAATCAGTGAAAAGGTCGAAATAGATCACCAGCTAAATATTTCAAATAAAATCGTAAAAGCAGATCAATTCGATGAACAGATTCTGGAAATGGCAATTGAAAAGAAGGATGCTTACCTTTTAGCAGTGGGAATGGATCTCAAGTAGGCTGATGGAAGGGAAAAAAAAATTGCTCCTCTAAAGACCTGTGCGGTTCGTTTTTATTAGATTGGAGTATCTTTTTTTACACGAAAAAGGAAAAACTGTTTTTTTGCTTAAAAATAAAAAATATATAATTTATTCAATGCAAGTGCTCATTTGACTTCAAATATTGAAGGCGTCGAAAAGGCAAAATAAAGCTAAGAAGATTCCCAACAAACTAAAATTTTCTTTTGCAAAAGTTTAAAATATCAAGCAGCTAATTTTATTTTATTTTTCTTTTTTGAGCCAAAACAGCATATTACTAAAGAAAATATAAAAAATAAATGGTGAATAATGCATAAATAATGTGTGTTTTTAGGCTGCGGGTTAGCCGCCAGAATAGCACTGCATTGTGACTTTTGGATGTCCCCATCCGACAAAGAATTATGGCTTTTCTTTTTCAATAATCAATTTTCTCATTTGAAACATTAATTAATCAAAGCACGACCGGTGCGGCTGTGCCAAACTTATCATGGATATTTCATATTTCATGAAATTCTCTTTTATACTAGACACATTCTTCTATAATTTATATTATAATTATTATGAGAAAATAAAAGAATTTAAATAGTAGAAATTGATGAAAGGAGTAATAGATAGATAGGGTAGATAAATATTAGTTGAAATTATAAATAATGGATATTTTTAAAAATTATATATAAAAGTTAAGGTAATTTTTTAAATTTGTCAAGTTATATAGTCAAACACTACTTCTTAAGTTTTTTTCTAGTTTTTCTAGGGGCCAAACTGGTTCTATTAGTATAGGCTATGATACTTTTATTCACAATTTAGGTGGTCATCAATCGATATCTTCGTAGTGACTCAAAAATATTTATTTATTTTTCAATCTTACAATAAATTTTTAATGTCTTGCATTTATTTATGACAAATTTAAAATACTCATAATGATTATTTTTTTAAAAAACAATCCATTAACTTTAACAATATAACGTCAAAACTTGTGAGCTATAGAATCTTGCAATTGAACACACACTAGAATTATATGCCAAAACATGCCACTTTTTTTTGCCATGTGTTAATGAGTGTTAACTATAATATCATTATACGCCAACCTTTAACCTTCTACGAATTAATGTATTTCTGGCACATTAAAATGTTCATATGTGTACTCGATCATTTTGTTTAGCTTAATTATTTTCCGTTTGATCCTAATTACTTATTTATTTTTAATTAATATATTTATTAAGAAAACAATTATAAATATAGTGAGTGTCATTTTATCCTATTAATTATTAAGTTGATGAAATAAAATTTTTTTACATTTTTTAAAATAATTAATTAAAGATGTAATAAGTAATAAAATTGTCATTTTATGAATTCGTTAAGATGAATAAATAATTAGAAATAATTAAAAGAAAATAGATAAATAATTAAGGACATAGAAACAAAATACTAGGCTTCCTTTTAGAAAAAAAGAAAAAACACTCATTTTGAATGATTAGGATATGACTACATTTGTTAATAAATATTGATCATGAATGTGCTAGCAAAAAAAACACAAAAAAGGAAACAACATTGAAAGTGGGCAGAACAGAATAAAACAAAATATGTTATTTCAATTCTCGAATCTAACGGAGTAAAGAGTTAACTCAAATTTAATCGGGATAATTATATATAATAGCAAATTAATAATCTAAAATAAATGAAGTAACTATTGTTTAATTTAATTGTGCGCATAATAAACGTTTGTCAAAGTTTGT
Source organism: Solanum lycopersicoides (assembly GCA_022817965.1). NCBI lineage: Eukaryota > Viridiplantae > Streptophyta > Magnoliopsida > Solanales > Solanaceae > Solanum > Solanum lycopersicoides. The sequence continues at coordinate 113,624,200 of CM040618.1, forward strand.
CAGCCGTCTCTCTCCCAAAACTCTCGCTCGCCACTCTTTCATTTTCGCTCGCCACTCTCCCTCTGCTCGCGTCTCTCGCTTTATACAACAAAAGTGTATAAATTATGTTTTTGTTTTGTATAAAGCGAGAGAAAATTGTATATACACATGCAAAAACATATATCTTCGTGCTATACACTTAATTATACAATTTACAAATATTTCACTTCTATTCAATTATATATACAAATGCAAATTTTATACAAATATTGCAGCAAAAAATGTCAGCGAATTGTATAATTGCAGTGAAATACAATTTTCTCTCGCTTTATACAACAAAAGTGTATAAATTGTGTTTCTGTTTTTGTATAAAGCGAGAGAAAACATATATCTTCTTTCTATACACTTATAATTATACAATATACAAACATTTTACTTCGATTCAATTGTATGCAAAGCAAATTTTATACTGATATTGCAGCGAAATAGGCCAGCAAATTATACAATTGCGCATTATACAATTGCAGTAAAATAGGCCAGCGAATTATAGAATTGCAGCGAAATAGGCCAGCGAATTATACAATTTAGGTCAGCAAATCATACAATTATACATGTATAGCGAGGCCAGCGAATTATACAATTTAGGTCAGCAAATCATACAATTATACATGTATAGCGAGGCCAGCGAATTATACAATTTAGGTCAGTGAATTACACAATTGTATATGTATAGCGAATTATACAGTTATATGTTTGTTATGGAACACAATTAACTTTGTTATAACATACAAATATGAATTTTTTATTTGTTATATGTGAAAGTTGCCCAATTTAATTTTGGGTACGGTAAATAGCCAAAAATTTTGGTTAGAATTTTAAAAGAACATAATTTTTTTTATTTTAAAATAAACTGATTTTTTGTCATTTTTAGTTAAAATATATTAAAATTAAAGGAGTAAAAATATTCAAAAAGATAACACGTAAAATATCATTTTAGCTAAATTCTAATCAAAACAAAATTCTTTAATTTTTTGTTTTCTTACTAAATAAATCCTCAAAGTTGAATAATGAAATTAAAAAGGGAAATTTCTTATTTCGCGAATTCTTTATATTGTCTCAATATTTTTAAAAAAATGTATTTTCATAAACCATGCATGGAAAGGAGGAGAGAGAAACCAAATTTCCTTTGAGATATAATGGTGAATAATTATAATTTGAGAATTATATTAGTATTCTAATTTAAAAAATTAGAATACTAATATAATGTACTATTTCTCATAATTTTAATTAATTTAAAATAAACAAAATATGCATATATGTAATTTTTATGCTTGCCCTATAACAACCACCAAGGTATGTTAAGGTACCGTGAAAAGATCTTGAGTACTTTTTTTATTTTTGAGTAAATGATTCAGAAAACATAAATAAGTATTATTTGTTGTTTATGTCATTCAATTCTTCCTAACAAGTGAAATTCATATATTAAAATTAAAATTATTATAACAAGTAAAATTAACATAATGCTGTAAAAAATACGTAGATGATGATATATATAAAATGAAAAATTTAAGAATATTACAATTTGATAAAGCAGACAAATATAAGTCATGAATTATTATTCCACGACGAAGCACCAGATTCCTTATTTCTGGTGATGAATTATAAAGCTAGAGAAGCCATTAGCCATGTGCAAGTGATCAGGTGCTCTGTCCTTCAAATTTGGAATCTTATTCCCAACAAATTTAAAAGTATTTAGTTGGTTTGTTTTTTATTTTGATCAATAATTGATTCAAATTGATCTGTAATATTCTTAATCACCACCATAATTATCATTCTCAGAAACACCACTTTGTTGTTAATCGCTATTATCAATTGTTATCACCGTTCATTTTCAACAATCACCAATAACCATAAAAATCCCAAGACACAACAATAAACAAGCATCATTAAGATCACCATTATATATCGTCAACCAACATCATCATTCATTGCCATATTTGATATAACTTTCATATAACTATTAATTGTTATCCTGAATACAATTATCAACTTCTACTATCAATTAGCATCACCACCAGGTGCTATCCACATACAACAACATCATCAGCAAGCATAGTGTTTTAAAAAACGTAGGCGTAAGACAAGTTGTTTTACTTAGTATAGGGCGAGGCATAAGCCTTGAGACGTGGGGCGTAAGCCATATGTATCCTTAATTTTTAATTTACAATGTAGTATAATAATTTAATAACATAAATTATAAAAAATACATCAATGGTTTGAAGTAATTACAAACATGATAAAGGAAACCCATAGAAAATAAAACTTGTAACATGATTATACAAGTGTAAATAATCTAATATCTTAACTTTCTAATAATAAAAAAAATATTATTTCTAAAAAATAAATAAATTATCATACTATACAATTTACCTCCCTAAAAATAAATACTAATCAATAAATCTTACAATTATTATAATGTTAACTAAGGATTTCAATACATAATTTGTGTAAGATCGGTTAGGTGAGCCCCGACTGTTGGGCGTGCTTAGGGTGTGCATATGGCGTATGTTCGGACGCTTAGGGCGTAAGTCTTACAAAACTAAGCCTCACAGTTTAGTCTCAAGGCATTTTTGCTAGAGCTTCGCCCCAAAGCTAGCCATGAGGCGAGTACCAATTGACACTCACAACAACCATTGTCGTCAAATAATATTTTTTATCACTATAATTTTTTATATATTATTAAATCATATAAAAAAAATTATCACTATAATAATTATATATATATATATATATATACACACACACATTAAATTTCTCCTGAATTTGGCAACAAAACTTACTTTAGTACTTTATCTATACGAATAGTTATTTACCCACTAATTTTTTTTTCAAGTAAATTTAATATCACCCTAAATTTATAATACCAGTCTCACAATGGTCAATGCATTCCACACGCACCATGTCATTGATTAGTCAGCGTCACATCATTGTCACATCAGTACAACATAAAATACTATTTAAATTTTGATTTTTTAAATTCTTTTTTTTTTGTTTCTTTTTATTTATTCACAAATTTAGAAAGCATTTTAAAAAGACAGCGCACTTGTTCCTCAACTCAGTCGCAATTACAATTGAACAAACTCATTTAAATTGATCCAAATCTCAAAATCATTCTCACAGAAACACATTCAATTTTTATGACGTATAATCAAAAGAATAAATAATGATTGAAAATTTAATTAGAGATGAAGGAATTGTAGTTTTTTCATTAAAAAGAACTTCATGTTCATCAAATTCAAACACTGTCATAAATAATAATTTTGAAGCAAAAATAAATCGTTGACTTTTTTATTTTTTTCCCCGTTCATCGCACCCTTTTACTGATCGAAATAAGATTGGGGGTGGAACAAGGGTGTTCCAAAGAAAGAGAGAAAAGATGAAAAGTTTAAAGAAGAAAAAGAAAAGGGCGATGCAAGTGGTGCTTGAGGCGTCGAGTCCGAAGAGAAAGAAAGAGGGTCCGGATGATGGTTTGAAGAGGAGATATAGGGTCAAGATGGGTTTTTAACGAAAGAAGAAAGAGGTTGGATGGTGATGGTAGTGGGGTGTAAGGAAGATATGAAGGGTCTGGTGGGCTAAGAGCTGGAGGTGGTACGATATGCGGAAGATAAAGAAAAGAAAGATATTGGCTAAAAAAAAAAATTGGGGCTTAGTTATTCTTTTTCTACACGTGATGATTTTTTTGACTTGCCACATTAGCTATTTGGGTGTATATTAAATTCAGTTCAAAGATGTTAAGAGAATTTAAACGCTCGTGTAGTTTAAGTGTTAAATTAAGTTGTGCTTTCAAGACTAGATAGATTTTTTTAGGTGTTTTTATATATATAACTTACTATTTTAAGAGATAAAGATTAATTTAGACGTGTAATTTTAAAAGTTTAGCATGTCGGTTGAAGTGGTATAAGTCGAGAAATAGTTAAAATAGGTATCTTCTTTTAAAATAATTTAAAATAAATATTCTATTTAAGAATAAATTAATTTAAAAACTTATTTTAATTGATTGAATGATTTTTTATATGAAATATTACTATTTGCATGATTTTTGGATTATAAAACAAAATTTAAATAACTTTGTAAGAGAACTATCGTTATAGTTAAATGACTTCCTAAAAAACTATCATTAATTAAGTAACGATGTGAGATATCTTGATTAGTGACCATGAAATAATGAATAACAAAGATTTTTCTCAACTTAAGATAATTTGTGTTTTTATTGCACTTTAAAAATTTGAGATCTCTTTTTCATTTATATTGAACTATTAAAAAATATAGTTAAAAATACAAGTGTGTTCACAATATTAAAATCTAATTTGCGGAATAAGACAAAATTGTTAATTGATTAAACTAATTATAGAATATATTTATTTATTTTAAAGTTTAAAATATTTTAAGCCGATATAACTCATTTAAAATGTGGTGCCAAGTGCGTTAGTAGTAGTAGGTAGTGTTTAGCTGAATGGAAAAGTGAAAAGGATGAATGTTGACCTTGAGCGTATCTCAAGAGACAGATCCTCTTGGCGGTGACGCAAAATTTACAAATATAGAGAAAGAGTAGAGGCGTCTCTCTCACTGGCCTTACTAATCTTTTCTACACAATCCAAAATTCAACCGAACATCACGATTCTCCTCTTTGCAAATGCGGCCTTCTATCTTTAGATTCTTCCACTGGCATCTCCGTCACAGCTCTTTAACCTCCTCGGTATGTTCTTCCATTTTTACCTTTATCCTCTTTTGCTTCGTTCAATTTTCGTTTGAACAGGGTTTCAGAAGATAAAATAATCACAGATTTTCTCATCATCTGTATTTTTTTTTTTTTTGTTGTTGTAATCAACTGTTAATAGCTCATGTATACCGTGTATGTATTGTGCTGTTGAATTAAATTATCTGATTTCGCTTAAATCCGCCTTTTGATTTCGGTTTCATGATCTATTTCTACTCAGTGAGGTCATGTGAGTTTGATGTAATAATTAATTTGGAGTTTCGGAACTCGAATTATATGAACTAATTCTATGCTACTTATGAGTAGATTTCATATGAGGTCCTTCTTGAGAGAGAAATTTATTTGCCTTGTTTACCAGACCTTTAGTTTCTACCTGCTATTCTTATATGCATTTGGAAATATAACCATTATTGTTTTCCTTCTATTGGTTGATATGCTTACTCACACATTAAATGTGACACATGGATCACGTCCAGGTACAATATTTCTCAAAAATCCAAAAGCATGGTGAATGGTTTACTACCTTTTTTTTTACACTGTGCCCACTAATTTACTCTTTTGATTAAAGGGATTTACAAATATTTGATGCTTTCACTTTATTTGTTGTGGCTTGTTTCGCTAGTTAGGCAATTGATTTTGTTCCTCATTTTCCTTTCCATTTCTGCAATAAAACATGTACAACTCTTTCAGACACACCAAAAAGTGAGATTACAGATATTACATGGCTGTGATTTCTTCAATGATTCACCATATTGACATGTATGCAGTAATTATTTAGGTTTTTCAAATTTAGAATTAGACCTTTACATATCTTAGTTAATGAAAACAAGAAGAATACTGTGATAAAACATGTGCAGTACTTCGGTTATTGGCACGTCTATGATTTCCTCAATGATTCGTCATATTGACATGGATGTGGCATCCTTTGGAAGTTGTAGAAGCCCACACTTTCACAATTGACTCGTTGTGTGCTAACAAACTAATATGCTAAGGCTATTTACAAGCTAAATCTCATCCTACCTAGGCTGGTCTGCTTCTAGGTTGCTAGGACTCTTCAAAAATGTCGACGGACGCATGCCGGATCCTCCAAAAATATTGTATTTTTGAAGGATCTGACACGGGTGCAGCAACATTTTTGGAAAGTCCAAGCATAGGTCAGCTTTATGAGCACAAAATCTAAGAGCATAGGTGATATAATAATTCGAGATATACATGACAATGGAATGTACAGTAATAACGATTGAAAGCAACTAAGATAAATTTCTATTAGGAATAACCGAGAGATAGTTTGAAAGAGTTTATCAAGAAGAATCTAGAACTTGGATGTGCGTCTCAGGAAGCAATCAACGTACGAACTCGATCCCTTCCGAAGAATGACAAAGTAGAACCCAAGATAGAATGATAGATATAATAAAGGAGATTACCCTCAGGAAATCTCATTCCTTGGAAACATGTAATCTGAAGTCGAACATGAACCAACAGACTCAATTCTCTGTCAAAATATTTCTCTAATCTCAAGATACCCAAAAGTTCCATAAATGAGTCCAACGCTTTTTATACTTGAATTGGCTAAAGACAAAAACAACCCGAAGATAAAAATGTCTCAGTGAGTCTAGGTTGATGGTCTGGCCTCTGAGACCACTTTTAAGCTCTACGCCATACATGGATGGAGTCTAAAACTTTGAGCTTTACCGAGCTTCCGTGAATCATACTAAAAGGTCTTGAATGGAGTTTGAAATAGTCATCCTTTGAATGCATATAAAGAATAATAATGATTGTTTCAAATAAAATTTCAAGGATTTATATTTTTGTTTATAGATAAGATTTTGATAAATTGAATTCAATCATGAATGTGAAGCAATAAAAACAAAAAGGGGCGAACTGGTCATATCTTCTTTGTTCCTTGGAAGCAGATGACTTTCTGAAAGCTGCAACCATCGTATTAATAGTGATAGTGCTAATATGGAAAACAATGATTGAGATCTTAAATAATGGACAAGTTGAGCTGCTCAGGCAGCCAACAGAGGTGTTTCACGTGTCTCCTTTTTTTTGGCATTTAGGAAAACGAAATGACAGCTACATGTATTTTATTTCCAGCTGCCAACATCCTGGCCCTCTTTTTCTTGGTCCTTCACTTTTCTTCTCCATTTGTTTATGCAGATATAACTATTCCTCAATTGTTTACTTGCAGCTAACTGATAGTTAATTTACAGGCTAGCTTTTCATCTAGAGCATCATTACTATCTGCAAGCAGCAGTGGTCAAAATATAACTACTAGTCATCACAATGGGTCCTTGTCAAAGATGTATTCAACTTCATGGGAGACACTGTCAGAAGATCCATCCAAAGATAGAGCTATTTCTGACATGTTGATCGATTCATTTGGAAGGATGCACACATATTTGAGAATATCATTGACTGAACGTTGTAATCTACGGTGCCACTACTGTATGCCAGCTGAGGGTGTAGAGCTCACTCCTAGCCCTCAACTTCTATCTCAGGATGAGATTGTTCGCTTGGCAAGTTTGTTTGTTAGCTCTGGAGTGGATAAAATTCGTTTGACTGGCGGGGAACCAACTATTAGGAAGGATATTGAAGAACTTTGCTTACAACTATCAAACTTGAAGGGGCTCAAAACCCTGGCGATGACAACAAATGGGATTACTCTGGGAAAAAAACTTCCAAAGCTGAAAGACTCTGGACTTAATTTGGTGAACATAAGCTTAGACACATTGGTTCCAGCAAAATTTGAGTTTATGACTAGGCGCAAAGGGCATGGAAGAGTAATGGAGTCAATTGATGCTGCAGTAAAACTTGGTTATAATCCTGTCAAAGTAAGTTATCTCTTGCATGATTATATAATGTTATTCCTCCCTAAAATGATACTCCCTCGTGTGTCAGCTAAAAATTGAATCTTGAGGATTTGCTTGATCAAGTTTTGGTTTAGAACCAGACTTTGTAGTTTATTTTCTTGCATCTAATGTTGAGTTTTAAAGACTCTGGAAAAACTAAAACTACCAATTTAGAGTACAGAACCAGTACAAAAGAAATTAAGAGATCATGGTTAAAGTAGGATTTTTGTTCGACTTTCTAAATAGGAAAAAGTTGAAAAAGTGGACTAAGGCAGCAGTCTCCTGTTTTGCTTCCTGATGATGCTCTTAGCGCTAGTTTATTCATCAAAATTCTGCAGCGTTTGCTTGAGATTCTTCAGATTGTACCTATGGAATGGAACATCTTTTTGAGGACATGATTTAAAAAACAAGCTTCTGTATAAAGAAGTTTTTCAACTCTGCCTGATAGTCTGCTCCATGTTACGTTATTTATGTTTTGTTGTGCTGCAAAACAGGTAAATTGTGTTGTAATGCGTGGATTCAATGATGATGAAATTTGTGATTTCGTTGAGTTGACACGCGAAAGGCCAATCAATGTCCGGTTTATTGAGTTTATGCCGTTTGATGGGAATGTTTGGAATGTCAAGAAGCTAGTACCTTATGCTGAAATGTTGGACAAAGTGGTATGGTAGACTTCGTCAGATATTTTTCTTTTAAGTCAGTTGTGTACATTACCTAAGTCACTCAATGTTACTGAACAGGTTGAAAAATTTACAGGGCTTCAGAGAATTCAAGATCATCCCACAGAGACAGCTAAGAATTTCAGGATAGATGGGCATCAAGGCTCTGTTTCATTTATTACATCAATGACTGAGCATTTCTGTGCTGGTTGTAACAGACTGCGACTTTTAGCTGATGGAAACTTTAAAGTTTGCCTTTTTGGTCCCTCAGAGGTAATTATCTTCTTGCCTAAGATTTGTGAAAACTTGCATAGGCCGTTGAGTCATCTTGCACATATCTTCTTTTTTTTCTCAATTAGAGCACGTCACACCTTGAATTCTTTTCCTCCAGCTCTATACTTCTATTTTCTCTTCTTCATCAGTCTGATTTCTTTGGTCTAACATTTTTTCTTACCGGTGAAGTTAGCAAGGAGAGGACCCAAAGGTTACCTCTCCTATGTGGTTTGCGAGCTATTGCACAGGAGCGGGGGTTTACCCTGTGCGCACCCGAAGGGTAGCGGCTGCGGGTTTCCCTTTTCATCCAAAAAAAAAAAAAGGTTAGCAAGGAGGGGGAAGATAGGGGAGAAAGAAGAAAGAATTTGCAGTGACCTCCAACCATTAGATGCATGAGATGAAAGAATTGTAGCTGGGAAGGGGAGGGAAAATAGTAAAGCAAATACATTAGAGTGGAGTGATGGAAATTGGTACAGCACTTCTACTCTGCTGCCGTAGATAATGAAGACGAAAAAATGCGGGATACGAGTCAACAAAGAGAATATATGAGAAACCAGGGGAGAGAATATGGTGTTTTTCACTTCCCTTCTACTAGTATGCGAGAAAACTAATGGTTTTAGGCCAAGCTAGGGGAGTAAAGTGTCCAAAAAATCCAAAACCTAGAAGGATTACAATTGTTGTCACCAAAAGATCCATCAGCTCTCTCAAGTTCCTATCTCCCTAGCTAAAAAAAAGAGGAAGAGGAAGACAGGAGAGAGGAGTTGCAATGATGCAAGATATCCCCTTTTTTTTTTTTAGTTTTTTTCTATACTATCCTTTTCAGGATTTCTTCCACTAGGATTTCAACTGTAGTTACTTGTTCAATTCAATTCACTAGGGATATCCTTGGCAGAGAAAAGGGGTTGTAAAACATGAGGATGAAGATTCATATTTGACTGTCTTCTGTTCCTTGTCTCATGGGATTTGTAGGATTTTCTATGCAATTAGGAGTTTACACTGCTCTAAAATTTACCCCTATGTTTGTCCTATTTTTTTATTTTTTTTTCATATTCGTAGACCTCAGTTTAAATAGTAAAGTTGCATCATTTTTCCACACGACTTACTATCTTGATTATAAGTTAGTATAGTAATTTTTTTTATATATAATTCATCATGTATGCAGTGCCTCTTCCTCATTCCTGTTCTATCTCCTGATCGGTTGAAGAGTTTACAAGTAGGAATTATTTGGTTAGGTGAACCATGACATTCATATGATGTATAAATGAAGAAGTTCCTCTATAAACTTAGTCCCATTAGTGCTCCCTAGATTCTTTTGTTTAGGCCTTCTATTTTTTCCTTTCATATTAATTGAAGGGATTCAATTTCATAGAGATTAGTCTGTAGCTTCATTAACTACTGATTTCATGGCATCAACCTCCTTCTGTTGTTTGATATGATTACTATGCTTAGATATCATGAATTGGATGTGCTTCCTTGTGTTACAACTATTTTTCTATTATTTTTGCTTTCTCCAGGTGAGCTTGAGGGATCCCATTCGTCTTGGTGAGGGTGATGATAAACTCAGGGAGATCATTGGTGCTGCGGTATGTAGCAACTAATCGGTTCCAACACAATCTGTTGCTTACATATTTGCCATTTGTATCATTTTCCTTTGTTCCTCTTATTTTGTAGTGTCATGCCTTCATCAGGGCAAAGACAAACTTCTTTCCATATCGTTTGACATTTAAGACTCATGCTACTTTTACACTATTATCTTCATTTCTTTTAATTCATTTGTCATCTCCAGGTCAAAAGGAAGAAAGCTTCTCATGCTGGGATGTTTGATCTCGCGAAAACTCCAAATAGACCGATGATACATATCGGTGGATAATTGATGAAGTATATTGGGTTTTGATGGTCAAAGTTGAATTGTACAATGACGTATGTATGCTTTTCTTTCGTCAATTTAAGCACCTTCCCTTAATTTCAGTTCAATACTTCATTTTGGAGTTTTGGTGTTCATTAGTGTCTATTCATTTTTAGGTTTCCACAGCTAGGAAACACGGTTTCCTGACTACAGTCATAGTAATTTAATAGTGAAGTTTGCCTGCATAAAGTCTTCTGAATCTTAGGGGTTTTCTAGTTATTTGATCCTGAGTTAGATCAGTAATTTCTCTTAAGATTTTGTTCTTCTTGTGGTGTCGATGAATTATTGCTTGTAAAATTTGAGGAGCGTTCTCCTATTGTGAGTCAATTGGTCTCGCTCAATTGGATATTAAGAGTAACATTAAGACAAGAAAATTCCATATTTCCAAAATCACGTTTTTGATGCTCCTTGCTAATTTGATTGAATTGTATAAATTGGTAACTCAGTGGAAATATTTCTTTTGATAATGATTAACTTATTGGAAATATTAGAGATGTGTTTTCCGTTCTTGGCCTGAACAGTGAATCATGAGATGTTTCATTTAGAGTGCTCTGAGCTTGTCACCCGAGGTTTTATGTCATTATGCTTTATCCAAGTCGGATAAAGATTGTTGACTTGACCCTCTAGGAAATACATCAATCTATGGGTTTGATGGATTTAATCCTTTGGGTAGGAATCTTTTGCTTTGAATCTGACCAGAGATTTTATATCAATTTTCTTTTGGTATTTTATGATGCTGTACATTATGGGCACATAAGTAGAAGGGCTTGCCTGATCTAGTGATAAGAGCTCAACACGTGATGTGTAATTCAGGCGCACTTCACGGGTTTGAGATGCTCTTGTAAAGTGTCTGTTTGTAATGAGGGATTAAAAAAGTGGTGGCTTTGGGGATAAGGAATTTGAAGTTTTATAACAAGTGCTTGTTGTTTAAATAGTTATGGGGATTCAAGAAAATGGAGATAAATTTTGGAAAGAGATCATTATCTCAAATATGGTAAAGAATATTTTTGGATACACGGGACAATTTTTAGGCCATCTATTAGTGGTGTTTAAAACAAATTGTTAAATTTTGGCCTACGTTTCAAATTCTTACTAAACTGAAGGGTGGGGAATGGGTGTAAAACTATGTTTTGGTCGGATTTTTGGTTTGGAGATCAAAGATTAATGGAAAAGTTACCCATTTTGTTTAGCATTTCCTTGAATAAGCAGTGTACAGTGGCAGAGTGCTATATAAATTCTGGTGGCAGCTGAATTTCAGGAGAAATTTAACGACTGGGAGATGGATGATATTAGTCATTTGTCACATTTACTGGGTCCTATTACTCTTGATGATAATAAATTAGACTCTCTAATCTGGACAACAATTGAAGACGAGAGCTTCTCTTAAAAGTAGCTATACTCTTCTACAGAAACAACTTGGACATTGGGACCTTACTTGGCCATGGAAAATGTTACAGAAAACTAAAGCACCAAGGGAAGTAACTTGTTTTAGCTGGACTGCAGTCATGGATGCATTGCCTAACTCAGAATAGTTGCAGAAGAAGATTTTGAGTCCACGAATCTGGTATCTTTGTTTCAACATTTGTGAAATACAGTGGGTAATGCCTGAAACAGTCTAACAATTACGTGAATGTTGGCAGAACTAGATTGTGAACAGTAGATTTAAGATTATTTGGCATGGATCCAACATATGGCTAGAAAAAAATAGGAGACATTTGATGATAAGAAACTTCACATTTTTTTGGTTACGAATAGATGTTTTGAAAGCTTGTGCTTTTGGTGTAGGAGTGGCTTGATTGATAGCATGTCCCAGTATATAGAGGTGTTCTGAGTTTTTGGGAATGTAGTTTTTTTTTTTTTTGTAAGTTGGTACCTTCGTTGTACTTTTTCATTAATGGAGTTACCTTTCCTTAATAAAAAAGACGGGTTTGAACCTTGCCACAGACCAAAGCTTTAAGTGGAGAAAAGTAGAGGGGCCACCCATCATCCACCGAGTTTTAAACCATGCATTACTTGCCCTTGGGGATTTTCGGTTATAATTTTTTTTTTGACTTGAAGTGTATTATATTTTATATCTGTATTATATATTTTTTGGGGACAAACCTGGTTTTCTGCTTTTTGTTGGCTGCAGTGCAAGGAACTTAATGAGTGCCTTCTAGAAATCTATTTAGATGTTCATGATATGGTTAAGAGCATTGTTTTTCTGCACACCTGTTGGGAAGTGTGGTTAAAAGTTGATCTTCACATCATTTTTCTACATGTGATCACTTTGTCAGAATTATTTTATCTTGCATTTATTCTTGTATGCTCTTTCTTTTGCTTAATATAATACTCTGTTTCCAGGTATGCGGCATCAAATGCACCAAGGAAAGAGAGAGAGGAAGTACAAGGAGAAAGAGAAAAGAGGAAGGTGACCAAACATGTGAAAATGCTGGACTTAAGCAAGTAAACTTCAATTTGGATTTTCGACGCTGTGTATGAGCATGTTTCCAACACCACCAAAAAATAGTAAGGCCTGTGCAGAAAGAACTCGTGTGTCCGTAAATTATAGTGTTTATCTTGTATGCTATGTTGAAATAAGAAATATAATATCTGTTCCATAACATGTACCATTTCCCCACAGGCTGTTGTGATGTAATCCTTGTGAAATACACCTAAATCGTGTCTCCGTTACTGATTCCTTTGCTATATTTTTGTGCTATTACTAGAGAAAAACGAAAACATAACCCTTGATATTCTGTTGCAGTTCTTGTCAATACCGAAAATATTAGACGTTTATTGTAAAACAATTTTATTCTCCTATGAATGCTTTCACGGATGAATGTACTGGTCATGTTTGTTTGAAATATCGTTTGTTCTCTAGGAAAGGAAAAGCTCTATAGCCTTGACTTGTCATATACATTTTGCAATGATCTTTTAGGTCTCTAGTAAAGACTCACACGTCATGCACTTACTGTTTTTGATGTAAATGGCGATATTATGACACATTCGTTAATTTGACGTAAATATATGTCACACAACAAAAAGATAAAATATGAAGAACCGAAAATGATATCAAAGCGACCAACATGTTTGTATATTTACAACTAGTGATTACAAAATTCCCTTTCATGGAAGTCAGAATGCAAATGTAAACCTGAGTATATTTTAACTGTCCACATATACTGATATACATGATCACTAGGTTCAAAAATTATAATCCACGTGTCACAAAGTTAAAGACGCCACCAATATTTATTGGCTTAGAAAGTAATTAGTACGTAATATTGACATCAAACAACTACGTAGGAATTAACAATTTTTTACATTGAGAAGTATGAATCTCTACAAAATCGAGAAAACAAAGTCAATCACCACCCACTTCTTTACTCTATAAATTATAGATGATATAATATTAATTAATACAAGTTCTTGTGTTTAGTACTTGGGATTTATCTTGAAGTACATATATTTTAGTTTACCAACCTTTTTTTCTTTTTCTTTTCGGCCAAAAAATATAGTATATTGACTTGATGGCAACCGACTTAGTAATTAACTGTGATGTTCACATAATTAATTAGTTAATCTCAAGTCAACTTATATTATATCAACTTAGTTTTCATCTTATCTTTTTTGTATTCTTTAATATATCATGTAACACAAATTTATATGATATTTAAAATAATAAAAGCATCACCGCCAATAAATTGATGGAATTTCCCTCCTCAAGAGTCAACTTTAAGAAGGCACGAGGTAAGATTTTTACCGTCTTTTCAACTTCTTGGAACATATTTTTAATTTTTTAAAACTATTTAATGTTAATTATCTCTTGGCTAATATGGAAGAGTAGGATTAATGTTTCCTAATTCAAAAGGATTAATATATTTTAACTCAATTGTCATGATCGATTATTGAGGCAAATTGCATTTACTAGACAACTTGGATTATGCAAAAATAAAAGCAACTTGAGTAGGATTAGTATTGATTAATCTTAAATGCTTAAAATAATGATATATTTATCATCTCAACCTCTAGAGGTTATAGCTTGTACAATAGGATAATAAGAACAAGAATCAACCCTTATAAATTATAATATAACAAAAAGAAAAATAAATCAACTCTTATAAATTCAATTTTTTAAATATTAGAATATAACAAATTGTAATAGAGCTATAAGCTGGAATTAATTAGGTTTTATACTTAAGTTCGTAGTTGCAAATTGATCTTACTTAACTAATTGACTTTTTTTAGGTTTAAGCAAGGTATCTGGTTAGGGAACACTTGACTTTATGTTATAAAAAATAAAATGCTCTAAAATCAAAGTTGTAGTTTTAACAATTAAATCCAAAAGTCGCTGTTTACACATTATTATGTTGTGGAACCCCTCGATCTCCATTAATTTAAAGTCTTAATAAACACTCACACAACTAAGAAATACACATATTCTGTTTGCATCAATCTTATAAAGTTCTTTTAGAAGAAAAAAATGGATGCATGAAACACTCTTTTGCCTATTAATATATCTACCTATTATTCCCTTTTCCTTTCAAATTCAAAGACTTTTGCATTTTTTTAAAAATTGTCCTGAAAAATATATTTTTTAAATAGAAGATTTTTATTGAAAATATTCTCTTTACCACGTAAAAATAGAAATAAGATCGGCACGTATCTCACTCTTCTCAGACCCCCTCTTCTAGGACTATACTAGACTATACTAGATTTGTTATTGTTATTGTTGATTCAATCAAAATTACATATTATAGCAACCAATGCCATTACATTTAGGCCTGTGTACTAACTGCATTTGACACTTAGTTCTTCCCCTAACATTTTATGTAGTAGTATGAACAAACAGTAGATTTTGGAGTTATATATACTTAAACCATATTTGCATCATTTATATGACTAATTATTTCGTACTCTCGAAGTATTTTTTGAATGAGAACATTCCAAACTCCGAAGTATAGTAAGAATCTTTAAATTTTTAGCTAGGCGGTAAAAGAAATTAAGTTCACTGTATAGATCATATTCATGAATTAATGAATTAATGAAAAGTGTCTGTGCAGAAATTATATTTATCTCACTATATATAGATGTAAAATCTCAAGTAACTTGATCATCGAAGATTAAAAGTACAAATGAAATTAATATTTGAACCGTGATAGATATGCGTAAATTGAGAGCATATTTCAATGTACATTGCCAACCGATGGAAATATGGTGGTTTCTTTGTTAAAAAAGAACTATAAATCCTAAAAAACATTCGATCGGCATTAATATATTTTCACCAACATCAATGTATTGAGTAAAATGCTATGCTCAATAGTTCTAAACTACATTATCAATTTTTAATTTTTTTCAATTTTTGGTTCTTTGAAATAGACAATAAGTAAATTAAAACCCTTTGTCCATTTAATAATAAATACTACTAAAAATCTGTGGATTTTCTACTAAGTGAGAATAATCTAGGAATTCTTGCTGAGGAAATAGTTTCTAATATTTGGGTATATAAAAGTTTTTTTTTTTTAAATGTATATATATTTATCATCTAGGACATTATATAACAAGAGCTTTCGATGCATCGAAAAATAGATAAGATCTATGAAGAGGGTAATATAATTAACGAAAAAATATATCAAAGAATAATCACAAAATGTTGACAATTAATTACAAGAAATGGAAGAAAACATTATATTCACATGTATGAATCCTCTCTCTACAAATGAAAAAAAAAAAAAAAAAAGTCAATCATCATCTTCCCTTTCCCCAAACCTCTTTTCCTCACCACTCCAAATCCAACCAAAAAAAAATTAGAAGAAAAAAAAAGTATAATCAAGAAGTTATTAATCAAGGTCACACAATCCCCCTCACACTATATATTGATCCGTTAAAATTATAGTTTTTTTTTTTTTGTTTGTTTTTTGGTCAAGAAAATATTTAGCAAAGGGGCATCTCACCAAACATATTAATTTGAGTAGGCTTGAAATTAGGAAATAGAGGATATTGATCATGACCTAAGTCTTGAATAAATCCTTCCATTGATCCAAAACCACTTAAAAATCCATTTGATGAATTTTCAATAGTACTTCCATATATACCTTCTTCATGACTACTACTTTCTTCCTCTTTCATCCTATAATTATTACTAGTACTATTATCTTGATGCAACATGTTCATCATCATCATATGTTGTTGTTGATCTTCTTCTTGTTGTCGTTGTTGTTGTTGTTGTTGTGATTCTATCTTCTTCCTTTCTTTTTTTGCCTTTTTCCCTTTGACTTCACGTGTAGCATTCTTCCCCGTTAGCCTTTGTACAAGATCGCGAAAATTCTCTACGTCTGTTTTGATAATCTCTGGTGCTATTATATGAATTATTCGTATTTTTGGCTTCAATTTGGATATTGAATGTGAATCTCTATTCATCTTATATTTGTTCTTACAACAACTTGGACTAGTGGTTGCACTTGTGATTATTTGCTTCATCTTTCGATCGATCGATACTAAAAATTTGAGACTTTTTAGAGAGAAATTTAGAAGATATTGTTGGTATTAATGTTAGGAGAAATGATGGGAAGGTATTTAAATAGGAAGAGTCTCTACTTGAGGGTTAAAATTAGTTTTGAAGAAAAAGATCTATGTTTTGCCTTTTGGAACTAAGAATTGGACGGCATTTTCTTATTGGAGAGGATTTAATATTACACCAAAGTATATTAAAATAGTAGTGTAATATGATAATCCATATTTTATTGGGATTCTCTTAATTAATTCCTTTTTTAATTTACCAACTAGTATATAGTATTTCTTTATCTTTTCCTCGAGGAATATAATATGTTGAATTTGTGTATTGTGTTGCCATGTTATTGAGCTTTTGAAATAATATTGAAGAGTTCTCATTAAATAATAAACATGATTTTTTCTCACGATTTCATTCTTAATAATGAATTTCTTTATTCACACAAATAGTATAGCATGTTTAAGTTACTAAATTTCAAAATTATTTTCGGTCTACCTTAATAAATTATATGTACAATGAAATTATGTCATATAAATTGAAATGAAGGAAGTAATAATAAAAATAGTTTAGCAATCAGCGACGGAGCCAGTTATACCCCTTCGTCAAAAATTATACTATTATTAGATAACAATATAATATAATATATATAATTTTATGTCTATATAATTTTACTTCTTTATATTTTGACACCCCTTAATTAAAATTTTAATTCCGAACCAAGCGAAGTAGTTTTTTATCTCCTTTCGGCTGACATGTTGACGACTTGACATTTATTATCGCTTACGGTAAAGGAAAAGGCATCACTTTCTTATATTAAGATATATAATACATTATATAACTCGGTAAGAATTGAAATAATTTTCTAATTAGCTTATACAATATCGTGAATAACGGATAAAGTTATTGTTATGTAATTAGAAGGTTACAAATTTAAAATGTGAAAGTTAATTCTAGAAATATAAAACAAAGTTAAAAAAAATAGACTATATTATGATTTGATTTTTTCTCAAAATCTACATATAATGAAAACTTTATGTATCGAATCGACAATAAATAGTAAAGAAGGAAGAGAACCATTTTTAACAACATCAAGTGCGACGACTTTGCCAGCTCCTAGGTCTACTCTTTGACAATAATAATTAGATGAAAATATTTGAAATATATGAATTTTTTGTTTTTGCCCCACTTGTAGACAGTAAGTAAATTCATTTATTTGACAAATTGATTTATAATATTATTTCCACGTCTTGTGAATTCATTTCATTTTCACAAGTTGTACTCTTGTACTATAGCTGCCAGGGAAAGTATTAGGGTTTAGCACTTTTAATTGGTAGCAAATTGCTATATATTTTACTAATTGACTTTTTAATTATTTCTATGTTTAGAAAAACAAAACTATTGACTTTATGCTATAATAATCTCTAAATGTCTCCTAGTGTCAAAAATTTAATCCAATAATTACTTCTTTAACACATTATTGTCCAATTATGCTGTTGTGGAACCCTTACATCCCCTAAAGTCTTACAACTATAAAACAATAAATAAAATCAATTTATAATATTATATATCTAATTATTTCATTGGAAAAAGATTGGAATATGATTGAAACACTTATATAGTAGTTCCCCAATTTTCAACCTAGCTACTATATATTATTCCTTTTTACCCCCAAAATTACATAGTTGGTGGAACTTAATTACAAATAATATTATTTTTTTTACTTTTTAAAAAAATTCTCCTTGTACAATTATTCAATTTAATTGAAATTCCAGAGGTTAGAATACCTACCTACTGTTGGAATAATACGAACATTATATTGGTGACAAACCATAATTGAGATTTCTAGATTCTCTTTTAAATTAAATTAGAGTTATATAAAAAATTGTTTTTATATTTTCCTATTTATGTAGCTGGATAAGATGGATCAAAATAATTAATATTTTACATGACTAGTTAGGAAGTGGGAGACAAGAACTGCTAATTCATACTAATTAATTTGATTTTGTAAATTGATACACGAAATTCTTTTTGCTCCATCATGATATCAGATCAAAGAAGTGCTTTGCACCTCCAATTAGGGAATAATAATATATGTAGATTTCAATTATGAAAGCTGATACTATAAAAAAAATAATTTTTAGAAGTAATAAATATACATATAATAACAAAGAATTGTTAAAAAATTTATCAGCATTAATTGATTTCATTGAATCTAATATGATATCGCTCTAGGTTATAAAGACATTTATAAAGAGTATTAATTATCGCGTGGGATTTGTTTACACAAAAAAAAAGATAATTTATGGATTTATTTTGTAATAATTAAGGTGTGGGTGATGTTAAGATGATGACGTTGTTGGCTATCTGTATATTTAATAAACTTTAAGTACATATATTGCAACTTGCAAGTGTGTTGAGACGTAGAGTGATGGAGGGAAGGTCTACACGTTCTACAAATTCCTACTAATTTTATATTAGCAAAAAACCTTTTTGGGAAAGATTATGTACAAAAAGAGTAAGTTGCATTTCTTTTTTTTTTTAAAAAAAAAAAAACTTATTGATTGAAAGCTAGGTATTATTGTCGGCATATATATAGAATTGCTATTTCCATGAAATAAACAAGGAGTTTGGAAAAGTATTATCGATTAGATCGATTAAAAATAGGGAAAATTATATATAATGACAAACTAATAAATCAAATTAAATGCTATAACCATCCTTTGATTTAATTGTGCCCCGTAGCAAACTGTTTGCCAGTCACCTCTCTCCCTCAAACTCTCGCTCGCCACTCTCCTCTCTCGCTCCATCTCTCGCTCGCTTTCTCTCACTTTTATACAAACACAAGTGTATAAACCCTGTTTCTATTTGTATAAAGCGAGAAAAATTGTATATATACATAAATTTTCGTTCCCCTCTCTCCCCTCTCCCAGATCTCGCTCTCCACTCTCCCAGATCTCGCTCGCTATTCTCCCAGATCTCGCTCGCCACCCTCGCCTCTATCGCATATACAAATAGAAACGAATTATATAAATTGTGTTTATGTTTGTATAAAGCAAGAGAAATTTGTATATACACTTGCAAATACATATATATCTTCGTCCTATACACTTATAAATATATAGTAGAAATACTCCCCTGCCCAGTTTCTTTTGCCTTTCTCTCTTTCTCGTTTTATAGAAATTCAAATTGTATATAATTTCTCTCTTTCTCGTTTTATACCATTCGATTCAATTGTATATTCCCTGCCCAAGTCTCTTTTGCCTTTCTCTCTTTCTCGTTTTATACAAATTCAAATTGTATATAATCGTTTTATACACTTATAATTATACAATTCGTTTTATACACTTCGTTTTATATAATTCTCTGCTCAAGTCTCTTTCTCTTTCTCTTTTCATACATTTCGTTTTATATAATTCCCATTAATTGTATATGTATAGCGAATTATTCATATATATGTTTGCTATGGAGCGCAATTATGCAAACTTTGCTATAGCATACAAATATGAATTTTATGTTTGCTATATGTGAAAGGGCTAATGTGAAAGTTGCCCTTAAAAATATGCATAAACTTTTTTTTTAGAAAAACAAGTTTATTAAAAAGAAAGGAAAATAATATCTCTAATAAAATTGGATAAAACAAGTTTCATAAGTGATGTTCCACGCTGATTATATCCTTTAACCTCTCCATGTCCACATTCAATCTCCCTACCCACACTTCACCCTACGATACGATCTACATCTATAATCCCTTTTTATATAATGTTTATTTAGATTATATATAAATATTTTTAACATAATATATTTTGCTTACTACCTAAAATAAAATAATGAATATGGGAAACTTTCACATATAACTCACTAAAAAATAACCAAATTACTCATCATAGCTATAGTTTGATAATTACAATTCATAGCTACATGTTATAGAAAGGAGAGAGGCAAGCGAGACTGAGACAGAGACGAGAGAGGCGAGTGAGAGAGGACAAAGAGAGGGAGAGCGGTGAATTGTATATGTATATTGGTTAGATAATTGTATATTATGCATATGTATTTATATATATGACAAGAGAGATTGAGAGAGGTGAGCGAGAGAGGGCAGAGAGTGGGAGAGAGGTGAATTGTATATGTATATATGTTAAATAATTGTATATTATCCATATGTATTTGTACATTTTGGCGAATTATACATATACAAATATGACAAATTATACAAAATCGAAGTCAGCCAATATAATTAATGCATAATGTTCATCCGAGTGGTAATTCTAGCAAACTATAGATATGATAAATAATTAAGTAGTATAAATTTGTTTAACCGCGTGATTTTTCCATTGAATATTATCTGTT
This sequence comes from Solanum lycopersicoides, assembly GCA_022817965.1. Taxonomy (NCBI): domain Eukaryota; kingdom Viridiplantae; phylum Streptophyta; class Magnoliopsida; order Solanales; family Solanaceae; genus Solanum; species Solanum lycopersicoides. Next base: position 113,645,486 of record CM040618.1, read on the forward strand.
GAAAAATAGAAAGTTTGCAGAGCGGCCTTGTTAATTGAGCCCATTTAGTAACTTGGGCTTTACCACTTCTTCTCTCTTTACTAGCCCAGCCTATTTAAGCTCTCTAACCCAACGCCTCCCACTTCAAGTTATCACTTCACTAACAGATATTTCCATAAAAGAAGCAACCAAAAATATTAGGAAAATAAATGAAAATGAAATGAACGCAAAAAATAAAAAATAAAAAATAAAATAGAACGAATAAAACTTGTCAAATGAGTGTTTGCACTTTGCTAGTTGCTACAAGGGAATAATTAGGCATAAACACTTGATGTTTATAGGTATACATAATAATAGAATGAGTACATTATACTGATAATTTGTCTTTGTAAAGAATGTTGTCATTATATTAGGGATGATAAATTAGCCACTAAAAATATGATTTGCCTAATTTGTTCAAGTTTAAGTGAGTTAATAATATATATATTTATTAATCGAATTTATCTTAATCTATTTAATTCTGCACATCTAACTTTGGGTTGATTAGAGCTAAATATGTAATTTAAATTGACCCATGAAGAATTTTATTATTATTTTTGGTTTGATATGTTTTATGTAGCCGCGAAAACATTCTTATTTAGATATTAAATAAAATACAAACTAAAAATTAAAACTTGACATGAATTTGTCTGGTTAAGATATATATGACTCATTGTTTAGTTTATTGTTATTCAACCCATCATAAAAGTTTCACAAGAATATTATATTTGGAGACTCCTAATTAAATTGCACTCAATTTTTAAAGTGTTTAATCTAGGGGAAAAAATGATATATCCTCCACTTTATTATTATTATTTAGAGATGATGTAACAAATCAAAATCCTCGCTATATTAATAAGAGCACTAAAACACGATTACAATCTTACGATTCTAGTATAATAATCAAACTATCGACTTACAATGGAAATATTAAAATAACAAGTAATTAAAGATAGAAGAAGATTGAAGATGAGAAGTAGAATTCAAAGAAAGGGGATGAGAGGACTAGACATTTTTCTCAACAATTTGCATAATCTCTAAATCACATATCCTGCCCTTTTTTATGGAACCGCTTCATGCCCATAACTTCACCCGGATCCCAAATTAACCTGACCCTATTGCTCGTTCTCGGCCCAATAGCTCTTGTCAACCTTGTCATCCCAATAACAACTTGTATGACATTAGTATCTACATTGTGCTGGACTTGGTTCATAACAATACCTCCATCCCAATGAAGAACCTTGTCCTCAAGGTTCAAGACAATAACAATGGAAACAACATGCTTCTCACCAACTGTCTCAGATAACAGTAGGTTGTCATTGTATCTCTGAACTAGCTGAGTAGATTGAACAACCTTGACTCATTTAAAAGTCACAATACGTGCAACATAAATGCACTCAAAATCACACATGCAGTTTATATTGATCTTTGGACACACACTAGTGTCAACCCAAAATGAGATGTCATCAGGAGAAATATATATCATTTTCAAACACCAATAAGCATATTGATTTGTTGACACTTTTTTATGCTGTATTATTACTTCAACATTTAAATATTTGTCACTCCATGCACCAAGTGGTTTCTTCAATGACATTGTGATTTTGTGCACTACTTGAAACAATGAACTAGTCCCAAATAAAACCAAATCACAACTAACTATTTGGGATGGAGTTTTTGCACTGAACATAGGCATGTTGAGAGTCATATTTCTGAGATTTGGGTGAATATGTACTAACCAAGGAGGTAAAATGTACTCTTGACCATAAACCAACACAAATGTCGTTTTAGGCACACTGATAGGTACCATAAGAGTGTTGCAGACAATTGACATATATTGGTCATTATTGTAGGATTTTCCAATATAAACAAGTATGTCCTGCTTTGGTTCCAGTAACACAGCATAAACAAGAGTAAGAGCACGCAGCTTAATATCATAAGGCATATCCTTAGCTTCCACACATGTATATATGTAAAGTAAAACTTGCCATCCATTATCTTGTAACAAACTCAACCACACATAAGGAACTACCAACAATCCCCTTAATGTCGTCTTCCTCCTTTCTTTAGATTTAGTACACTCTTTCAAGTGAGCATCATAAAAGTAATAAAGAAGTCGAGAAGTAATATCAATAAATTCGAGCAATAGGTGTGCCTCGGTGGTCTCCTTAAGACCATTATGGTGCATAGTCTTGGAATTGATTCCCGGATCCCACACACAATTAACCTTCACCATTCCATCAAGCTTAACGATGAACAAATTCGTTCCGGCATCCATTGTAAAGAAACATTCAGCATGTCTAATTCCCTCATTAACTTTTTCTTGTTTAACATCATTTCTCACATCATAAGATTGGATCTCACTCTTTGAAACACCACCCTTATTCTCAAAAAATAGTTTATCAAGATATAGATCCTCAATTATTGTAAGCTTCAGGAAAATTATGTCAATATATATTTCGTCAGATGCCACCAAATCATTTTTCTGTTTAGAAAAGCCACTATAAAGAGAGTTGGGATCAAAATACCTCATTGGTAGGGCGTGTGCAGATTGTGAGGGCGACACTATAGGTTCTCGACTACCAAAAGAAATAAACAAATAATCTCTGTCTGTTAAGTGCAATTGCTGAACAATTCGTGTTTCTTTAGGCGTTTCAAATAGCAACCCAACCAGTAGCAAATTAAACATAACATTGGATACCTTCCAAGCTTCATTGGATATTGTGTCTAACACTTGTTGCACCTTTGAAATGCCCGATCCGTAGCTAGGACGTAACACGCCAACATGTCGAGCAACCAATTGTGAGCATCTCCTTCATAAGCTGTTTTTGAGTCATCCCCACTGCTATAACATCTTGAGTACATAATGGCAAAAAATTGGACATCGCCACCTTGAGCGCCAATAATAGGAAGATAACCATTCTTGTCAAAGTCCGTTGCAGATAAATAAGCACCACATTTTGTATGTCTGAACACGAAGGTAATGGACTGAGAAATATATTGCCAGTGTCAAACCAATAACAAGTGGGTAAGTCATCTGTCATGCTCTCAATTGCTAGAGCCCCAAAATCGACAAAAAATGATTGATTGAATATGCATGGATAAAACTCAACAATCTCATCATCATCATGAGGGATAAGAGAGATCTTTCCATCAACTCTAATTGATCCATCAAAGTCAGAACTTAAAATCTCATGGAAAACAGAATTTTCAATCACTACAAGCCGCAGAGTTACGGATTGGCATTGTAGGTCGGACTCGTTTTGCTGGAGACTTTCACCAAACACTATGTCAGTATTAGTTTCAAGACAGTCATCTACCAAAACATTTGATTTCCTAGAGTGCATATCACCACGACAATCAATTTCAACGCACCAAGTAGGTGTACTTATCACCTCAGTTACTTGCAAAGGCACTTGCAACCCCATTGAATTATCCTCTACCAAGTCAAATGCCCTGTCAAATTCATGGACCGAGTCATCAATCTGGTGAGAACTTTCATCAAACACCTTGTCTGCATGGTCTGAATGTTCATCTCCCATGACCAAATTTGTCCCAACTAAAAGGAGATTTGTGTCTGTCAAAGTGTCCAATGTCTTAAGATGTACATCAGAATTATTTGCAATGTGTGATTCTCCATCAACCAAAACAGAGGCAATCTCTTCGCTAACCCTCGTAGTAGCACTGTCAAAAACAGAGACAATCTCTTCGCTAACCCTCGTAGTAGCACTGTCAATTGCATCTTCTACTGCAACCTCTTGAATTATTGTTGGTGATAAGCATGTGATATTGGATATACTGGAAGTTGAGATATGGATGTTGTCAAGTTGCGTAGACATAACGGAAAAATTGTCCTGCATCTTCTGTAGCAACGTAAGAATGGTCTTGAATTGCGAGTGCGCCACATGAGACTCTCGGGAGGTTTGTGCTCGAAATCGCAAGAATAACTTTTCCTTGAAATGCTTCCAATCCCAAAATTGTTTGTTGCGATACATCCAACAGAACCAGTCGAGTGCCTCACCATCGAGATAGATGAAAGGAAGAGGTAGCCAGTCATTCTCTGGAAAGCCAAGGGACGCAAAGTATTGTTCGGCCTGAAAAATCCAGTCCTCTGGATTACTTGTTCCGGTGAATCGATCTAAACCCATTGCTGCCATTAGAGTACGATAATGAAAGCACCAATGTAACAAACCAAAATCCTCGCTATATTAATAAGAGCACTAAAACACGATTATAATCTTACGATTCTAGTATAATAATCAAACTATCGACTTACAATAGAAATATTAAAATAACAAGTAATTAAAGATAGAAGAAGATTGAAGATGAGAAGTAGAATTCAAAGAAAGGGGATGAGAGGACTAGACATTTTTCTCAACAATTTGCATAATCTCTAAATCACATATCCTGCCCTTTTTTATGGAACCGCTTCATGCCCATAACTTCACCCGGATCCCAAATTAACCTGACCCTATTGCTCGTTCTCGACCCAATAGCTCTTGTCAACCTTGTCATCCCAATAACAACTTGTATGACATTAGTATCTACATTGTGCTGGACTTGGTTCATAACAGATGATATACCCGTCATAATACAATAACTTGTATATACCTCCACAAATGACTTACATATCTCGTATTGTTACAAAAATGACTCACATATATCCCGATAGTTATAAAGTGATAAAAGTAATTTTAAATTAACTTTTTTTATTTTCAATTATTTTTAAAAAAATTATGTATTTGATCTTTTTCCCACATAAATTATTTTTAACTTCTTTGATTATTATTATTTATGTTTCTTATTCTCATTTCATTTTTCTTTCATTCTTTAATGTAATAGTAAGAGAAATAAAATGAACAAAATGTCAATCGAAAAAAGAGAAAAAACAAAGAAAAAAATTAAAATATTTTTTTCGGCTATATTGTAATTTGTTTTTTATATTTGTTAAAAAATGGTGAGTCTATGATACATTTTACAAGAAAATAAGTAATCCGAATAAATTTAATCATCAAATAATAAATTTAATTTAGTCGTTAAACTAAAAGTAAAATAAAGTGTGTGAGAAAGATCAAATATACCTCTAAATGGATTACTTATTTTAATAAAAAAAATTAAAATAATTTAAACTTACTTACAATAATGGACATTAATGAAACTTTTGAAATCAAAGATAACTACTCAACTCCCAATCATAACATGATAGATAAACACAATTAACCACATCTTCTTTACTAAAAGTGCCTAGCTACTCTTCATTAGAGAAAAACAATTCCACCCATATATTTAAGCTTAGGACCTAATAATATCAAAATATTTTTCTGACAAACATATACACGTTTTGACAAAAATCAGGCTTTACAAAGCTTAACTTTAGTAATAAAAAAAAATATGTTCATACATTTTACCTAAAATTTAGAGGAGATCATTGAACTTCATGAGCCATATATATATGTATGAATTTCGATTAAGGATGTGTTTGGTATGAAGGAAGATATTCTTTCTTTTTTTTGAAAAATAAATCATTTCTTACTTCCTCCATTCCATATTAATTGAACTTTTAAGGTATTTTTCATTTTTCAAATTAACTTAATTGTTCAATTTTCAAAATTACTGTTAGAGCGTTCTTCCAATTTTACCCTTTATTTGAATTTTCAATGTGATGACTTCAATAAGTTTGACGATAATTAATAAGAGTAAAAATTGAAAAATATGTTCAATTTATGTCTTAATCTATTTTTCTTAAAGAATGTTAAAACACCTCAAAAATTCAATTAATATGAAATGGAGAGAGTACTTATTTTCTAGTGTTTGATAAGTGAGCAATTTTTTTTATCTCATGATCATTTATATGTACGAAAAATTATCTCTAACAACATTTATATCTCAGAGAAAATTCGTGCAACAATTAAATACGCATGTTAATAATTGTACAACATATATCACCAGTTAGCTGATCTAGCAAATTGACTTGGAACAATAATCAAACCGGTCAACATTATATCTGGGCCAGACTAAATAGAATCCTTTTGAATGGGGACTGCCCGTCCGTGGTGGGAAGGGATAATCCAGGCTTTGAAGAATGGTGTGAGCTTTGAGGATTAGCTCATGATAAAAGCAAAGAAATTGAGATAAAAGAGAATAGAAAATAATGTAAGATTATCACTTCTAAACCCAAATAAAATACATTTTTATCCTGAACATTATTTCTCATTAGGCTCTAAATGATTTATATATTCGTTTCTTTAAAGATTGAAGCAGAAGTAAACTAATGATTAATTTTTAAAAAACTGAATAGAAAATAATATGGACATATATAACTCAATTAATATATATAGGTCCAAGTACAAATAAATTAAAATCTTTACAATACACAACGAATTTGTAATTTACATCTAGCTAGTTAAAAGAAAAAAGAATAAACCTCTATAAAATTCACACCAAATAATCTGATTTAATTTATGTGTCTTTGAATGACATAGAAGAGGTCAAGTCCTTGGAATTAGTCGGAGATAGTTCACCGCCGGCAGGTATGTCGGCAAGCGCGGCGGCCATCCGGCGAATGCTGACGGAACGAGCCGTTTTGAAGCTGTAAGATCTTTGTGTCTTGGAGAATACATTTGAAGACTTTGATAAAATCAAATAAACCAAAGCTTGGACAAAAATAAAGAGACCTATTTTTACCAACATATTTTCATCAATTTCCATATTTTTAGAGCTACTATAATATATGTATGAATTTGAAGATAGTTGAATGTGGAAGAGGAAATTTTAGAATTTTTGAGAAAATGGTATGTTGGAGACTTGTATATATAGATTGGGAAATAAAAAAAATTGAGGAGTTGAAGCGTGTAACTTTCAAATTAGGGGACAATTTGGTTTTTGTCTTTGACACGTTAAAGTAGTACCTTATCAAGCAAACTAAACGGCTGCATGGAATTTTTCCTACGAATTTAAGTACTCAACACACTTCTAGTCTGTCATATAGGCGGAGTCAAAGTTTTTAGTTTAGGAGTTCTGAATCGTAATTATTTTTGTTTATTGCATTATTGTTATATTATTTATATCTTATCGAATAAATTTTTTAATATAAATATAAGATTTAAGTCAAATAATTGAATTCTGTCGAATCTATAATGAAAGAACTGGTTGAATCTCCATGCAATTCTAGATCTCATATCATGATATACTGTTTTATTTTATTTCGGTAGTATTGAGTTGACCGTACACACCTTTTTAAGAAATTAAGTATTTATTAGGAGTTCATTTTGTTAAATTGATCTTATTAAATCATAAATTTATGATCTACAAATCTAAATTTTACTATTATGATAATATTGAAAGAAAATAATAATTTTCTCTTAGATGTATTGAAATAGACAAGTTGAAAAACAATCTATTTTTAATAGAAGGATGAAATAAAATGAAATGGATAAAATATTGATTAGTTTTAAAAATGAAACATGTGTATTTATTAATGTGTGTTAACTTGAGGAAGCATTAGTAGTCTTTAATTTGTTAATTCAGGACATAAAAAATAACTTTAAATATGAATATAGAGAAAACAAAATACAGTGAGCAATAATGTGAGATGAACATGTCCAAAAGTGGATTCTGGAAGATCATCTGGTACATAACCAATTTTCAACGATTTGGAAAATTAAATATTAATTCTCTCTTAGACATTTGGGCCCCCTGTTGAACCATACAGTACTATTTATCTCAAATAATTATCAACCTGATCATATTCAATCTAGAAAAAGGTTCAAAATTGACCACATTTTTGAAGAAGTGAAAAAATAAATAAATAAATTAAATTTCACAAATTTATGTTGGTGGTGGGAAAACATGAAATAGGATTTGCTTGACCATCACAATTTATTAATAACAGAAAGGTCCTTAATAAAATAAAACAAAACACTTTTAAACAATCATATGTTGCTTTAACGCCTAAATAGCCTCATTATTTAAAATTATTGCGTAGCAATCAACTTACGTGTAATCTATGTAGAAAAATTATCACGTGAACTTAATTATAGACACGTATGTATTATTATATATTACGTATACTTAACTTATAACTGCCTGGCTTTAATAAGTGGATAAAATGAAACATCTCATAAATTTCGTGACCATCAAGATGAGTCATGTTTTAGGCTAGCTGCTGCTAATTTTTTAAGCTTAAGATTTAATTGTTTTATAGTGGTCAAATTTAATCATCTAATTTTAATTTTTAATATTAATTGCATGGGTGTTAGAAGAGGAGTTGGTATCAGATTGATAAATATATTAATTATAAATTGTAAAATAAATAGGCATGGACGTACCTAACTTTTCAAAAGTATGTTTTATTAATTAAGGGTTCGTAACACATGACATGCTTTTAACTCAAGTTGTAGGAAATTGAGTGTTACTGTTATAAAATATGGGTGAAAATTGACAAATTATAGTGTCAAATAGAATTGGTCGAGTCAAGTACTTTAGAAACTTAAAATGAATCAGAGGAACAGGTAGGAGCTTGACGCATAGTACTTAGGATAAAACAAACTTTTTGAAAAATGTTAGAAAAAAATAAAAATAGGACGGATCAAAATTTAGCAGGTCAAGGCATAATTGTTAAGAAGATTCACGTCAGTAAAGGGATGAGAAATCGGTCTTCTTATACGGATTTGGACAAACCTCCCTTCATGAACTAGTTTTTGCAGTTGAGTTAGGCTCGAGTGTCATATCTTTACATGGTATCAGAGTCAGACTCATCTCAATTCGTCGTTTATCGGTGTTGGATCACATTTAGAAGTGTTCACACTAAAATTGAGGTCTGGACGTGCGGGGGGAGTGTTAAGAAGTCGCACCAATACAGAGATTGAGAAATTTATCTCCTTATATAGACTTGAACAAATATACTCTCATGAGCTAACTTTTGAAATTAAGTTAAATCGAAATGTCATATCTGTAACTTGTCCTAACACCGCCCATAGACATTCCATCTAGTTAGTAGTTGAGCGATGACACTTCTAGGGTGGTGATTGAGCCAGCATTTATCTTCCCTTGTGATAGTAGTGTTAAAGTAACTTTCGTCCACGGCATATTAACTAATTAGATTAGACAAAAGCATCAACAACTACAAGTAGGACGACACACCAATCCAATTTTAAATGATTTAATAAGTCGTGTTACATATAGATCCAACTTTTGAATTATTTCATCTATTTCAAAATCTTTCACGTTTTTCACTTCTTAAGAATATATATTTAAATAAGTGAAGTTGACAATTATGTTCTAATATTTTCTTTCTTTTTTATTATTATCAAATTTTGCCTAGATATCTCAAAGTTAAATTCCAACTATACTATGCTCAAGTATAAGTCCATTTTAATTTTGTTCCAATCATGAGGAATTTTACTAGAGATACATGTGTTTCTGAGTGATTTGTAGCGTGTTGCCCTATTATATAGGTCGATATAGTGCATACAAACTTATCCGAACACTAATATCATTCAATACATCTAAAAATAAAATAAAAAAGTTGTAACTTAAATAATTCAACATGCATATATCTAAGAGTATCAAAAGACAAATCAATCCAAGTCCAATTTTGATCTGAAAGTTTTATTGCAACACAAAAAAAATGATAGAGAAACAATAAGTTACCACGTAACAAGAGTTTAACTAGACGAATTTTCGTTATAGGTACCTTATGCGTTATGACATATATATACTAAAATGCTTAAATTTTTTTAGAATACTAACTCAAATTAATCCAGTAGTTATGGGCTAATTGTGGCTTATAAAAAACGGAGATAACGACTAGTACCTACCCAACCTCAATAATTACCAAATTTGCAAATTAAGAACCAAAAAACATGTAGGCCAAGGATGATATATTTTTAATTTTTGTGATTAATTAGTGCTGATCCTTTTAGGATATATGTGGTTAGTGATCAGCTGTCAAAGTCGCAAATCAACAACCATCTTGCATGCCTTGTGAGGGGAAATTAAATAAAAACATACGATCGTTTATTTAATCTTGATTAAAATAGTGTACGTTGATATTTTTTTATGGACCTAATTAATTAACTTATCATTAAAAAGGAAATACAACACAAAAAGACCTTAATTACCATCAGACATCGTTCAAATTTTTACAATTACCAACCCATCATATAATTTACACGATTTAAAATGAGAGAATATTATATATCCCAAATTCACACCAACTAATTTGATTTAACTATCCATGAACAAATCAAAGAATACAAAAACAGCTCACGTAAGCAAAAAATAAAATAAAAAGATCTTTACTAATTTTGATCTTTGAATAAATTGAAAGATTTTGAAGACTTCAACTGATCTTTGAAGGAAGAGGGAGATGGCTCACCGCCGACAGGTAAGTCGGCGAGTGCAGCAGCAATCCGGCGAATACTTAAAGAACGAACTGTTTTAAAGCTGTATGATCTTTGTGTCTTGGTGAATACGTTTGAAGATTTTGATAGAATCAAATATACCAAACCTTGGACTAAAATAAAGAGTCCTACTTTGATCAACATATGTTCATCGATCATCATTGCTGATAGACTACGTACAATAGATTCTTGGGAAAAAAAAGAAATTGATTTTTTTGAGAGAAAAGGAAGTTATTGAGAGATGATATGAGAAAAATGGTACGTAAAAGATGTGTATATATAGAAAAAGAGGGTGACTTTCAAATTAGGCAACAATTTAGGCACCACTTGCCAGCTCAGCCATTGAAATTGTGAAGAAGCAACTTTTCAAGTAAAAGGACTACGCGGAAATTTCCATCATATTTAACCACATGTTTTCTCTATCAAGTTTTATTATTAAAATAAAGATTAAAAAAATATTGTTGGAAAAAAATAACAAGGATTTTCTCTTGTCCCTTCTAAGAAACAAGAAAATAATTAATTAAAAAATTCATAAGTTCAATTTAATTACGGAATTTAGATTATTTTTTTTGTATTTATTATGTATAAATCTTCTAGTGAGTTTGAGTAATTAATTAATAATCTGTTATAATTAGATAAATTTTTCATTGATATTAAATCTTAACTTCTTTTTCACTCCTTATATATAACTTACATAATTTTTCTTTTGCTTTTACTGGAAGGGAGAAAGGGGTAAAGTAATTATTATGTTGAAATTTTGTGAAAGCAATACTAATAATTAATGAGTTGATGAGATGGGAGTACTTGACGATCAAGATCAATAACAGAAAGTTGCTCAATAACAATAAGTATACTTTCTAATAGCCATTTGTTGCTTTAACGCATAAATTAATTGCCAACTTGTTTAAAATTGCTTCAATGAGTGGATAAAATGAAGTCGTCACTGAACATGCGCTTCGTCATGGATTACGGTGACCACTAATTTTATGAGCTTAACATATTGATCATCTTGTTGCCAAGGTTCAATTTTTTTCTCGATATTTGTAGATTGTGAAATTTTATAGGATATTCAAAAAAAATCTCTTGAATTTTAGTTCATGCACATATAGAGGGTAATATACTCAATTAAAAAGGCATCTCGAATATTTTGTAAAATTTTGAATATTAATAAAGAGTTTTACGGCAAATTTTATTTTTCTCAAAATATATCTAATGGTCAATTATATGAAAAAGAGGTCCAAATTACCATCCAATAGGTGTCGTTAATATATTATTTTGCATGCTCATGTGCTCCTTTAACTGCAAATGTTTGATCGATGATAGAGTTTTAAGGGAAAAAAAATTAACTACATGATATAAAATAAGCTATACGGATTATATGATTAATCATTTTATCAAGTGTAAGATGATAACTCTACTATTTGCTATTCATGAACTTTTTCCCAATTAGCTAAATGTTACCCAAAAATACTATCGTCTTTTTCTAATCTATTTCATAGTATTATTGAAAATCAAATTATTTCCAAATAAGAAAATATAATAACTTTAGGACAGACTAAACAAAAAAATTGTTATGGAGTATCAATTTTGACCGAGTAGTAAAGTCAAACTTTAACGAGTTAGATAACTGGATAAGATTATTAAGATATCGATCATGACCATTTCTTCAAACATTATTCTTGGTCAGTAAAACATATCCAATATAATGGCATATGTTGATATGAAAATAACAACATGCACAAAAAGGGACCAAAACCAAAGCCACAAAAATGTCAAAGGTATGTATATATGGGTCAATAATGTTCTCTTCCAAGAATATCATATAAATTCGTTTTAAATTTAAGATGAGATTGAAATGTTATGTTTAATTAATTCTAAAATTAAGTTGACCCAAGGATTATTGACCATCATATAATGTAAAATACATTGAACAATAAATCTGGTTTAATTAGATGTGTTGGTTGAGTTCTTACAAGTATTAGATAACACTCATTTTTATTCCAAGGCATATATATTTATCTTTTAAAAACCAGTAAATTAGGAGCACAACACAAGGAGATGTCAAAGTTGAAATTAAACAACAAAAAGAGGAACTTATTGCGAAAGCGGTTAGGCAGGAAGCTTAGAAGCTTCGAGATCAGCAGCTTGCTTAATCAAACTCTGTTCACTATCATCAAGCGCCATTTGAATCGGCGATGAACCAAGTCCGTCGGCGATCGCCAGCATAATTTTCTTCATCTCGTTCCCAAATTCCTCTCGGTCGACAGTGCCGTTGTGGTCGCAATCGAACTTCTCGAATATGGAATCGTAGAGGTCTGTGAGTTCCTCCGGCGTGGCGTCGACGTCGACGCCGAAGTGAGATTCAATGAGATGGAGAGATTCGAAGGCTTTGCGGAGCTCGGATCGTGACAAAACGCCGTCGTTATTGAGGTCCAAATCGGTAAATCCTTTATCAATTGACTTTGTGAATGCCGCTTCGTCGTTAACGAAATCTCGAATGGTTGATCCATCGATAATCACCACTCCCATTTTTATTTAATTTTTTTGAACTGTTTGAGAAATTGTTCTTATGATTATGAGGTACTGATGCAAGTGATAGAGGAAATTGGAATAGGATTTATGGTTGAGGAATTATGCCAATTTGTTAAATTAATTTGAATGTGAAAACTACGCAAACATATTATTAAAGATAAAGATAAACTTTCTGAAAGTACAAACAGTCGGTGGATACCTTGTCATTAGAGCATGAATATATCATTGATATTTATGCCACGTGGTTCTCTCCCTTTGATTTTCTCTTACACTACTTTTTTATGTTGTTCCAATTTAAGTTTTTGGCTAAAATATAAACCTAAACTACATCCTTATACTATATAAGTAAACAAAAAATATCATTGAATTATCTAAAAAGTTTACAAGTTTCAACATTTTGTTTATTTTCTTAAAAAATTTACGTCATTAATAAAAAATGTGTTAAATCAAATAAATATGTATACACATGGTTAAGCTAATCAAGTTAAGTGTTTTTTTTAATTTTTAGAAATTAAAGGTTTAAATCAAATTCGGACAAATTATATTCAAATTCTAAATATTCTTTATAAAGATTTTGTCAAATACTACTCCGATATTTTTTTTATTTTCGTAACTAAATGTCTACTAATTTCACTAAATTTTCAGCATTTTCATACATTGTATATATAGTACATCACCCAAAATATTTTATTAAAAAGAATCTCTAAATAGTTGGACGTAGTATTTTTAAATGATTTTTTACATAATCCTTCTAACTATTGGAACCTACTATTCAAAACTTAGTCTTGTTGTAAGTCAATCAATTTACTTGATGATGCAAAAAATATATAAACTAACGACACAATAAATTTAAATCTTGAGAATGGAAGATTAATTTTATTTTATATTCATATCCTTATTCTTTCTTGATAACTTTGATCTTCTCTTCATTGTCAAGACATGATCAAATTAAAAATATTCTTTTATTGATTCTATCAGCTTCTTAACAAAAATATACTGAATAATAATTTATGTTATTTTTTGGATAGTATAAGAATATTTTTTTTCCACTGAAATAATATAAGGATATATGTTAAATTTGAATTATTGTTAACGAATATTTTTCACTAAAAACTCTTTAAATTATTTAATATTTATATTAAAATTTGATCATTTTAAATTCGTATCATGTACTATCTTATTCATGAGGAAGTCTTCCTACCTTCCTATCACTTTTTTCTTAATCTATATTCAGAACTCCACTCGCGATCTTTTAATCCCACTCAAAGCACCATAATCTATGGGTATATTTTTTTGGTTTTATTATATGAGAAAGTATTTGTTCCAAGTAGAAGATGTGCAATGGTGTAAGTAATTAGGATTGAGGACAACCACTACTTTTTATAATCAATACTATCCCTCAGCCCCAAAAAACTATATATTTCTTAATATTGATAAATATTTACTAAAATTATTAATTTTTTATTGAGGTTCCACTTATTTGATAAAAAAGAATGTATAAAGATTCATTTTTTATTAAAATTTTTATTTATTTTAAGAATAATTTTGAAAATTGTAAAGCTTTTCATATTTTTAAAATTTTCGTGTCAAAACCTATATTGTATAAATTGGAAGGGGGATAATAGTTTTTTTTTCTATTGCTCTTTATTTGGTATTCGGAATTCTATTAGAGCTCAGTTAAATTTGGATCGTGCATTACAAAATTCATTGAAAGTGTCACTTTTAATGTATTTTTTTCCATATCGAGGTTTAAATCTGAATTCTCTGATTAAAGATAAAATATTTTTAGAATTGTACCACAATCTATGTTGAGTTGTTGACGGGAGAGAATAGAATTTCACTATGCCTTCTTGAAATTGCATATAATGTACGTACACTTATAATCCAATTTTTCCTCCACGGCGATAAGTATTCAAAACACAAGTTGATAGTGTAAATACTAGTATTCAACATCAAGTTAGAATATTTTTTGTTACTTTGTCTAAATTTTTATTTAAATGCTCTTAGACTTTCCAACTGACTTTTCTTGTAGCATATATTCTCTTCAGTTTAATTTATTCTTATATATCTCTATTATTAAGGGAAGAAAATGAAACAATAGGGGTGTGTTTGGTAGAAAAGAAAATATTTTTTAGAAAAATGTTTTAAAAAAAGAAAAGAAGTAGATTTCTAACTTATTTTCTCATGTTTGATTAGTGATTAAAAAATATTTTTAAGTTTGTTGGGGATGAAACATATTTTTCAGAAAATATATTTTATTTATGGACTTAGACTAAAAATACGTTTTAAAAAAATAAAGGGAAATTTAGCTAACTAGTCAAAAAAACCAACTTATTTAGTGATAATATCCATACTTTAATAATATTAGTAAACATGTCAAAAATGTCATTATTTTAAAAATAAATAATTATTCTAATATTATTAATATTTTCTCTCTCATTATTTACACTTTTTTTTTCTCTCTCATAGATTACACATTTTCCTATTTTTATGTAATTGGATAGATATTAATGATATTTTAAATTTTATCTCTCTTTTATTAACCTTATCAATTTCTCTCTCATCTCTCTTTTATTAACCTTATCAATTTCTCTCTCTATATTTATTCATAATCAACTCCCCAGATTTATTGTCTCTTTTCTTAAGCTTCTTTTTATTTTCTCTCTCTAACATTCTTCCAAAATCAATTCCACAGATTCTCGAATTTTCCTATTTTCTATCATTCTCAATTAATTTCGTGTAAAGGTTTGATTTGAAGATTCACATTGATTTGGGTATTATGTTCTTCATATTCCTTATTGATTTACTTACTGATTTTAGTGTTTTTTTTTGTTTTTTTTGTTTTGTTGTTGTTCTTAAAACAATTTTTAGGGTTTCATAATACAAAATTATCTCTTCAATGGACGCTTTCAAGAGAGTTACTAGAGGTATTGGACAAAATAATCTAAGTTCTTCCGAGTTTTCATCGTTTAATTTTTTTTTCACTCAAGAAATAAACAACAATGTAGGTTCCGCTTTTAAATCTAAGGAGGATATACGACGGGGAAAAATGCCTGAATCCGTAGTTGTGCAAAATCCCACACAAATTCGTAACCATGAAGTTGAAGAAGACCAATTTTTTGGAGAAGAAGTATTTTTTTTTGCATGTGCTGTGTATTGCATGTTTAGTTTAATTTGTTTAGTAATTTTTAAGATTCAAAAAAATAAATGTTACAATGCTTTTGAAAGTGTATATGGAATTTTTAGTCTGTTATAGTTACTATGTATTTTTGTATTGGGAAATTTTTTAAAATGTCATATATTTATTGTATTTTGTGTTCTTTTTTTTTTTTTTTGTTAGTTGTCAATGTAATACATTTCATGAGCTTGATTGTGTATTTACTATTATAGAATACATTTGTAAGGGTATATGGAATTTTCATCCTGTTATAGTTATTATTTATTTTTGTATTTTCATAGTTTTAATGTTTTTTGTATTCACTGTTATAGTTAGCATGTATTTTTGTATTTAATATGTTTATAGTATTTTGTGTTCTATTTTTTTTTGTGTGTAAGTTATGTCAATGTAACACATTTTATAAGTTTGATTATGTATTTACTATTATCGAATAGATTGGTAAGTGTATATGGAATTTCATTCTGTTGTAGTTATTATTTATTTTTGTATTTTATAGTTTTAATTTTTTTTGTATTCATAGATTTGGAAGTGTATATTGAATTTTGTTGATGTTTTAGTCAGTATGTATTTTTGTATTTCATAGTTTTATTGTATTTTGTATCCATAGATTTGGAATTATATATTGTATTATGTATTCTGTCAGTATATATCCATAAATTCATTTTGTATTCACAATAGTAATTCTTCATATTTCATAGAAGTCCCTTAACATATACATATACAAAACAAATATTGAAAATGTATCCATTTAAGAACAAACGCTTACAACATACATACATTGATCATATTTGTTTCGTTAAGGAATACAACTTATTCAAATAGTCATATGTTATCCATAATTCATACAATTTACAACCAAAACAGAATACGGACGAACAAAAACGGACGAAAACAAACTACTTTTTTAAAATTATACGAAACCTGAATACTATGCTTTACAATTATTTTCAATTACACTTTCAAATTTTTTTCGTACTATATCAATTTCAAATATATGAAAACAGAATATGATTAACAATTATATCAATTATAAACAATTAGAAAAAGAATAAGGAAGAAGCAATTATCTCGTCGAATTTGTATGGAAATCTTGAAAATCAAAAGTTGAGAGAATTCATCAGATTTTGGGAGTGTCGGTTGATTTTTTAAATTTTTTGATTTTTTGTAACTGATGAGAGTTTTAAGCAATACTTTCATCTTTAGTTTTTTTTCTCTCCCCTTAATTTCTCCTTTTTGTTTTAAATATTTGTCTTCTTTCAATTTAAACAATTAGAAAATAGATTAAAAAGATACATAATAAACTAAAATTGTGACATTTTTACTAAATAATGAAAGTATTGACAATGAGTCCTCTTAAATAATAAAATAATGATATTTTGAAAAATTTCCCAAAAATAAATTCTGACCCAATAATAGATCTAGGATCCGATCTTGATACTCAAACTAGGACACGATCCCAATAACCATTCCAAACTTTCAACCCTGTAAATATTTTTCAAAAAATTTACAAGGTGCAATGGGGTGGGGGTGGGGGGGAGGCTGGGGATAGAGATGGCATAAAAATAAAATTTAAAATAATTTTGGGGAGATAGGGTGGCGTAAAATATTTGGGCTGCAGCTTGGGCTTCCTCAAGAAAATCTCTGCTTAACATGGACTGTAACCCAGTACTAGCCCACATCAACGAATGTACTAGTACACGGACGTGTAAAACATTCTATTCATAATCAAGAAGGGTAAAAATCATTTATCGATCACGAGTTAAAATCATAAGATTAAAAAAATACTCTATTATATTTATATATATACTTTTAGTTTAAAATTACAAAGAATCAAAAAATATGATTTACTTGTGGCTCTTTTGGTAGGGATAACAAGTTATCCTAATAACCAAGATTAATTACATGTGATTGTTATCTCACCACCCTTGGAATACAGTTTTATTTCAGGATGAGTTATCTTGTGATTATTTTTTTGAGTAGACATAAAATAAACTTATCATAAAATTAAAAGAAAACATATAAAAAGAACTCCTTGATTTAAAAGCACAACTTACATTAGCATTTAAAGTATACGGGGGCATTTGAATATTCCGTTAACCTCTTTCTACTCATTTAAACATCATAAGGAATATTGTGTGGCGGAAAGAGTAAGTGTACTCTCATAAAACCACATGAAAAAAAGAAGAAAAAAACTGAATTTTGTAAAATTCTACACATAACCTTTTTTTATTGATCAATATAACTAATATTTTAAATAGTGTTTCTTAATATATCAACTCTTTAAAAATATGTAAATTCTCTTATTTGGAGGTAAATAAAATGGCGGTTCCCTGTTTAATTACTTAAAAGAAAATTCTTTTCATTTTGTTGTCTTTCTCAATATACATTTTTCTCCATTGAAACATCTCATCTTCTATTTTATCCCACGTCCATCCACTATTTTAATTTCACTGGTCCTTTTATAATGCGTAAATTCAATAGTAGTGTCATTTTATTGACATCAATTTCGCTCTATATTTTTTATGTCAATTTTGCAAACATAAACTCTCTTGAGTTTTGAGTATTGAGCGACTCATTTTGATTTCTAGATTCATTTAAACATTTATCATAGAGTTTATAAATTTTTTTTATCAACTTTCTTATGTCATTCATTTCTTATTAGAGTTGTCAAGAAAAAGTTGACTTTCAAAAATTTCATTCTCCAACAGAAAAATTCGTGGAGAGTGTTTGGAGAAGATAATATAAATATTATAAAAATTATTGAATAGGAAAGAAGAAGAAAACAAAGTATTGAAAGTTGAAAAGGTGAACAACAAGGGAAAAGAGAGAGAAAAAAAAAAGGGGGGAGGGTATGCATTTATAAATTGATTAATTGGTGTAATTATATTTAAATTAGTAAAAATTAAATAAATTATGGTGTCTATATAGTTATAATGTGATACTTAGGTAACTATAATATGGCGAATGTGAATGATATTACAATCTCAAGCTTAAAAAAGATCACTCCAAAGATATTAAGATGGATCTTTAAGGTCCATATAATTTTAAGTGCTATGTATGTTATGCTGTCAAACTTATGATTATTTTTTATGTGTTTTTCAAATTGATTATGAAAGTCGTTACCTCTTATTCTTCACATCAAACTAGCCAATCTACATTAAATTAAAGTCGAGATAATAAATTAAAATACAACAGAGATTAAATTCAAAATCGAGATAATAAATTAAAATACAACAGAGAGTACTTATCTGACAATTTTGATAAGGATTAGTTAATGATAACATTACACTACTATGGCCCAGGGCCTGACAGCCAGTTGGCAAAGCTCTTGTTCCTTTTCTTCTAAATGCCTCTTCTCAATTCTTATAATAACCGTATTGTACTTTTTCTCCCAGAATAACCATTATGTTTCTTGACCTTTAGGTTCATCTAAGGTCAAGTTTACTTCTTTATGGATTATTCATTTGACTTCTATTGAAATATAATATCTAAATGTTCCCTAAAGTGAACACCACATATCTTAATAAAATGGGCTACCCAAATCAAGACAAAACTTTCATTTCAAACACTCGTACGTAAACATTTTATAACGTGATCCCTTCATTAACAGATTAACCTAACTTAAAATGTTAGATAATCATCCATTAATTACATTTATACACCTCTTCTTCCTGAGTCTGACTTGGTCAAAGATCTAAGTCTTACTAAGAATTTGACATTTTTATCCCTAGTTGACCCTTCTTTCTTCTTCTTTTTCTCCGGTGAACCTTCCGGCCAATGATCCGGCGACTCCATCAACCTCCTACCAATGCTCTCCGGGGTCCTTGCCATGTCGTCGTACTCGTGTCCGCCCTCCGTAGCATCCACATCAGCACCTAATATCTTTGCTTGCATGGCGGTCAACACGGACTTCACCGCCATGTCAGCATCCCTCCTGTTCCTCAACAAGATCTCTCCTATATGAGCTGGCGTGAGGGTCCCACCTGACCTTATACAGCTCTCCACGACGTCGAATAGCACGTGCGAATCTAATCCTAGGTAATTCTTCACCAAGACTTTGAAGGCATGCATCCCGCACGTGCCAAGGCTAACATGCATGTCCATTCTCCCACATCTAACCAACGCCGGGTCTACATTGTCTTTGTGATTGGTAGTGAAAACAATAACCTTTTCTTCTCCACAACACGACCATAGCCCATCTGTGAAGTTTAACAAGCCAGATAACGTCACACGTCCGTTATCTTCATCATTATCACCACTCATCATCATGACATTACGATGATTCTTTTTACGCATTGTTTGGTTGCTCCTAATTTTCGCCATCCTATCCCCCGTTAAGTTAATAGAACAATCAATATCCTCAATAACAATAATAGATCGATTCGTTGTTTGTATGAGTAAAGCTCTGAGCTCAGAGTTGTCAGAGACTTTGCTTAACTCGAGATCATACACGTCGTAGCACAGAAAGTTCGCCATAGCAGCAATGAGGCTAGATTTTCCTGATCCTGGAGGTCCATATAGCAAGTATCCACGCTTCCATGCACGTCCGATTTTATGATAAAACTCTTTCCCTTGTGAAAATGCAGTTAGGTCATCCATGAGTTGTGTTTTCAGGTCCGTTTCGAGAGCGAGCGTCTCGAACGTGGAAGGGTGACGAAAGGGAACAGAAGACCAGCCAGATTCATACGAACCATGACCGTTATTCGTAAAAAGTCTCCTCTCACGAGATACTCTCTCGAACTCCTCAGCTCGAGCAGTTACCTGCTCGAGGTAAGGAGTGAGGAGCTCAAGTCGATGACGTTTAGGGAGTTTGAGGGTGAAGCTACGCTTCTCCTCAACAGAATCCTGAACGTTATCGACTTGATGCGTCCAAGTAAGGTGGTGTCCGCGGAAAGCGTCGTGCACCATCTGATTAGGCGCAACGGTGTAGGAAATGCGGTTGGAAGATTTAGAGCGAGAGAGAGTAAGACGACGGCAAGTGGAAGAGGAATTAATGGAGTTTAAGTAAAGATTTACGTGTCGATAAAGATCGTTAACGTCAACGCCACAATAACCGTTAAATTCAGGGATTTCGAAGTAGGAATAAGGGCTGAAGAAATCTTGAATAGATTCGTAGAAAGAATGAAATAAGGATAGAAGCTGAGTTGGCAAAACGTTTTGAACAACAGTTAGAAGGCCTAAGAAGGACCAGATTTGTGACAATATTTCCATGTTTGTTAGAGAAGAGAGAAGAGAGAAATGGAGATGAAGTTTGGGAGATAAAGAGTATAATTAGTGGGTGTAAATATAGTTTAATTTTTGATAAAAAGGAAAATAAAGTGACTGTTTGAGAGCTGAAAAGAAGAGTGTAAACAAAAGTAAAAGCAAAAGATAGGAATGGAGCCGACACTGGTCTTTTACTTTTTCTCTTTCCGTGCAATTTGCAAACCAATATAATGACGTTAAAAAGAGTTTGTAGCAAAAAATATCTGTACTAAATAATATAATGATGCCGTTTAAGATAATTTAAAAATAATTTTAGCCAAAAACTTTAATTAAACCAACTATCAATAACATGTTTAAAATAATTAATTAATCCCACTACTAAAAATATACTGAATGTAAATTATCACAATTTACCTCTATTTCGTAAAGATAATAAAAGTTATTTTATAAATTCTCGACTCAAGTAAAACATAAGTATAATAAAATTCTTTTTCTATAATTTTACACTCCTTCCGTCCACAATTAATTGTAATGATTTTTTTTTATAGAGTCAAACTATAAGAACTTTGACAAACATTTTACAATGTATATTTTTATCGTATTGATATGCGAAAAATTACAATTTATACTACTTTTCGTAAAGTTTTTGAATATCTTTTTTAAAAAAAAATATCAAATTAACATAATTTAATTAGTCAAATTAACTTTTGAAAAACACAACATGACAAATAAAAGTGGACGGAAGAAGTATAACTCTTTTTCCCTTTGGTCCTTGGCCAAGAAGGAATGCAGGTAATTAGCAAAAAAAGAGTGCGAGTAAAAGTGATAAGATGGTGTTAATTGGATGGGTTTTTTTACACTTAAAATTAGGGGTGATAAAATTAGTCCTTAATATATTTGTGCTATAGTCTAATCTTTTGTTGGATATATATTATGCATGAAAAATCTTCTTTTTGGGGTTAGTATTGTTTAATAATTAAATAAATAAATTTGAAACTTAGTAACAATTAATTAGATGAGTTGGACTATAACCAATTGTTTAGATTATCTTTGATCCAATCCATTTCAATGCAAGTGACATTTTCAATTTAGTCCATTTGGACCTTCTCAAATTTAACAATTGCTCATTTGACACCCAAACTTAAGTCAATTAATTATAACTTCTAACTCCACTATATGAATAGTATATGCTTATTTTGTCCTGGCCTGTCCTATTAATAAGTTTTGACTCAACTGATGTTTAAATTTTCATTATTACCTATCATGACATGATTAGTTATTTACTTTCAAATTGTAGTGAATTAATATCGTTTTTTATTGATCAGCCCAAGACAAAAATCATCGTTTATAATCATATAAAAAATAATGAAAGTTTAACAATTTAAGGAGAAGATATATAGTGGCACACACGAAGAAATTGGAATTTGAAGAAGAAAAAGAAGGGGACTTAATTTGCTACACACAATTACTTCCTTCATTTTAAAAAGAATAATCTGATTTGACTTGATATAGAGTTTAAGAAATTTAAAGAAAACTTTTGAATCTTGTGATCCTAAATTAAAGTTATGTGAAATGTATAAAACTGTTTTTTAATCTTGTGGCTTTAAATATGCCACGTGAAAATTTTAAATTAAAATGTTACCAGAAAAAGAAATAAATTTTTTTTTTTTAAACAGATTAAAAAATAAAGAAGGTCATTTTTTTTAAACGGAGGGGATATTTATTTTTCAAACTTTAATATGCAGCTTTAGCTTTAAGTTCAGTAGAATTGGGTCTTTGTATGTTAGAGAATGTTCTTTGGAATTATTTACTCATCATGACACTAATCACATTTTCTCCTAATCATCTTTCATGTACACATTTTTTAATTAATAAAAGCTACGTAATCATTGTAAATTGATATTAATTACTAAACTTTGATATATATTACCATGACCATATAGCCTGCATAAATGAGAGGCAGATAAATTGAATAAGGGGATTATTTTCATTTACAAATTAAAGAGAAGAAATCGACTAGCCTATTATGGCTGGGAAATTGGACAATTGTATGTTACTATTTTGGCTAAATTGAGACATGCTAATTATTAATTTCTTGCCTTTAAAAAACTGGCCGAACATAATCCAAAGTTTTTTCAAAAAAAAAAAAAAAAAAAGTCTTTCAAACAAAGTTTCTTTAAGATAAATTTATTTTTTGAGCTTCAACAAAGGCAAATTTTATTTGAGGTTTCTTTTTCCCATCTTTTACATAATAAAAGTATCTTGTAAATATGAGAAAAGGGATTCCTCAATTTTTATAATTAATTACCACCTTACAATATTGAGAAGCTTGAGCCTTAATTTATTCCCTTTTGTGTTTCACTTTAACAAATGGTTCTCTCTAAATTATATGAGCTTTAGTATATATTTTATGTTATTTTCTCTTTATTATTGTTAAGTTAGATCTTACGCCTAACTCACACCCCAAAAACATTATAAGGAGTCCACCCTTTTCATAACCATCAATATGAAACTTTTTGTCATTCTTTAACACTTATCATACGAGTACTATTCTGTAGGGACTTATGTCTCTTTTATCGAAAATGCTGCACTCACACTATAGGTTCATACTTCATACATACAAATATAGTAGGTCGGGGTCCTGTCTCGACACTTGTGTAGCTCCAATCTTATCTTAAAGGCTTTATAGACCTGTGTTGAGTTGATATTATTATGTATGTATTTACAAATATGACTTATGAGTTATTTCAATTATTGGGTCTTATTTATGTTATGACTCATATTTCAATAATATTTGGGTCTTATATATATATATATATATATATATGTATATATATATGTCAAACTTAAATTTTATCAGATTCAAAGATTTTTATGGTAGCACATCTGCTATTTCACATTCACATTTGTTATATGTTCATATATGTTATATGTTATAATTAGGAAAAAAAGAAAAAGAGGCAAGGAGCCAGATTGACACTAAAAGCCAAAATTTTAAAGCATTTTTTTTTTAGAGGAAGGGTATTAGAATATTAGTTGGAGGTCAGCCTTGTTGAAAGTGGTAAAGAATAAAGCCAAAAAAGCAATTTGCGGCACATGTTCATGGATTAACTCATAAATTGTCTTTTCTACCATATATAAATTGTCTTTTGTGGCTTTTGATGAATACTCATCCACCATTTTCCTCACTATAAAAGTTGTCCAGAAAAAGAAAAAAAAAAGTTGAACACATCTAAAACTGGCTAATCCCTTCAAGACCAATGTCTCTAATTTGGATATTATGTTCTAGGATATACTTGAAGCCTATATATATGATTAGTTGAAATATTAATAATTGAATGAAATGGAATGCTGAGCAATTATGCATACTATAAAGTCCACATAATAAAAAGATTTATTTAGTGACTAAAAACATATGCAAATACTACTTGATTTTCGTGCTAAGGAGTGTTTCTTTTTTAAAAATGAACCTAATTTGTCGATATATTCTTAATATTTCCATTAATTTGGCCCTCATTTCCATGATTAGAATCTAATCATGGTCAAGTGGGCATGAGTCTTCTTGACCATATATGTTTAGATGCCCAAAAGAAAATGATAATGGAAATGGGGAATAAATAAAGTTAGTTTGAGGTGAGAGCTTTATGTAATTGGAGATGGATAAAAGGAAAAGCTTTGGATTTCCTTTAGCATATGTACTACCAAAATTAAGGTGCTCAATAAACATATAAATATATATGCATGGTTTTTGTTTTTATTATAAAGGAATTAGTTGTTTGACTTAATTGAGATCATAACATTAAAAGACTACATGATTCAAAAGTCTCACTTAAATTGAGATGAAGAAAGTATGTCGGTGTTTATGACGTGGTATCTCTTTTATTTTTCTATTTTATTTTATACAACGACGGTGTTGATAACTTCGTGTGTTTCGTATCGCATGTGAATAGTAAACTACAACATTATATAATTAACCTTAATTACACGTAGATCATGATTTTCCAAATTCAACAGGCTTGATTTCATATTTACATTGCGTGTATACCATTTTATATATTATGATTATATATGATACATTTGAGTTTAATTTTTTAAGGGGAGTAGATGAAAAAATGGCAAAGATATTGGAGAGAGGGACACTTTTGCTTTAGAAAAATGGCTTTAATTTGTTTCCAAACTTTAATTTACAACTTTAGCTTTATGTTTGGTCAGTAGAATGTGTGAGAATGTTCTTTGGAATAATTTACTCATCATGAAGATATAATCAAAACCAACAATATTGTCAATGTCATCAAGCAAAGATACATTACTTTTTTTCATGTCCATAATATGTAATCCTAATTATAAGATGTATAACACCATAAAATGGTTAAGAGCTTAATTACTTGTTTTCATTTAGAAGGAGAAATTAATTAGCAAATTTTGAGGTTTCTTTCTAATATTCTTTTCTTATTCTTTCTTTCTTACCTTTTTTTTTTTTTTGGGGGTGCATCTGGTGAAAGACACTTCTTTTTCTTTGCATTTTTCTCATCTTTCTATAAGTTATGATTTTTTTATTTTTTTTTAAGAGTTAGTTATCTTTTTACTCTATATGTATATTATTGACTTTAATTCACGTTTCTCAACTACCTTAACATGCTAGAGCTTTTCTCCATTTCACTTTAGCAATTGGATGAAGTATATTAAAAGACAAAAAGAAACAAAATATATAGCTAGGTTGACAATAAACGCTAAAAATGTTTGAGAAGTTTTTATTTGAGAGCCCCTATTGAGACTTCAAAGTAATAAACAATTTAAAAAAAAAAAACAAGAACAAAGTGCATGTGGCAAATTCTTTGGCTTAAAATGTATATTATTTACCTAATTTGAGATGAGACAAACTAATGTTGTGAATGATGAAATTATGCAATATTATTATATGTGTGTTGATGTGGTTTAATTAAGGCCATCAACTTTTATTAATTAATATTAAATAATAATACATACGTGTATATATATACTTTCTTTAATATCTTTTGAGTTTTTTTTTTCTTTTCTTTTCTAGTGAGAAACTAGTCATGTTTAAAAACTATTATAGTCAAGTGGGGAAGAGTCTTGTTGAACAATTTAGTTGCTGTAAATGTCAAAAAAGAGGAAATGAAGGAATCATTTTTGTTCTTAACAAAAACTTTATTCTATGTATGTCGATGGAGATAAAAGCAAAAAAGACTAGACAAAAGACATTAGCAAAGGCCAAATAAAAAAAAAATGAAGCTTTGGATTCCCTTTAGACATGCATATACTAATTAAAATTTGAGTTTTTAATCATACTAAAATTAAGTTGCTCTATGGGAAAAGTCGTACCAATAATATTGTGTGCACACACGTAGAGAAACAATAACAAATGAACAAAAACAAAAATGACATGAGTTGAGTTTCGTGACTTGTGGTTTAGGTTGGGTATTAGTGTATAAATGTACTATTGATGAATATATCGATGCATATTTTAACAATAGATATATGCTTTTTTTTATATTATATGCATCTATTTATATATAAATACACTAAATATTTGATATATATTGATGAAATTGATAAATATTAAATATATTGGATAAAACTAATTTTGAATACTTAAAACATAAAATTGATACGGATACACAAATTATAAAATTTGTGATATTTCTATACATTATGAAATACAGAGACATATATAGGGAGAGAAGCGAGAGAGGGAAAGAAATGAGAGACTACGGAGAGAGGCGAGCAGAGAGTGAGAGTATCCTAATACATGCAATCACGCTTGAAAACAATCTACCTGAAATAAATTGCATTTAATTTGTTCCATGTATATTTGAAATAAAAGCTGACATCAATCTATTAACATTTTATCTGCATCTATCTCCATAGTAGCCGTCTTTTATTAGAAAGACTTTCTCAGTGGAACTTAAAAAAAAGAGTTTGAGACTTTGAGTACTTTTTTAATTGAGTATTAGCCACAGGCAATGACTATAACCATGTGTCCCGAAATAAATGTATAGATTTTTTTATATAGCAAATGCACCTGAGAATAAAAATTCAAAATTTAAGCTTCTTTTATACGCTCTAAAAAGGGGTCATAAATACATATATATTTTAAACAATATTTTCTCACAAAAAAAATTAGAAAAACTATTTTTCAATAAGTAATTAGCATCAATAATAATATGTTTTGTGTTTTTTTATTTTTATATATCATTAGCCATTGGATCCTCCGAAGTTCTAATTATTCTAATCACTTCACCACATGTAGAGTACTATAGTTTAATTTAATTCTATGTATTATATTGGATCACTAAAAATAAATTAAAAGACAGTAATTATTGTGATTCTTTCATAATTATTAGATTTCGAATAAATGATAGACATCTTTCATAATTTGTTATCTTTTTAAAAAATGGTCATGGCGTTAGAATTTGAAAACTTGAAAAACCTTGAACATAGATACATGATAGAAATAGTTGAGAGGGAAATACATAAAACGCATTCGGCGAATGCGATTTATGAATAAGTTTTCCTCTCTTCTTATTTATTGTTGGAATTACTTTATAACCTCTTCCGTTTAATTTTATTGTCCACTATTTTTAAAATATGTTTATTTTCTTTTATTTATTATTTTAATCATATCAAGAAAAGATAATTATTTTTTCTATTTTATACTTAACACTAATTTTTGTGTGTGAGAATTTTAGTATCTCAATTGATTAGCTACCTAAAATTTCATTTTATCCTTGAATGTTCGATTCTTCAGATTGTTAATTCCTTCCCCTATTATTGTTTTTTCGACCCACAATTTGATTTTTCATCTTTTAAAGAAAAGGTCATGTTGTTGAAAAATTGAAAAACCCTTCATAGATATCTAAATAGAAAGAGTAGAGAAAGAAAGGCATAAAACGCATGCATGAATAAATTTCGGGCTTTTCTTATTTATTGTTGAAAATAGTTTATAATTCCTTCCATTTAATTTTATTTGTTCAATATCTTTAAATTATATTTATTGCTTTTATCATATAAAAAAATATAATTATTTTTTCTATTTTATACTCAACTTTAATTATTTTTTTTGTTGTTGAGAATCTTATTATCTCAATTGATAAGCTACCTAAAATTTTACTTTATGAGTGAATGTTCTATTCTCAAGATATTTAATTCCCTCCCCCTTTTTTTCTTTTCTAGATCCACAAAAAAAGATCTTGACGTTAAAAACTTGCAGAACTCTTCATACATACCTAAATAGAAAGAGTTGAGAAAGAAAAACATAAAACACATTCGACGAATGTGATTTATGAATAAGTTTCTCTCTCTTTTTATTTATTGTTGAAATTACTTTATTACTTCTTTCGTTTAATTTTATTTGTCCACTATTTTTAAAATATATTTATTACTTTTATCACATCAAGGAAAAAAAATTATTTTTCTTTTTTACTCAATATTAATTATTATTATTATTATTGAGGATTGTATCTCAATTGATTAGCTACCTAATATTTCACTTTATCAACGAATGTTCGAATCTCCAGATTGTTAATTCCCTCCCCTATTTTTCTTTTCTTAACCTACAATTTTATTTTTGGCATAATACATAAACATGACATTTAACTTGGATTCATGGGACAATTATACCCCAAACTTTGAATGTGCACAAGTAGACACTTAAATTTGTATAAATTGAACAAGAAGACAGACATATCATATATGGGATAATACACATAGGATGTCTTGTAGGACACAAAATTGTCAAGGAGGATATCATGTAGGACAAATGTGTTTATTTGTTCAAGTTTATACAACTTTTAGTATCTACTTGTGTACATCAAAAGTTAAAGGTCATATTTATTAGCTGAATCCAAGTTAAGGGTCATATTTATATATTTATGTATTTATTTTTTATCTTTTAAAAAAGGTAATGGCGTTGAGAAATTGAAAAGCCTTCGAAGATACCTAACTTAGAAAGAGTTGAGAAAGAAAGACATAAAAAACATTTAGCGAGTGCGATTTATGAATAAGTTTCTCGCTCTTCTTATTTATTATTGAAATTACTTCATTAGTCCTTCCATTTATTTTTATTTGTCCACTATTTTTAAAATATATTTATTACTTTTATCAAATTAAGAAAAGATAATTATTTTTTCTATTTTATACTCAACAGTAATTGCCTTTTTTTAGAATCTTAGTATATCCATTGATTAGCTACCTAAAATTTCACTTTGTCGGTGAATGTTTGATTCTTTAGATTAATATTCCCCTCCCCTTTTTTTATTTTCTCGATCCACAATTTTATTTTTCCACATTTAAAAAAGGTTATTGCGTTGAAAACTTGAAAAACCTTCATAGATCTAAATAGAAAGAGTTGAGAAAGAAAGACATAAAACACATTTCGCGAAATGTGATTTATGAATAAGTTACTCAGTCTTCTTATTCTTGTTAAAATTATTTTATTACCATTCCCGTTTAATTTTATTTGTTCACTATTTTTAATATATATTTATACTTTTATCATATAAGAAAAAATAATTATTTTTTCTATTTTATACTCCACATTAA
This sequence comes from Solanum lycopersicoides, assembly GCA_022817965.1. Classification (NCBI taxonomy): domain Eukaryota; kingdom Viridiplantae; phylum Streptophyta; class Magnoliopsida; order Solanales; family Solanaceae; genus Solanum; species Solanum lycopersicoides. The sequence goes on from CM040618.1 coordinate 113,675,384, forward strand.
TTACTTACTTATATATTATTTTTTTAAATCTTAGTATCTTAATATTAGGACCTAAAATTTCACTTTATCTGTGAATGTTTGATTCTCCAAATGTAAATCTCTTTCCTTATTTTTCTTTTCTCGACCCACAATTTTTTTTTATCTTTTATAAAAAAATCATGAAAAAAAAATCCTTCACAGATACCTAAATAGAAAGAGTTGAGAAATAAAGGCATAAAACACATCCGGCGAATGCGATTTATGAATAAGTTTTCTCTTCTTATTTACCGTTGAAATTACTTTATTACCTCTTATGTTTAATTTTATTTGTCCACCATTTTAAAATATATTTATTATGTTTTATTTATTATTTTTATCATAGCAAAATAAGATAATTATTTTTTCTATTTTATACTCAACGTTAATTGTTTTTTTTTTAGAATCTAGTATCTCAAGTGATTAACTATCTAAATTGTACTTTATCGATGAATGTTCGAATATTAAATTGCTAATCCCCTACCTTATTTTTTAAAATATACTCAATCTATCTAATTATTTATCCATTTTTAAATCGTTACACCTATTAAGAAAATAATGACATAGTAAATTTACTATTTTACCCCTATCAATTATGAATTGTATGAGTTAAAAATTTAAATTTTTTAAGAAATTTTAACTTTTTCAAAGTAATTAATTAAGAGATAAGTAAAAAAATATCATTTCTTAATTCGTTAAAATAAACAAGTAAAATAAAATTAACAAATAATTAAGAGCCGAGAAAGTTCTACCATTAAAAAGAATTTTCTTTCTCAAGAGATTATAATTATGTCTTCGATGATCAATGACATACATACTTCAATGAAAAGAGCTATCCAATTTCGTTCTACTTTTCAGTAAAAAAAAAGGAAAAACAAGTCCATAGTTATATACTTAAATTTCCTCTTCTTTTTTTTGGTACTTAGTTATATTCTCCGTAATTTGATTTTATACGGCGCTTAATTGAATATGAAATTTAAAAGATAAATACTTGTATTAAAATTTATTAAAATATTTAAAATTCTTTATTTTGGATATTTTATAATATTTTTGTACTTATAAGAAAAATATTATTAAAGATAAATCAAAAAGTTAAAAGTTAAAAGTATAAATATAAATTAATATTTATTCTTCTAGATGTTATAAAATTATAATATTTTATAATAGCATATTTTAAATTTTCACATCGCTCAGTTGCATCGAGAAGAAACCAACAATTTTTTTATTGAATTTGTTTTATTTTATGTTTATTTTACTATATGTATTTTAATCTTGCTATTCTTCCTTTATTTTGTTTTTAAAAAATGTAAATATATTGTAATCAAATAATGATAAAGTTGAACTAAAAATAACCTATTTAATAAGTATAAACTTACGAAAATATAATAGTTAATAATTCCTTTTGCCTTTTATTTATTTATTTTTATACTTTTATTTTGTCTTTTTGTCAATGATAAAATAAAGGTATAGTA